>CM061747.1:246141325-246499244 GCA_030979885.1 Lolium multiflorum
AAGTATGGTGCGTAATGTAATCGACAACTACATCCTTAGACACAGAATCAATGTTTTATCCCTAGTGGCAACAGCACATCACAACCTTAGAACTTTCTGCCACTGTCCCAGGTGTCAATGAAGGCATGAACCCACTATCGAGCATAAATACTCCCTCTTGCAGTTAAGAGCAAAAACTTGGCCAGAGCCTCTACTAATAACTGAGAGCATGCAAGATCATAAACAACACATAAACAATAGATTGATAATCACCATAACATAATATTCTCTATCCATCGGATCCCGACAAACACAACATATAGAATTACAGATAGATGATCTCGATCATGTTAGGCAGCTCACAAGATCCAACAATGAAGCACAACAAGGAGAAGATGACCATCTACTGCTATGGACCCATGGTCCAAGGGTGAACTACTCACTCATCACTCCTGAGGCGATCATGGCGATGAAGAGTCCTCCCAGAGATGAATCCCCTCCCATAGGCGCTCGCAGGCGATCTCCGAATCGAGATGGGATCACACTGGCTGCCCTCTCGGAAGGTTTTCCGTATCGTGGCTCCTGCATCGGCTCTACACTCGGGAGGCTATTTGTAGGCTAAGGGTAGGCTCGGTGGGGGTCGAACAGGGCCCACACCATAGTGGCTGCCATGGCCCTTCTCCGGTCAAAGGCGGCCTCTATGGTGGCTACTGTCAGCCTCCACTCCCGTTGTATCTTCCTGGGCCTTCTCCTCGAAGCCCTGTGTGCAGGGACCCCCGGGCGAAGATTTCATTCAATTCCGAGAATATTTCTTACTAGGATTTCTGAAACCAAAAACAGCAAAAACAAAGAATCGTTCTTCTGCATCTTGTTACTAGGTTAGTTCCGTAAAATGCATAACACGACATATAATGTGCATAAAACATGTAGGTATCATCAATAAAGTAGCATGGAACATAAGAAATTATCAATACGTTGGAGACGTATCAGCATCCCCAAGCTTAGTTCTTCCCGAGCAGGTAAAACGATAACAAAGATAATTTCTGAAGTGACATGCCATTATAATCTTGATCATACTATTTGTAAACATATGTAATGAATGCAGCGATCAAAACAAAGGTAATGACATGAGTAAACAACTAATCATATGACAAAGACTTTTCATGAATAGTGCTTCAAGACAAGCATCAATAAGTCTTGCATAAGAGTTAACCCATAAAGCAATAAATCAAAGTAAAGGTGTTGAAGCAACACAAAGGAAGATTAAGTTTCAGCTGTTGCTTTCAACTTATAACATGTATATCTCATGGATATTGTCAACATAAAGTAGTATAACAAGTGCAATATGCAAGTATGTAGGAATTAATGCACAGTTCACACAAGTGTTTGCTTCTTAAGGTGGAAGGAGATAGGTAAACCGACTCAACAATAAAAGTAAAAGAAAGGTCCTTCAAAGAGGAAAGCATCGATTGCTGTATTTGTGCTAGAGCTTTTATTTTGAGAAACAATTTTGTCAACGGTAGTAATAAAGCATATGAATTATGAAAATTATATCTTACAAGTTGCAAGCCTCATGCATAGTATACTAATAGTGTCCGCACCCTCGTCCTACTTAGCTTGGACTACCTGATCTTTGCATGCCATGTTTCAACCAAGTGTCACAAAGGGGTACCTCCATGCCGCATGTACAAAGGAAGGTCTAAGGAGAATGCTCGCATTTTGGATTTCTTCTGATTATTCTCAACTTAGACATCCATATCGGGACAACATGGACAAATGTATAATGGACTCTCTTAAATGCATAAGCATGTAGCAATGATTATTATTCATATGAGATTGAGGATATATGTCCAAAATTGAAACTTCCATCATGATTCATGGCTTTAGTTAGCTGCCCAATTCCTCTCTAACAATTTTGCATGCTCCAACCACTAAGGTGATAGATCCTTCAGACAAGACGCGACATGCATAGCAACTCACATGATATTCAACAATAGTTGATGGCGTCCCCAGAAGCATGGTTATCGCACAACAAGCAACTTAATAAAAGATAAAGTGCATAAGTACATATTCAATACTACGATAGTTTTTAAGGCTATTTTGTCCCATGAGCTATATATCGCAAAGGTGAATGATGGAATTTTAAAGGTAGCACTCAAGCAATTTACTTTGGAATGGCTGAGAAATACCATGTAGTAGGTAGGTATGGTGGACACAAATGGCATGGTAGTTGGCTCAAGGATTTTGGATGCATGAGAAGTATTCCCTCTCGATACAAGGTTTAGGCTAGCAAGGTTTTGAAGCAAACTCAAGGATGAACCGGTGCAGCAAAACTCACATAAAAGACATATTGTAAACATTATAAGACTCTACACCGTTTTCCTTGTTGTTCAAACTCAATACTAGAAATTATCTAGACCTTATAGAGACCAAATATGCAAATCAAATTTTAGCAAGCTCTATGTATTTCTTCATTAATGGGTGCAAAGCATATGATGCAAGAGCTAAATATGAGCACAACAATTGCCAAGTATCACATTATTATCCAAGATATTTTAGAATTACCACATGTAGCATTTTCCAATTCCAACCATATAACAATTTAATGAAGAAGAACTTCGCTTTGAACATTATGAGTAAAGCCCAAGGACATATTTGTCCATATGCAACAACGCTGAGCGTGTCTCTCTCCCACAAAGTGAATGCTAGGATCCATTTTATTCAAAACAAAACAAAAACAAACCGACGCTTCCAAGTAAAGAACACAAGATGTGACTCGAATAAAAATATAGTTTCAGGGAGGAACTCGATGATGTTGTCGAGAAGAAGGGGATTTTGGCATCCCTGCTTGGGACGCTTGAGTCTTCTTAAAATATGCAGAGATGAACCACCAGCTTAGAGCTTTCACACCTCTTGATCATAGTATATCATACTCCTCTCTTGACCCTTGAAAACTTCCTTCACACCAAACTTCACAAACTTATTAGAGGGTTAGTGCACAATTAATAATTCACAATATTCAGAGGTGACACAAACATTCTTACACTTCCGGACATTGCATAAAGCTACCGGACATTAATGGATCAAAGAAATGAATTCAATATAGCAAAAGAGGCAATGCAACAAAAGGCGTAATCACAAAATGGGGTAATGGCCCAGGAAGACGAATTTAAAGTCGGCACTGCACTTGCTCAAATGAAAAACTCAAAACTAATGAAATTTGCGTACATATCCGAGGATCACGTCAGAATTGCGTAGCTAATTTTCTACGTAGGATCAGGCTCGTATTCGTGGATACAAGAATGCTGTTTCTCGCAAGAGCGATCCCAAATATAACATCAACTTTGACATAGAAACGTTACTTGGCACAAAAACAGGATAAGGAGAGGTTGCTACAGTAGTAAACAACTTCCAAGACTCAACAAAACAAAAATTTCTGTAGTAAAAACATGGGTTGTCTCCCATAAGCGCTTTTATTTAACGCTAGGCGCAGAAAGTGCAAATCAAGTAACATCGAGAGTAGAAGCATCAACATTATTTTTCATGCAAACACAACTTGTTGCAGAGGGTACTTTAGGTGCTCCATTATCTAAATTCTCTATGGTGGTGCTAGGGGTTTTAGAAATTTTAGGCCTGTAATAATTCTTTTGTTTAGGCACTTTAGAGGCATACATGAATTTTTGCTCCTTTCCCCACATAAGCTTTCTCATTATACTTGAGAGAAGAAAAGGTTGAACCCAAGGTTCCCATAGCTTTTTCAAGTTCATCAATCCTATTGGTTTGATTATCATGGACAACACAAGTTCCTAGGACACTAATTCTTTCATCAATTCCTCCTAAGGATTTATCAAGTTCATAAGTTTTGTCAAATAACATTCCCAATTTAGTTTCAACACTTGGAAAATTTTTCTCTATGGTTTCCAATTTTTTCATAACATCTTCTCAAGAGAGATTTCAATTTTAACTTCATTAACATGTGGTATTCCAACTAGACTCTCAATGATGCAACTAGCTTCTAAAGCGGGAGTACCTAGGAAATTGCCTCCCGAAAGAGTATCAAGAACATACCTATTCCAACTAGATAAACCAACATAAAAGTTCCTAAGAAGGATAATGGTGGAGTGTTTCTTAATGCACCTATGATGAGCATTACTAATTCTGTACCAAGCATCTTTAAAACTTTCCCCACCTTGTTGCTTAAAAGAACGAACTTCAACTTCAGGATTACTCATTTTAGTAGCAATAATAAAACAAACTAGATAAAGTAAATGCAAGTAACTAATTTTTTTGTGTTTTTGATATAGAGAGCAAGACAATAAATAAAGTAAAACTAGCAACTAATTTTTTTGTGTGTTTTGTTTAGGTGCAGAGTAAACAAAGTAGTAAATAAAATAAAGCAAGACAAAAACAAAGTAAAGAGATTGAGAAGTGAAGACTCCCCTTGCAGCGTGTCTTGCCCTTGCACCTGCCAAAAGATTTCATGGCGTGTAACTCACACGTTCGTTGGGAACCCCAAGATGAAGGTATGATGCGCACTAGCAAGTTTTCCCTCATAAAGAAACCAAGGTTTAATCGAACCAAAGAGAAGCCGGGCACACGTCAACGATTGTGGCGAAATGATACAACAAACAGGATTCCTAAGGCCAACGTGGAATCGCACAACAAAACTAAAGTACGGCCCCAACGGGGGAGGTTGTCAATCTCACCGCCTTGCTGTAACAAAGAAACGTATCGAGTGGAAGATGATTGTTTGCAAGAAAATAGTAAAAACACAAGCAGATTGTATGCTATGTAAAGAATAGGACCCGGGTCCACAGTTTACTAGAGGTGTCTCTCCCATAAGATAAAAGCATGTTGGGTGAACAAATTACAATTGGGCAATTGCCAAATAGAGAAAGGCATAATAATGCATATACATGATATGATAAATATAGTGAGATTGAATCCGGGCATACTACAAAGTACATAGACCGCCAACCAAAACCGCATCTATGCCTAAAAAGTCCACCTTCTGGTTATCATCCGAACCCCTTCGTATTAAGTTGCAAACAACACACAATTGCATTAAGTATGGTGCGTAATGTAATCGATAACTACATCCTTAGACATAGAATCAATGTTTTATCCCTAGTGGCAACAGCACATCACAACCTTAGAACTTTCTGTCACTGTCCTAAGCACAAGGCATGAACCCACTATCGGAGCATAAATATCCTCTTGGATAAGAGTACTAGCCAGAGCCTCTACTAATAACGGAGAGCATACAAGATCATAAACAACACATAAACAATAGATTGATAATCACTCATAACATAGTATTCTCTATCCACCATCCCGACAAACACAACATATAGACATGTATAGATGATTCGATTACAGTAGGCAGCCTACAAGATCCAACAATGAAGACAACAAGTGAGAAGACGACCATCTAGTTACCGTTATGGACCCATGGTCCGTGGGTGAACTACTCCACCATCACTCCGAGCTTATCACATGTATGAAGAGTCCTCCGGAGATGAACTCTCCACAGGCGCCGAGGCGATCTCCTCGAATCCCCCGAGATGGGATTCTCCATGCATGCGGCGTCTCGGGAAGGTTTTCCGTATCGTGCCCCTTGGTGATCAAGCCAAGACGAGGCTATTTGTAGGCTAAGGGTAGGTCGTGGGGCCGACAGTGTTCACACCATAGGCGGCGCGTGCTCTCCTCGGGGCCGCGCAGCTCTATGGTGGCGCGCTGCGCTCCACTTCGTTATCTCTCTTCTATTTTCCGAGCTCCGCAAAAATAGGACCCGGGCGAAGATTTCGTCCAATTCAGAATATCTCATAGATTTCTGAGCCAGTAACAAACAATAACTGCATTCTTTCTGGCACCTTATTAATAGGTTATTCCAAGAAATGCGTGAAGCCAGATATATAATAGCATAAAACATGAGGTATTATCTAATAAAGGCATGGAACATGAGAATTACTTGAGTATCAGAGATTTATCGTGAAGTGAAGTCCCGCTTGTCGTTGCTCATCGATACAATACCCTGAGGAGGGATCCTCACGAGGGGGAAAAGAAGTAGGGGGCCATAGGGCTGAGTGCACACGGACGCGTTGATACGAGCTACCCACCTTCCTCGAACACCTGCACGATGACAGGGCCTACTGCTGCTTGTCTGGAATTATCTGGGCGCTTGCGCGTTGTTACAATGGTTGTGGTTGTGCCTCTAGGGCTCCCAGGATCGGCTTATAAAGGCGCCCGGATCTAGGGTTTACATGGAGAGTCCTAGCCGAATACAAGTTGCCTAACCATTTACAATATCTTGCCACGGTACGTCAAGGACTCGCTTCTTCCTTATGGCCGGTACCTGGATCCGGATACTTTATGGGCTTCCACGGATCCGGCCTCCTTCGTAGGTCGGTTAGGATCCGGCTCCAAGTTCCTGGACTGGACTTCATCCTTCTTGATCAACAGCAACTGGGCCGCCCGATGGGCCCCATGCCACCATCACCGTCTATGGGCCACCCGGGCTTGCCGGATCTAGGCCATGTCGTTGATATACCCATAAAGTATACCCACAACAGTAGCCCCCGAAGTTCTCCGAGATTCATCATTCTTCCGTCTTCAAATAACCCGAACCGAAGAGAATCTTGAAGAGCTTCAAAACTTTCCTGCTTCCGATATCATTCAATCGGAAATCCTCGCGTCTTTCAGTTTCGATAATGTAACGGAGTTTGCACTTTTCCCGCGCACAACTTCCTATCTTCCCGCGCTAAATTTTCGGAGATGCGAATCTTTAGCCGGAAATTTCGGGAGTGCACGGTTAAATCACCTCCACGTCATTTTACCGTTTTTAACCTAAGACACGTGTCATGCATCCAACGGTGAGACCGTTCAGTTTCCGCCGTCGGATCCGAACGCGAATCTCCGTCGTGGTCTATAAATACTCACACGTGGACTTCTCATTCGTTTCACCCGCCTACCACTTCATCTTCCTCTCCCACAGCGCCGCCAAAGAAGATCTGAACTCCGCCAGCTCCGCCGTTGTGTTGATCTTCGCGACCAATCGCTCCAAGCCTCCCTCGCTTCCGATCGTTCGCGGCGTGATCGGGAAAACTTCCGCCGCCGATTCTGTGGTCACGCGCGATTTGCAGCAAGTTCGACGACCTTCATCCTCGCCAGCCACGGCTCTCGCCGCCACGACTCGCATGTGCGCCTGGGACGAGAAGAAGAAGTAGTGTAGATAGATTCCAAGCACTCAAACATTCTTGCATGGGTGCAGCCTAGCATGCCGATCGACTCACGCAGACCGTAGTTCTCCGAATGTACTGGATTCTGGCCATTAGAGCTCTATCTCAACCGATCCCATAAGATATCTACTAATTATATGTTTCCGACATCCGCTTAGTTCAACCTTTTTCCGCATCTTCCAGCACCAAGCTAGGCCGGATCCCAACCGCGCAAGAGATTGAAGAAGAACTTCAAGGGCAAGCTAGAATGGCCGCTAAGGTGCAAGAGACGAAAGGCCAAGGTTTCAAGGCCCGGAATCAGTTGGAAGGAGAGCTGGCCACGTGGTGGCCCCGCGAGTCCATCACACGCAGCTCGCAGAGTTCCGTAACGAAGGTATGATCTCCGTCACCGGAGTTTCACGCTGGCGACCGTCGTCCCAAGCCTCGGGAGACGGAGAAGTAGTCATGACCAAGGCTTGGGTGAACGCGATTGTCGCTTCCTTGTTCGAATTTTTCCTCTCCGTCTCAACATCGCATGATTCCCCAACCCCACAACATCCCGCCCCAACTCCTACCTCCTCCCGTCCAATCCGCAACTCTCTCGCGAAGGGCATCTCGAATCCCGCCGTATTGGCAGGCGCTTCTTCTCTCCGAGTGAAGAAAGAAACAAAAGACAAAGCTATGCTGAACTGCGGGAGCATGACATTCATGCTCCGACCTGGTCGTATGTACCCTCCACACGACTCGCACGAATCCGTCCGGTACTGGAACGCCGGATGGTTTTACGAGAAGAATGTGTCAGTTCCGGAGATCCATGATGGTCTCCCCAAATTCAACAACGAGCCTCCGGAAGAGCTCGCAAGCTGGAGCTTCATCCCGCCGCTTTCCCTAACTCCCATTCTGGAGAAGGCAGCGCGGAGAATCTCCTGGTTAGTCCACGACGGGCTAACCGGAACCCAGCTTACGTTGAGCTGGTTCACCAGGCGGATCCAGCCTCTCCGATACAACGCGCGATTAATCTGCGCATACACCGGGGCGGACGACCAGCTCCGAGCTACCCGCCACGATCTTCCGGCTGATTCTCTCAAAAGGAGATTCAAGACGCTGGTGAAGGTGGGCCGGGGTCAACCGATCCCGGAACTGATAAAGGATATCTACACGAACGACCAATGTCCTCCGGTAAGCTTTGACTCTTTCATTACTTCAAACTTCACAAGTTTTTGGATATTGACTAACACTTGATAGCTTTTCCTCCAGCTCGCTACATTGGCGGAGGAAAACCTGCGCACCATACTCCGCGTCCCTGTCAGCGGCGACACGGCGGAGGAGGTTCCGGATGACGAAGAGGAGGAAGAGGAGCAGGCACCCCGCAAGGCAGCCCCTCGACCTTCGAAGCGTCCCCGCGCCAAAGCTTCCGGCTCCGAAGCCGGAGCGAGGCCTCCGCCAAGAAGCCCAAGGTCGTCAAGCCCCCTCCGCTAGACTCAAGGAAGGCGGAGCGGGAACGTTTGAAAATGCTTTCCACAGCAGGCAAATCACGCCCCAACATCCCCGGCGCCCCGTAAGTTTCCGGGTATGGTACATATTTACTTTGATGCATCTGTTACTTATGCGATCTTCTTTTATTTGTTCGCAGAACTCCGACTACCGCTGCCACTCGGACCACCAGCCAAGAGCCCATCACAAAATATATGAAAAAGTCTCCGGCTGTTGGTCCTACAACTCCAGCTCCGCCAAGCGCTTCCCACACTGCTCCACCGCCATCTCCTCCTCAGGCGGATCAATCTCCCCCTCCTGCCGCAAACACTCCACCGGAAATAATTCCGGTCAGCAGCGAGAAGGTGGGCGGAGAGGATCCTAAGGCCAAAGGCCCTGCCCAAGAAGAGAAGAAACTCAAGATCAAGGAGAGGCGGAAGTCACTTCCTCCGAGAAGGTCGGAGCCGGTGCTGGCGATGTCGTCGTATTTCCAAAGAACTTCGGAGATCCGACTGACCTCACCTCCACCCCCAAGGCATATGCTACAAAAATTTTCAAACAGCTCACTGAGGCGGAAAAATGGGAGCTTGAACAAGACTTGCTCAATGCTATGCTGAACAATGCCTGGGGGAAGCCGGACGCCGGTACATCGGAGATCCAGGACTTCAAGAAGGGCGTCGGCGAGTTCCTCGACAAGCTCGTCTGCAAACAAAAGGTACTCCCCAGTAGCCCCCAAGCATGTAAGCGGAAACAAGTACTAGTTAGCGCTTAAATGCTTTAGAGTACCGCCACTTTTGGGAAGATTTATTTAAAATGTTACAGTAGCCCCCAAGCATGATGTCGGAAAGATTCCGGCAAAAATGCTTCAAAGGACACCACTAAACTGTAGGCGGAATTTTTACTCCTGCTCTGATCGTTTTTTACAGGAACAGCAGGCACTGCACTATGAGCTCTGCAGCGCCGCGTTACCTTGGGTCAAGCGGAAAACATCCAGACCCTAAAAGATAAGAATGCAGAACTGAACAAACAGCTGGCGGATGCCCAAGGTTGGTTTCCGACCTTTCTTGTTATTAGTTCACGTTCCGACTTTGAACTGTATTTAACTTGAATCCTTATAGGCGCATCTTCCTCCCTGGCTACGACCTCCTCCGAACTGGAAAACCTGCGCTCCTCCTACCAAGAACTGGAGATAAAGCTGAAGGAGGCGGAGCAGCAGAAGGAGCGTGCCGAGAAGCAACTGCCAGAAGAACTCCAGCTCATCGGTGTGAGAAGGGCGAATTCGTGTTGAAGCACAATGTCGATAGCGAAACCATCAAGAGGCGGGGAAGAAAGAGCTCAACGGACCAAAATTCATGGAGACCGCGTAACAACATTGGGATTTGGCCGGCCACAAACATCCTCCGCGGGTACGCATACTCTTAATTTCTTATCTTGATGTACACAATTTCGTGCTCAACTCGAATGTTTATTCTTGTATCCTTATTGCGTAACCGCTGGATATCCCGAAAGGCGCCCTACTAAATTTCCTAGACGATGTTCGACTCTTGGCTCGAGATGACCGCAGCATCTTATCTCCCGCCTCCCGAAATATGCCATAACTTGTCTTTGAAGAAGAGCCGCACCTGCGGTCTGCGCAAACTGATCAAGCGGATGGACATTCTTCCGGAGCTGGTAACAGATCTACAAGCGTCGTCGGCCCGAGGCGCAGCTGCCATGACTTTAACCATGTGCTTGGCGCATAACCCGGAGATGGATCTGGACCGGGTAACTTCTGGTGTTCCTCCGACAGCAGATGTCGGAGCGCTTCTTGATGCGGTGAGTGGCTATGACACCCGCATCGCGCGGAGGATCCGTCACGAGGAATTCTACGACAAGGTGGTTCTCCCAGCAGACGAGCCCCTTGAAGATGAACTCCAAAAAGAGCGCGACGCGGAGGCCCGTCCTGCGGAATCCGGAACCCAGTTCACCTGGACCAGCTCCAAGGATGCTCCCGAAGAGGAAGAGCCCAAGACCAGCGCTGCAACCTCCGACGAAGATGAAGAGAGCGATGAAGATGTGTCGTCTCCGGCTGAGGGCGCCAAAGGAAAAGATCCAGAGGGCAATGCTTCTCCGTCCAAGGCGGAGTGAAAACGTTTATGTCCTGCGGGATAAAACAATGCATCATTTTGGCCCCAGCGAGGGTTTGTAACATAACTTAAATTCTTAAGTAGTTAGGGACGAAACAAGCATGCATGCGTGGGCGGAAAAAACTTATCCTGCTATCCGTTTATATATTATTTGCATGTGTTGTTTCTTGAAAGCAAGTGCTGGTTTGATGATTTCCGGCTTGCCCACTTGACCTTCCACGAGCCGGAAAACCCGTGCCGGAAACGCTCGCCAGCGGCGACGAAGCCCAATGGCAATCCGTCAATAACCGCGGAAACAAGCCCCCAGCCTAGGTGCCGGAAGTCGCTACCAGGAATCCATGGGTTCGCAACAGAAAAAATTTCCGCCAGAAAACTTAAACTTACGTCCTAAGGGACGATTTTGAAAATCACAACTTTCATACACGCCTAGGCGGAAAGATCCAGCTCTGCGGTTTTAGTCGGAAAAACATACACGATCCAGAAATGAAAAATTAAAGGAGGTAAAAGACTCTAAGAGTGAACCAAAAGCTTTATTTCATTGATCATGTATCATAGATAT
Source organism: Lolium multiflorum (assembly GCA_030979885.1). NCBI lineage: Eukaryota > Viridiplantae > Streptophyta > Magnoliopsida > Poales > Poaceae > Lolium > Lolium multiflorum. Next base: position 246,152,680 of record CM061747.1, read on the forward strand.
TACAAGGTATGTAATGCGTAAGGCGCTAAGTGTGGAAGGGACGTAGCTGTGCTATGTTCCAGGGACGATCTGTTTCATCATATATGTCACCCGGATCTTCTCGTTTTCGTTTCGATGCCAGTTGGCAGGTCTATCCTTTAGTTCCCGGAAATCAACGAGATAGTAGGATCCGTTGTGTAGTACTTTGCTGATGACAAAAGGTCCTTCCCATGGAGTTTGCAACTTGTGATCTTTCACCTGACGAAGGCGGAGGACTAAGTCTCCGACCATGAACGAGCGATTCCGAACTCGACGGCTATGATAGCGTCGGATTCTGCTGGTAAATGGTGGAGCGTTGGTCAGCTAGATTCCGAGCCTCTTCGATCGGGGTCTGGCCGCATAAATTGTTTAGCCTCGCGCCAGTCATCAGAAGCAAACCGTTGAATCGTGGATGATGTCAAAGTGGGGGAGCACAGCTTCGGATCCGTATACCAGGAAGAAAGGAGTAAATCCTGTTGACCTGTTAGGGGTAGTTCGTAAACTCCACAGAACAGAATCCAGCTCATCAGCCCAAGCTCCGGCTGCGCGGCGCAGCGGTTCTTCAAGGCGAGGTTTGATTCCGGCTAGTATAAGGCCATTGGCTCGTTCAACCTGACTGACCGTTGGATTGTGGGTGAGCCACAGATGCAAGGTCAAGCCGGATCCCAACTTCATCGCAGTAATCCTTGAGTTCTCCCTGCGCAAAGTTTGTGCCATTGTCTGTGATTATGCTGTGTGGGATGCCGAATCTCATTACGAGGCTGCAGACAAATTTTAGTGCCGTAGCACCATCGGCTTTTCTCACTGGCTTTGCCTCGATCCACTTACTGAACTTATCAATAGCGACCAGGAGGTATTCATGACCACCAGGAGATGATTTCTTTAACTTACCAACCATATCGAGCCCCCAGACCGCAAATGGCCAGGTGATAGGTATGGTCTTCAGCTCTTGGGCTGGAGCGTTTGGTTGAGTAGCATAGTACTGACAACCGCGGCAAGTTTTCACCAGCTTGTCAGCGTCTTCTTTAGCTGTTAGCCAGTAAAATCCTAACCGGAAAGCTTTTGCAACGAGGGACCTGGGGGCGGCATGATGCCCGCAATCCCCTGCATGGATCTCTCTGAGGATTTCAATGCCATCTTGACTGGAGACGCATTTGAGAAATACCCCGTTTGCGCTTCGTTTGTAGAGCTGTCCATCAACAATTGTGTAGGATCTTGCTCGTCTGATGATCTGTCGTGCGTGGACCTCGTCCTCCGGCAACTTTCGATAAATGAGGTAATCCAAGAACGGCTGAGTCCAGGCCGGAATGATTGCCATCACTTCCTTAGCCGGAGAAACTGCCAGATCGGGATTTTCCGGGTTTGCACCCTTCACCGAGGGTACTCGCAGATGCTCAAGGAAAATTCCAGGCGGAATTGGCTTCCTGCCGGATCCGAGCTTGGACAGCATGTCCGCTGCTGTGTTATCGTCTCTCCTGACGTACTTGACTTCGTATCCGAGGAAGCACTTGGCGATCTCGTCCACTTCGTCTCTGTAGAAGTCGCCATGACGGAGTTTCCTTTCGGCGTTCCAGCCCTGCTACTGTTGTGCCACTGTGCTCGAATCTCCAAAGATATGATGTGCTTGATCCCACTCTCTTAGCAATGGCAGACTGTAAGAGAGAGCCTCGTATTCCGCCATGTTGTTGGTTGCTTCGAAGTGAATCTGCAGAACGTACTGCAGTTCTTCTCCGGTAGGTGACTTCAGGGTAACTCCAGCCCCCGAGCCTTGATGTTGCTTGGATCCGTCAAAGTGCATGACCCAGGCTTCAGGTTCCGGCACAGGTGTGCCCTCCGGTGCTTCAGTCCAATCCGCGATGAAATCCGCTAGAACTTGAGACTTGATTGCAGTTCGGGCTTCGTAGTTGATGTCGAAGGCAGATAACTCGATGCCCCATTTTGCTACGCGTCCTGTTGCGTCGGAGTTGTTGATGATCGTTGCCAGGGGAGCCTTGCTCACCACTGTCATTGGGTGCTCCTGGAAGTAGTGTCTCAGCTTCCGGCTGCCTAGGAAAACTCCGTATGCTAGCTTCTGAAAGTGAGGGTATCTCTGCTTGGATTCCGTCAAGACTTCGCTAATGTAATAGACAGGCCTTTGGACTCCGTGCTCAAATCCTTCTTCCTTTCGCACCACCACGATTACGAGGCTGATAACTTTGTTGGTAGCCGCTATGTAGAGGAGCATAGGCTCTGACTCAGCTGGAGCTGCCAATATAGGTGGGGAGGAGAGTATGTTCTTCAACTCCTGAAGTGCTTTATCTGCTGTTTCGTCCCAGACAAACTTGTCGGTTTCGCCAAGACGGCTAACAAATCTACTGATTGCTGCAACGCAACCAGTTAATCGTTGCACATCTTTGAGACAAGTTGGCCTTTTGATGTTCAGGATAGCCTTGATTTTTTCCGGGTTAACTTCAATGCCCCTGTGAGAAACAATGAAGCCAAGGAGTTTTCCGGGTACGCCGAAGACGCACTTCAGCGGATTCAACATCATCTTGTACCGTCGGAGATTATCAAAGGTTTCCTTGAGGTCGCTCAGCAGGTCGGATCCCTTCCGGGTCATGACCGCGATGTCGTCGACGTAGGCGTGCACGTTCCGACCAATTTCAAGCACCGCTGCATCGTACGTTGGTATGTGGCACCTGCGTTTTTCAAGCCAAAAGGCATGGTAACATAACAGTATGTGCCAAAGGGTGTGATGAAAGAGGTCGCCTTTTGGTCAGACTCCTTCATCAAGATCTGATGATACCCGGAATATGCGTCAAGAAAACACAGAAGCTCCGCCCCTAATGACTTGGTCAATGCGCGGCAAAGGGAACGGATCTTTCGGACAGTGCTTATTCACGCCGGAGTAATCGATGCACATTCTTAGTATTTCAGAATTCTTTTTAGGTACAAGGACGGGGTTTGCGACCCAATCAGTATGGATAACTTCTACTACAAAACCTGCCTCTAGTAACTTTGCTAACTCCATTCCTATGGCGCGGCGCTTCTTATCTCCAAAGCGTCGCATAGCTTGCTTCACCGGTTTTGCACCCGGATTTATGTTGAGGTAGTGCTCGGCGAGTTCCCTTGGTACTCCGGACATGTCAGAAGGTTGCCATGCGAAGATATCCATGTTAGCTCTGAGGAACTCGACGAGCGCGCTTTCCTATTTGGGGTCCATGTTGGCTCCGACTGAAACCTGCTTGGAGCTGTCGCCTTCAACGAGGTCATGCTTCTTGGTTTCTATCGCGGCCTTGAACGAGGTCTTCTGCTCGGAGATCTGCTTCTTGGTGGTCTGCATCTCAGTCGGATCCACCGCGGCTCTGTAGCCTTGCAGCTCCTCTCCAGATATGACGGATTCTGCAAAGGCGGCTTCGCCCTCCTCGCAATCCCTAGCTTTCTTGTAGTCTCCGGACACGGTGATCCAACCGTTAGGACCCGGAATCTTGAGCTTGTTGTAGATGTAGCATGCCCTGGCGTGGAACTTGTGGTAGGTGGGCCTGCCAAAGATCACGTGGTAGGAGCTTTTGAAGGGCACCACTTCAAACGTGATCATCTCTTCGCGGTAATTGTTCACATCGCCGAAGGCCACGGGAAGTTTGATGCTGCCCAGAGAGTTTGCCTTCTTACCCGGAACCACGCCATGAAACTCAGTGGTGCTGTGCTTGAGCTGGTCCTTGGTGAGGTTCATCTTCTCCAGGGTCTCCAGGTACATGATGTTCAGGCTGGCTCCTCCGTCCATAAGACACTTGGAGAAGTCATACCCGTCTATGCGGGGACTCACAACCAGAGCGTAGCACTCTTTGGGGATGACGGCCGGATGATCCGACCTGTCAAAGGTACAGGCTTTCTCCGACCACTTGACATACTGCGGCACAGCCGGAACTGTGGCGTTCAAGATCCGGAGCGCCGATTTTTTCGCGCGGACAGTGGGGGTTCCGAGGAAGGTGTGGTAAGTTCGGACACTCTTTCCGCCAGTGGGTTGGACTTGCCGCTGCATTCTCCTCGGGGTTCCTGGCGAAGGCGTCCCGTCTGCGGCCTTTAACCGTCCTCCTTTCACCCTTGTTCCGCCCTTGCCTCCCTTTCGTCGCGTGGGCTGTGCTTCCGGTCGCGAGATCCCGCGTCCGGTCATTTCTTCGATCATTGACCCACTTGCAGCTGCGATTTGTGTGGGTGGACTCTGCACACCAGAGCCGGATCCGCATGGGCCAGGCAAAGGCATGTCCCGTATCTTTCGTACGTTTGGGGGGCGCGTGATCCGCCGCGGATTGCCGCGGGTCGTCCCCTCGCCCGCTCCGCTCCGCGTCCGCTGCGCTTCTCTTCCGCCTCTCTCTCGACCTCCGCGTTGGAACGCTCATGGCTACCATGCCCGATCCTCCGCCTTCGGGTCTTCAGTGGGGGTTCTTCCGCTGTTGGCCGTTGCCGACGCCGTTATCACGATTTTTCTTCCGTTGGGTGTGGCATGGCCGTAGTCGCGAGATCTCCGCCTCATACAACATCGACAAGTAGAGATCGCCGGCGATGTTTATCATCTCATCAAGAGTGAGTTTGTTTGCGTTCACCAGGCAGGTAAGCTTATGGCGCAGCAGCCCCCCACGCTGCAAACCACCAATGAAGGCGTGCATTGCTGTGCGGTTATCTACGTTCTCGCACTCGTTCCTGGTTGCCAACCATCGGGTGAGGAAACTCCTAGATGTCTCACCCTTCTTCTGGATGCAAGCTTGAAGATCGCTGGTGGTGGCCGGTCTCTTGTAGGTGCCCCTGAAGTGGTTCTCGAAAGCCTTCTTCAGGTCCAACCAGCAAAAGATGGTGTTCTCCTCGAGGTCGCTGAGCCAAACGCGAGCTGGACCAATAAGGTACAACTGGAGCATGCGGCAGGCTATATTCGGGGTTCCTCCGGCGAAGGTTACTGCATTGTAGTAATCCTCGATCCAGGTATCCCACTTCTCGCCGCCATCATAATGCTTCATTTCCAGCTTAAGGTTCAAGCTTCGGCTTTTGGTTCCTCTCGGATCATCCGGCCAAAGCACCTTGGACCAATGTAGTCGGATCTATACTCGTTGAGGCGATCCCGGCATCGCGAGGGGCACCACGTGATTTTTGAGCGGAACGGACCTCGCCGCCGCTCCGCCTCCACCTCCCTCCTCCACTTGCGGTGGTGAGGAGATCACGAGGCCCAGAAGACGCTCTTCCGCCTTCTCGCATTCTCCGCGTGGCTCCCGCGGCCGGCTCCGGCCTGTGGGCTCCTCTCTTGGTGGTGGTCGCTCCGTCGTTCGGCCTCCTTCGTGGCTCAAAGTGGCCTCGCCCGGCCTCCCGAGTTCCGGTCGTGGCCCTTGGCTTCGCGAGGCTCAGTGGTCGCGTTCTTGACTCCACGAGGCCTGGGCTCGCGGCTGGTTCCGGCCGAGCTGCCCGCCGTACGCTCCCTGCTTCTGGTCCCTAGGAGTCAGCATCGCGTCGCGATAAGACCTCGCCAGCCCATGGGCCTCGGGGCTTCCCAGGATCACACACCAGGGTAGCGAGGACGCGAAGCTCCTGGTGGTGGTGATGGAACACTGCACTTATCTCCGCCGCATACACGACCCTTTCCCCTTTTCTTGATCTTTCGAGCTGAATCCGATGGTATTGGGATTGGATTTGGATGATCTCTGACTTTCCTCCTGCGCTCCGTAGATCCGGTGCGCGACTCGTCATCACGATGTTGACTTGGTATGGCGTCCTTCTGCGCGGTGGATATGCATTGTTCCGGATTGGATGCTAACCTGCGCGAAGTGTCTGCCTTGCTCTGTTGCTGCATTGCTGAAGCAACGAGCTTCCGGACGTAGTTGATGTCAATCTCCTCGTCCTTCTTTTTTAGGAGCTCCGCAGCCTTCTTCATGTTATCCTTTGGAGTTGCGAGCGGCTGCTGCTCTGTGGGTGTTGCGAAGGTAATCTTGCGGGGAAGGATGGCCTCTCGCCTGATTCTAGCTTCTTCCTCCTGCACAAATTTTACCTTGGCCTCCCAGTGCTTCTCGAGTTGCCTGACCTTTTCGAGAGATTCATCAACCTCGCGGTCCTTCTTCTGAAAGTGGTCCACGAAGTTCGCCGCTATGGTTCTTTCTTCTAGCATCGCGGCTGCGGTCGTGGCAAACTTCTGAGCTGTAGCTAGCATCTCCTGTCTCTTGGCTTCTAAGGCCTCCGGATCTGCAGCTTCCTCGGGAGTTATTGGTTTGTTGAGGATATCGGACTTTGCGACTAAATCCATGCGTGCTTGCTCGACCATCTCTTCTGGAGACAGGACGTCGTTTCGCGGTCGTGCCCGATCTAACGGAGACCTTACGTTGGATGGTCCTGGGTCGGAGTTGGAGGCTTCGTCTTCCGTTTCCGGCTGATCCAGCGGTGCCACGGGTTGCTAGAACCTGCATCGGCTGGGCGGATTCTACTTCAGCTTGCTCACCGCCTCCGAGTTCCTCGAGCTTGCGGTTGAATTCCTCTGTATTCATGGATGAAGCGCCGTCATCTTCTTCCCCAATTGCGAGCTCCTTCGTCAAGCGATTGTATTCTTCTGTGCCTATTGAAGAGGCATCATCGGAATTTGGGCTCAAGTTTCCGAGGATTGATTCCTCAGGGTTTCCGGCTTCTTCTTGTCCCGGAGCGTCGCTGTCTCCGACTGCTTCTGGCAGATCCGGAGCTACGTTGTTTCCGGGTGCCTCAACCTGCAATGGATTGGCCTCCTCCTGATGGAGGGCGTCTCCTGCGGTATGGGCCAAGAAGTGCACGAAGTGACACCTTTGCTTCTCTAACACCTGGGGGGGATTCGCATTTGTCTTCCACCGTTTTCCGTCAAAGGCGATTGGGTGGGTTTTGATTTTCCCGATCTAAGGCGGAATCTCCTTAGGAAGCCCCCGCGACTCGCATTCTATCTTTAAGACGCTGCCCAGCCTGGGCGGCGGATGCGTCAAGCATTACTGCCATGTCGCCTGACCACTGGCTCGCCTGACATGAAGATGGATGCCGCCATTGGGACGATGGAGAGCTTGACGGGGTTTGACCTAGCCGGAATCCAGAATTCGTCCGGACGGACGATCGGAAAATTCCCGGCGTAGAGTACGCGCCCCACAGCGATCGAGTCGTCGTAGCTTCCCATGGCTAGCCCTGCCTCCGTGGCCTCCGTACGCCCTCGCGTGCCCCACGTGGGCGCTGCAATCGTCGTTGCCCCACCGACAATACCCTTGAGGAGGGATCCTCAATATGGGGAAAGATAGGGCTGACACGGCGTGAGTGTACACTGGATTCGTGATACGTAGCATCACTTTCAAGACCTCGCACGATGATGTGGCCTATCGCCGTTTGTCCGACTATCTGGGCGCTTGCGCGGTTGTTGCAATGGTCGGGGTTGTGCCTCTAGGGCTCCTGTGATCTCGTTTATAAAGGCGCCCGATCTAGGGTTTACACGAGTCCTAGCCTAATACAAGTTGCCTAACTACTTAGACAACATCTTGCCGTGTACCGTCAAGGATCCGCCTCCTTATGGCCGCATCGGGATCCTGTGAGCACTTTGCGGGCTTCACGATCCGGCCTCCTTCGTAGGTCGGTAGAGATCCGGCCAAGTTCCTGGACTGGACTTCATCCTTCTTGATCAACAGCAACTGGGCCGCCCGATGGGCCCCATGCCACCATCACCGTCTGTGGGCCACCCGGGCTTGCCGGCCCCAGGCCATGTCGTTGATATACCCATAAAGTATACCCACAACACCGGCGCGGATTTCCAATCCGACCCACGGCGATGGTGCTTCCATTTCGTGGGTGCCGATGGCCTTTTTTTTGTGAAGCAAATTACATGGCGCGTATTTTAGTACAAGGGAGACCTTCGCAAAGGGTAGGATACGCCCTACGCACCACCTATCATACATGTGCGCGCTTTAGCCATCTCGGGGAATCCTCCCGCTCTCGTTGTGTCCCGCCGAATCCGCTCGGAAATCGACCATTTGAATCCTGGGCCACTTTTCTTCGCTCAATAAATTCGGAAAAGGTTTTAGGTCTAGGACGTGTCATTTTATGTGCTAAATGCTTTCCGTTTAGCGCTGCTGATGACGGGTACCATGCTACTCGTGGTACGTACAACAAAGATGTCCTCACTCGCGCCCGTTTTGCACAACGCAAAGTAAACGTAAGCCACAAAATCACGCGATCTGCGTGGCGCTATTTTATGTGTCCTAAAGACTCACCGCAAAGACGAATCGCATACGGCAATTATCTCAAAAACCCTTCACGAACAGGGCTATCACGTCCGGAGTTCTATGGCTTTTAGGGGAAATGAGTAGGAAACGGCCCGTTTCACCACATAGTTTGTCGGAACGAGGCCATATTTGGCACGTGTGTGGGCCTTAGGATGGGAAGCAAGGCCCCGGTCGCGGATTTCCAATCCGAACCCACGGCGATGGTGTTTCCATTTGCGGTGCCGCATGGCCTTTTTTGTGAAGCAATACATGGCGCGCATTTTAGTACTCGCGTGAGACCTTCGCCAAGAAAGGGTGTGGATACGTCCTACGCACCACCTATCACATGCCATATGCGCGCGGTAGCCATCTGGGAATCCCTCCCGCTTCCTGCGGTGTCCCGCCGAATCCGCTGGAAACTGACCGGATTTGAACTGGGGCCACACTTTCCTTCGCTCAATAAATTCCGGGAAATGGTTTTAGGTCTAACATGCAATATTTTATGTGCTAAACGCTTCCGTTTAGCGCTATGACGAAACCAAGGCGCCCTGTGACGCCATACCGCATGTCCACGCCCGTTTTGCATGTCAGCTTGGCAAAGTAAATCTGTTACTAAAATCATTAGTCGCGTATGCCATTTATGTGTCCTATAATTAAAAGACGGAATCGAGATAAGGAAATTATCTTGAAAACCCTTCACGAACAAAGGCTATCACGTCCAGCTCATGGCTTTTAGGGGAATGAGTGTGAAACGTCTGCACCACATAGTTTGTCTAACGAGGCCATATTTGCACGTGGGCTCTAGATGGAAGTAAGACAATCTGGCCACGCATTTCAATCCGACACACCTGCGATGTTGCTTCCATTTTCGGGGTGCCGCATGGCCATTTTTTGTGAAGCGAATACATGGCGCGCATTTTAGTACCATGGGAGACCTTTTCTGTGCTGGTAGGATACGTCCTACGCACCACCTATCACATGCCATATGCGCGTTTTTAAGCCATATGGGAATCCCTCCGCTTCCTCGCGCAGTCCCGCCGGTCCGTTGAAACTCCACCGGATTTAAACCTGGGCCACACTTTCGTTTCAATAAATTCCTAGAAAATGGCTTAGGTCTACACACATATTTTATGCCAAATTATTAGCTGCTAAGGACGGTGCACCCGCGCGCCTCCCAAGATTTCGCCATACCGCATGTCCCCTACCCGCCCCGTTTTGCACAGCTTGGCAGTAAACGACAAAATCACGCATGATCCGCGTGGCGTCATTTTATGTGTCCTAGTAACCACTCCAAAAGACGGAATTGGATACGACAATTATCTTGAAAAACCCTTCACGAACAGGGCTATCACGTCCGGAGTTCTATGGCTTTTAGGGGAAATGAGTAGGAAAACGGCCCGTGACACCACATAGTTTGTCGGAACGAGGCCATATTTGGCACGTGCGTGGGCCTTAGGATGGGAAGCAAGGCCCCGGTCGCGGATTTCCAATCTGACCCACGGGCGATGGTGTTTCCATTTTCGGGGTGCCGGAAGGGCTTTTTTTGTGAAGCAGCTACATGGTGCGCATTTCAGTATCGCGCGGGACCTCCGCGCAGCGGTAGGATACCTCCTACGCACCACCTATCACATGCCATATGCGCGCGGTAGCCATCTGGGAATCCCTCCCGCTTCCTGCGGTGTCCCGCCGAATCCGCTGGAAACTGACCGGATTTGAACTGGGGCCACACTTTCCTTCGCTCAATAAATTCCGGGAAAAATGTTTTTAGGTCTAGGACGCGTCATTTTATGTGCTAAATGTTTTCCGTTTAGCGCGTTGGCGGACGGGTGCACCCGCGCGCCCGGTACGGCCATACCGCATGCCCCGACGGCCCCGTTTTGCACAGTTGGCAAAGTAAACGAAGCCACAAAATCACGCGGAGCCGCGTGGCGTCATTTTATGTGTCCTAGTAACCACTGCAAAAGACGGAACTGGGATACGGCAATTATCTTGAAAAACCCTTCACGAACAGGGCTATCACGTCCGGAGTTCTATGGCTTTTAGGGGAAATGAGTAGGAAACGGCCCGTGACACCACATAGTTTGTCGGAACGAGGCCATATTTGGCACGTGCGTGGGCCTTAGGATGGGAAGCAAGGCCCCGGTCGCGGATTTCCAATCTGACCCACGGGCGATGGTGTTTCCATTTTCGGGGTGCCAGATGGCCTTTTTTTTGTGAAGCAGCTACATGGCGCGCATGGACAAGCTCCGCTCTAATCCCGAATACTTTGGAGAGGCTCTTGAGATATGCGAACAACAAGGACTTATTCCCTTGATGACCTTCACCCACAACTACTCCAAGTAGGTGATTTGTTAATTCTATGCCACCGCGGTGTTCCTTCAAGATGAGACGGCTCCGCCTATCAAGTGGATGACCATGAGCATGATGGAGGCCACGGCTGAGTCGTTAGGGCCTTGGCTATGAATTTCCCGGGACAATGATATCTATTTCTTCCGATCCATCTTCAACACACAAGCCCATGAGCAAGGATAAGATGGTCAACCTCTACCTCCCCTGGCGAGTACTTAAGGAAGTGTCTATGATCTCCTCCGTACCTATGACATTATGAACCTCATCTACCGCAACACCATCAACCCCAAGCACACCAACCAAGATGAAGTGCATGGTTTCCTTGTGAACGTTCTTGTGTGTACTCAAGAGATGAAGGGCCGAGGCAAGCAATTGGACATCGTGGGATGCAAGATTGTGCTTTCCTCCGCAAGCTTCCCAATATGCACCATACATCATGAGGCTCATTTGCCTCAAGTGGGAACAAGCTCACCGTGGAAACCTCCTTGAACAATGCTCCCCAATCACAATCCACAAAGAGCGCAGCCCCCATATCAAGACTCACTCTCTCCCAAAGTATGGCAAGGATGCTCCCAAGGACACAGAGGAGGAGGAGGCCGAGAGCAGAGGATTCCGACTTGTCCTCAACTCCGTGGAAGACCAAGGGCCTTTGCCAAGCTCACCGCTCGTCTCAAGAAGTCCTTTTGCTTCAAGGAGGATCTCCAAGAAAAGATGTACTGCTCACGCGGCCACAACAAGAAGATCCGTCAAAAAAGGCGATGATGGTTCATTTGGGCATTCCCACCTCCGAAGGCTTCGAGGACACCATCACTCCTCCCGGCGAATGGAAGTCCAAGCACACTTGGTCAAGCTCCGAAGAATCCATTCCCGAGCGCATTGTGCGCCCTTCACCACCTCATGGCAAGGGCTGTCCAAGATGAAGACGAAATTTAGGAAGAGGAGGAGGACGGTGCGCATGTGCTGGGGATGATGAAGACGAGGACGACGAGGAGGATGATGACGAGTGATCCCCTTGGGGCGCTAGCATGATTCTTCTCTCTTTATGGTGTTCCGATGCCAAAGGGGGAGAAGTTGATCTATTAGTACGGGCATCTATTGTGGCTACACCATTTCTATGGAGGCATTGTTATTGGAATTTTGGGTTTTCTCAAGGCAAAGGTATGACACATTCACCCAAAACTCCTTGTATCGCCATATGTTGCCTCCATAGTGTGCATATGCTATATGAACATGTCAAGTATCCTTGTTTCATATGTACATGGTTTGTAGAATCTAGGGGGAGTTGTTTCTCTAGGATGTGTGTATTTGTATTCAAATGCAAATTACTTATATGCACACATCTAGGAAGCTCCATCTAGCTTTTGCAAATCTAGAACCTTATCATAATATCTTATGCTATGTTGCAAATTCTTGTGTTGTCATCAAACACCAAAAAGGGGGAGATTGAAAGAACACTTGAATGAATTTAACCGTGTGCATAGATTGTCTTTGATAGATTTGCAGGTGCACGGTGCCCTCGCTGAACACGTCATGATCGGAAGACTGAAGCGTAGCTTATAGGTTTTCCGGTTTTGTGTGTGTGTCGTGAGGAATGGTTGAGAGGAAAAAGAGAGATGTAGAATCATTAACCGAGATTGTCGGCACGCACAGAGTGGCCCGCATTCCCACGGTACCGGCCCAAGGTACCGCTGTGGGATTGCACGAAAAAACCCACATAGTGAACATACTCGACGGCACTGACCGGCACGCCCCCAAGCAAAGAGGTTCGGACATGTACTGACATGCTGTGATGCACACGTCTGCTGGACCTCTAAGTGGGAAGGTATGGTATGGGATATAGCAAAGTTTCCTCTCGTGAAACCAAGGTTTAACGAGAAGCATGGTGGTGAATGTGATGCGGGCGCACAACATGGATTCCGGCCTGGTCTGCGGGAACTCCCATTGCAAAATAAACTCAGTACTTTATCCCAACTAATCAGCTGGATCGCTTAATAGAATGGAAGGATTGAACGTATGATCGGCGGGAAGGTTTGCAGTTATATAAACACACTGTAGTGTGGACGCATTGACCAACCACAGCCACTAGAGTGTGGGTCCCACGCCCAAATTAGCCGCACTGATGGGAGAGTATAACAATTGCATAGCATGTGATATGTGATCCTAAATATAGCGAGATGTCCGTATACAGTATATAGACGCCATCTCCGCATCTATGTGCCCACCTTCAGCACATCTCGAACTCGCATTGCTGTGTACAATTGCATTAGTATGTGCTGCATGTAATCGACAACCATATCTCTGAGACATAGAATCAATACACTTATGGGCAAATACACATCATACCTTAGAATTTTCACGTCCTGTGTCAATGAAGGCATGAACCCACTATCAGCAACATCTCCTGAGTTAAGAGGCGAACTTGCCGTGAGCCCCACTAATGTAGAGAATTCAAGATCATAAATAACACATAAACAATAGACTGATAATCACCATAACATAGTTCTCTATCCATCTGATCCCGACAAACACAACATATAGAATTACATATAGATGATCTTGATCATATAAACTCACAATGAGCTTCACAACAAGGAAGAAGATCTAATCCATCTAGCCATCTATAACCCATTGAACCCAAAAAGGGTGAACTCATCACTCCGGCAAGCGATCATGGCGAAGGAAGAGTCCTCCCGAGATGTAATCCCCTCTCCGGGGCAGGTGCCGAGGCGATCTCCCGAATCCCGAGATACCTTCCAGAGACGGGTCACATTGCGAATCCCATCTCTGGGACTAGCAATCGCTCCCGCACCCCCGCCGGAGAGGGATCTATCTCCTGAGGACTCTTCATGATCGGCTCCGGAGATGAAAGGAGTAGTTCTCACCTGGACCATGGGTCCATAGCAGCAGATGGTCGTCTTCTCCTTGCTGTGTTTCATTGTTGGATCTTGTGAGCTGCCTAACATGATCAAGATCATCTATCCGTAATACTATATGTTGTGTTTGTCTGGATCCGATGGATAGAGAATACTATGTTATGGTGATTATCAATCTATTGTTTATGTGTTGTTTATGATCTTGCATGCTCTCCGTTATTAGTAGAGGCGCTGGCCAAGTTTTTACTCTTAACTCCAAGAGGGAGTATTTATGCTCGATAGTGGGTTCATGCCTTCATTGACACCTGGGACAGTGACAGAAAGTTCTAAGGTTGTGATGTGCTGTTGCCACTAGGGATAAAACATTGATTCTATGTCTAAGGATGTAGTTGTCGATTACATTACGCACCATACTTACTGCAATTGTCTGTTGCTTAGCAACTTAATACTGAATGGGGTTCGGATGATAACCTGAAGGTGGACTTTTTAGGCATAGATGCAGTTGGATGGCGGTCTATGTACTTTGTCGCAATGCCCAATTAAATCTCACTATATTTATCATATCATGTATATGCATTGTTATGCCTTTCTCTATTTGTCAATTGCTCGACTGTAATTTGTTCACCCAACATGCTTTTATCTTATGGGAGAGACACCTCTAGTGATCTGTGGACCCCGGTCCTATTCTTTACATAGCATACAATCTACTGCAATTGTGTTTTACTGTTTTCTTGCAAACAATCATCTTCCACTCGATACGCTTAATCCTTTGTTATAGCAAGCCGGTGAGATTGACAACCTCACTGTTTCGTTGGGACAAAGTACTTGGGTTGTGTTGTAGGTTCCACGTTGGCGCCGTAATCCCGGGTGTTGCGCCGCATCACATTTCGCGACCATCAACCTTCAACGTGCTTCTGGGCTCTACTTGTTCGATTAAACCTTGGTTTCTTTCTCAGGGAAAACTTGCTACCGTGCGCATCATACCTTCCTCTCTTGGGGTTCCCAACGAACGTGTGAGCACGCCATCAAGCTCCTTTTTTCCTGGGCGCTGCTAAGTGTTTGAGATCAAGACACGCCGCAAGGGGAGTCTCCACTTTCAATCTCTTTACTTTGCGTTTTTGTCTTGCTTTATTTATTTACTACTTTGTTTGTTGTGCACCTAAACAAAACACAAAAATTAGTTGCTAGTTTTACTTTATTTACCGTCTTGCTCTCTATATCGAAACACAAAAAAATTAGTTATTTGCATTTACTTTATCTAGTTTACTTTTACTACCATGTCTAGCTACACTTGTTACTTCCTCACCCGAGGAATTAGTTTTTACTTTTAAACAAGGGGATGAGGAGAGTTTTAAGGATGCTTGGTCTAGAATTTTTACTTCTTATCGTAAAACTGAACCTCAAATGACTCTAAGTTTGCTCCTTAGTAATTTTTACTTTGGTCTTATGATTCGTTATAGATATGCTTTGGATGCTTTAGTAGGAGGAGATTTCCTTCATTGTAATGGGGATCAAGCTTTTAATGCCATAAATAAATTGGTTGCATCACATGATTCAGCTAATAACTTTGATTCAGCCCTTATTAGCATTTATAATAGATTGAACAATCTCGAGATAAGTACATCTCGCTTGAATGACAATTATCACTGTGTTCGTAATCGTCTTGAACAAGTTTTAGTGAATTCTAAACCTTCATTATGGGATCCTGCTGTTAAAATTGTTATCGGTGATCGAACTCTTCATGCCTACTGTGATATTATGTATGAATTTTGCCTTATGCCTGAAAGCATTTATAAATCTTTGAAACTTTGGGGAGTCGATGAAGGAGGAGAAGAAATAACTCTCATTGATAACTCTATTATAATTCCTAAGGGAATAGCCGCAGGTGTGCATACAACCATTCTTGGAAGAACAATATCCATTGATTATCTTGTTATTGAAACAGGAAAAATCATACTCGGAAGATGCTGAAACTATTGGGAGCAGTCATTGATGTGGGAGAAGGCACTCTGAAATTCACCTCTATACCAGGGGGAAATCATATATTTCCTAAACCAAAGGGAAAGAAAAACAATAAGAAAGGTAAGGGTAAAGCCCAAGGTAAGGTTGACACACCGTCTCTTGATAATACTTGATACACACTTTCTGCGCCTAGCTGAAAGGCGTTAAAGAAAGCGCTATGGGAGACAACCCATGTTTTTACTACAACAATTTTTTGTTTTATTGAGTCTTGGAAGTTGTTTACTACCGTAGCAACCTCTCCTTATCATGTTTTTGTGCCAAGTAAAGTTTCTATGTTAAAGTTGATGTTATATTTGGGATCGCTGGGCAGAAACAGGATTGCTGTCTGTCACGAATCTGGGCACAGGCCTCTGTAGAAAATTTAAAAATCTGCCAATTTACGAGCGTGATCCTCATATATGTACGCAACTTTCATTAGTTTTGAGTTTTTCCATTTGAGCAAGTCTGGTGCCATAAAATTCGTCTTTACGGACTGTCTTTTTGACAGATTCTGCCTTTTATTTCGCATTGCCTCTTTTGCTATGTTGGATTTATTTCTTTGATCCACTAATGTCCAGTAGCTTTATGCAATGTCCAAGTGTAAAGAATGTTTGTGTCACCTCTGAATGTGTGAATTATTAATTGTGCACTAACCCTCTAATGAGTTTGCTTGAAGTTTGGTGTGAAGGAAGTTTTCAAGGGTCAAGAGAGGAGAATGATATACTATGATCAAGAGTAGTGAAAGCTCTAAGCTTGGGGATGCCCCCGTGGTTCACCCCTGCATATTTTAAGAAGACTCAAGCGTCTAAGCTTGGGGATGCCCAAGGCATCCCCTTCTTCATCGACAACATCATCAGGTTCCTCCCCTGAAACTATATTTTTATTCAATCACATCTTGTGTTCTTTACTTGGAGCGTCGGTTTGTTTTTGTTTTTGTTTTTGTTTGAATAAGATGGATCCTAGCATTCACTTTGTGGGAGAGAGACACGCTCCGCTGTTGCATATGGACACATATGTCCTTAGGCTTTACTCATAATGTTCATGGCGAAGTTTCTTCTTCGTTAAATTGTTATATGGTTGGAATTGGAAAATGCTACATGTAGTAATTCTAAAATGTCTTGGATAATGTGATACTTGGCAATTGTTGTGCTCATGTTTAAGCTCTTGCATCATATGCTTTGCACCCATTAATGAAGAAATACATAGAGCTTGCTAAAATTTGATTTGCATATTTGGTCTCTCTAAGGTCTAGATAATATCTAGTATTGAGTTTTGAACAACAAGGAAGACGGTGTAGAGTCTTATAATGTTTACAATATGTCTTTTATGTGAGTTTTGCTGCACCTGTTCATCCTTGAGTTTGCTTCAAATAACCTTGCTAGCCTAAACCTTGTATCGAGAGGGAATACTTCTCATGCATCCAAAATCCTTGCGAACCACTATGCCATTTGTGTCCACCATACCTACCTACTACATGGTATTTCTCCGCCATTCAAAGTAAATTGCTTGAGTGCTACCTTTAAAATTCCATCATTCACCTTTGCAATATATAGCTCATAGGACAAAATAGCCTTAAAAACTATCGTAGTATTGAATATGTACTTATGCACTTTATCTTTTATTAAGTTGCTTGTTGTGCGATAACCATGCTTCGGGGAACGCCATCAACTATTGTTGAATATCATGTGAGTTGCTATGCATGTCCGTCTTGTCTGAAGGATCTATCATTTTAGTGGTTGGAACATGCAAAATTGTTAGAGAAGAACATTGGGCCGCTAACTAAAGCCATGAATCATGGTGGAAGTTTCAGTTTGGACATATATCCTCAATCTCATATGAGAATAATAATTGTTGCTACATGCTTATGCATTTAAGAGGAGTCCATTATCTGTTGTCCATGTTGTCCCGGTATGGATGTCTAAGTTGAGAATAATCAAAAGCGAGAAATCCAAAATGCGAGCATTCTCCTTAGACCTTTGTACGCGGCATGGAGGTACCCCTTTGTGACACTTGGTTGAAACATGGCATGCAAAGATCCGGTAGTCCAAGCAATTAGGACAAGGTGCGGGCACTATTAGTATACTATGCATGAGGCTTGCAACTTGTAAGATATAATTTACATAACTCATATGCTTTATTACTATCGTTGACAAAATTGTTTCATGTTTTCAAAATAAAAGCTCTAGCACAAATATACAGCAATCGATGCTTTCCTCTTTGAAGGACCTTTCTTTTACTTTTATTGTTGAGTCAGTTTACCTATCTTCCTCCACCTTAAGAAGCAAACACTTGTGTGAACTGTGCATTGATTCCCACATACTTGCATATTGCACTTGTTATATTACTTTATGTTGACAATATCCATGAGATATACATGTTATAAGTTGAAAGCAACCGCTGAAACTTAATCTTCCTTTGTGTTGCTTTAACACCTTTACTTTGATTTATTGCTTTATGAGTTAACTCTTATGCAAGACTTATTGATGCTTGTCTTGAAGTACTATTCACGAAAAGTCTTTGTCATATGATTCACTTGTTTACTCATGTCATTACCTTTGTTTTGATCGCTGCATTCATTACATATGTTTACAAATAGTATGATCAAGATTATGATGGCATGTCACTTCAGAAATTATCTTTGTTATCGTTTTACCTGCTCGGGACGAGCAGAACTAAGCTTGGGGATGCTGATACGTCTCCAACGTATCGATAATTTCTTATGTTCCATGCTACTTTATTGATGATACCTACATGTTTTATGCACATTATATGTCATATTTATGCATTTTCTCGAACTAACCTATTAACAAGATGCCGAAGAGCAGTTGCTGTTTTCTGCTGTTTTTGGTTTCAGAAATCCTAGTAAGGAAATATTCTAATTGGACGAAATCTTCGCCCGGGTCCTATTTTTGCACGGAGCTTCCGAAGACCGAAGAAGGAAGGAATTGGGGCCACGAGCGCCGACACCATAGGGCGGCGCGCCTGTGCCCGGCCGCCGACCTAGGTGTGGGGCCTCGTGTGGCCCCCACGTTGCCCTTCCGCCGCCTCTAAAGCCTCCGTCGCAAAACCCCGACCGAGAGCCACGATACGGAAAACCTTCCGGAGACGCGCGCCGCGAATCCCATCTCGGGGGATTCAGGAGATCGCCGGCACCCTGCCGGAGAGGGATTCATCTCCCGAGGACTCTTCATCGCCATGATCGCCTCCGGAGTGATGAGTGAGTAGTTCATCCCTGGACCATGGGTCCATAGCAGTAGCTAGATGGTCGTTTCTCCTTGTTGTGCTTCATTGTTGGATCTTGTGAGCTGCCTAACATGATCAAGATCATCTATCTGTAATACTATATGTTGTGTTTGTCGGGATCCGATGGATAGAGAATACTATGTTATGGTGATTATCAATCTATTGTTTATGTGTTGTTTATGATCTTGCATGCTCTCCGTTATTAGTAGAGGCTCTGGCCAAGTTTTTACTCTTAACTCCAAGAGGGAGTATTTATGCTCGATAGTGGGTTCATGCCTTCATTGACACCTGGGACAGTGACAGAAAGTTCTAAGGTTGTGATGTGCTGTTGCCACTAGGGATAAAACATTGATTCTATGTCTAAGGATGTAGTTGTCGATTACATTACGCACCATACTTAATGCAATTGTCTGTTGCTTAGCAACTTAATACTGAATGGGGTTCGGATGATAACCTGAAGGTGGACTTTTTAGGCATAGATGCAGTTGGATGGCGGTCTATGTACTTTGTCGTAATGCCCAATTAAATCTCACTATACTTATCATATCATGTATATGCATTGTTATGCCTTCTCTATTTGTCAATTGCCCGACTGTAATTTGTTCACCCAACATGCTTTTATCTTATGGGAGAGACACCTCTAGTGAACTGTGGACCCCGGTCCTATTCTTTACATAGCATACAATCTACTGCAATTGTGTTTACTATTTTCTTTGCAAACATCTTCCACTCGATACGTTTAATCCTTTGTTACAGCAAGCCGGTGAGATTGACAACCTCACTGTTTCGTTGGGACAAAGTACTTGGTTGTGTTGTGCAGGTTCCACGTTGGCGCCGGAATCCCCGGTGTTGCGCCGCATCACATTTCGCGACCATCAACCTTCAACGTGCTTCTTGGCTCCCCTGGTTCGATTAAACCTTGGTTTCTTTCTCGAGGGAAAACTTGCTACTGTACGCATCATACCTTCCTCTTGGGGTTCCCAACGAACGTGTGAGTTACACGCCATCATGGCTCTCGCATGGGGTTTCTGCGACCGGGCTTTAAGTAGGCGAAAGGGTAAGTGTGGGCCGACGAGGGCCCACACCATAGGCGGGCCCCCTCTGGCCGTGCGGCCCTATGGTGGCGGCGCTCGTCGCCCCACTTCGTTCTCTCTTCTGGAAGCTCCGCAAAAATAGGACCCTGGGCGAAGATTTCGTCCAATTCCGAGAATATTTCCTTACTAGGATTTCAGAAACCAAAAACAGCAGAACAACAACTGGCTCTTCGGCATCTTGTTAATAGGTTAGTTCCAGAAAATGCATAAATATGACATATAATGTGCATAAAACATGTAGGTATCATCAATAAGTAGTAGCATGGAACATAAGAAATTATCGATACGTTGGAGACGTATCAGCATCCCCAAGGTTCTGCTCGTCCCGAGCAGGTAAAACGATAACAAAGATAATTTCTGAAGTGACATGCCATTATAATCTTGATCATACTATTTGTAAACATATGTAATGAATGCAGCGATCAAAACAAAGGTAATGACATGAGTAAACAAGTGAATCATAAAGCAAAGACTTTTCATGAATAGTACTTCAAGACAAGCATCAATAAGTCTTGCATAAGAGTTAACTCATAAAGCATTGACCAAGTCAGAGGTGGGCCGCGATCAAGATGGACTTGAAGATATATGCGTAGAGAGATGTGTGAATCGGCCTTGTTTATCAAGTTTGGGCTAGCTAGCCCGTGTATCTTTATATAGTAGGTTACGTAGAGATTAGAGTTTGTCTCGTGCACGGTTTAGTGCACGCCCGCATTAGAAAGTCCCTTGGACTATAAATATGTACCTAGGGTTTATGGAATAAACAACAACCAACGTTCAACACAAACCAATCTCGGCGCATCGCCAACTCCTTCGTCTCGAGGGTTCCTCCGGTAAGCACCATGCCGCCTAGATCGCATCTCGCGATCTAGGCAGCACGAGCCTGCCTAGTTGTTCATGCGTTGCTCGTACTGAAGCCTTTTGATGGCGAGCAACGTAGTTATCATAGATGTTAGGGTTAGCATTGTTCCTAGTATCATATGCTGTCGTAGTGCAACCCTTGCGCATCTAGCCGTCCCTGTACCTCATCATGGGTGCAGGGGCGGCACCCCGCTTGATCGTTATTTAGTAGATCTGATCCGTTACGATCGCTCCTTGATTCATCAAGGATTAGTTTAATATCTGCAATAGTTAGGCCTTACAAAGGGTTGGAGGATCCAGCGGCATGTAGGGTGTAGTTTGCTGCCCCTAGACAGGACGTTCCGAGGATCAACCTAGTGTTGGTTTTTAGGCCTTGTCTAGGGCTGGCTTACGATCGCCGTGCGTGAGCGCGAGGCCCAATCGTGAGTAGGATGATCCGATTATGCGGTGAAAACCCCAGATCGTCGTGGATCTCATATGCTTTATCTTGATCAAGCAGACCACCATATATTCGGCCACCTTGACGAATCATGTGGATCGGCTCCATGAGCCGATTCACAGGTAACCTGAGAGCCGATCGAGGCTCTTATTTAACGTGTACGTGTGTGCCCTGCAGAAACTAAGCGAGGCATCATCCACACCTTCCCGACTATAGTCAGGTGGCACGCCCTTGCAATTTGCATCGGCGCGCGACCAGGAGGCTTTGCGGGCCGTCGAGGGACTGGGGCCAGCCGCAGCCCTAGTCGTTCCCGGCTCTACGGTGTTGACCAGTCACTGCCCGCCGGTGGGTTTCTGACGTCAACACATTCTGGCACGCCCGGTGGGACACATCTTCAACGACAACCACCTCGCCGTCTACATCAGAGATGGCGGAAGAAACTCCGGTCACTTACGAGGAGCTCTCTGGCGAGCTCAAGAAGAAGTATGACGAGGTCAAAGCCTTCCTCGAAGCCGACCTAATCGGCTCTTTCCACAGGACCCGCTCCCATGGCATCAGATGGAAGGGGTTCTCACCTGAAGGCGCGCTTGATGGAGTGGACCTGTCCACCCCGTCAGAGGAACGCACCAGGTCGCTGCGTCAGGAGATAAACTTCATGGTGGCTCATTCGCTGCACCGCCATTCTGAGAGCCTGGTGAATACGTTGGAGCGCGTCGCTCTGCGCGTAATCCAGGAGATCATGAGCCATCAGTACTCTCCGTCAGGACCAGCCCTAGGGACTCACCAAGGGGAATTGCTACTCCAGTCCCGTCCACCGCTGCCGTTCGCGTTGGCAGCACCCGAAGCGCCGAACTCATCGGCCTATGTCGTCTACAAGATTGGTGGTGACCCCAGTGACTACCAATTCCTACATGACGCGCCCAAGGAGATCCCGCACGGATACGCATGCGCATACGTGCCAGACTGCAGCACCTGGGCACCCTCGAACCAGGTTGCTATAGCAGGGACTTCTGGGGCAACAGGAGGAACGTCGGAGGCAGACCCCGAGAAGCAAACGTGGCTAGCTAAATACGCCACCCCGACAAAACTCCCGAGCCCAGCTCCTGCAGTTGGCTCAGAACCAGAGAAACAAGCATGGCTGGTTAAGTACGCCACTCCGACGAACCTTCAGGGTTCGGCACCTGCAGCCATCACCGCGGATCAAATTTGTACGATCCTGAAAGATCAGTTCGGCATGATGCCGAAAAGAAAGGCGATCGGCTATACCAAGCCGTACCCCAACGAGTACGAATTGATCCCGCTACCACCCAAATATCGGCTCCCGGACTTCACAAAGTTCAGCGGATCAGATGGTTCCAGCTCCATCGAGCATGTGAGCCGATATTTGGCACAGCTGGGTGATACGTCCCCGACGTATCCATAATTTCTGTCGTTCCATGCTTGTTTTATGACAATACTTACATGTTTTGCTTGCACTTTATAATGTTTTTACGCGTTTTCCGGAACTAACCTATTAACAAGATGCCACACCAGCGTTCTCTTCTGTTTTTGGTTCCAGAAAGGCTGTTCGGGCAATATTCTCGGAATTGGACGAAATCAACGCAAAGATCTTATTTTTCCCGAAGCATCCGAACACCGAAGAAGAGTCGGAGGAGAGCCAGGGGCCACCAGAGGGTGGGCCGCGCTGCCAGCCCCGGGCCGCGCCCCTATGAGGAGGCCACCACAGTCGGCCCTCTCGACGCCGCCTCTTCGCCTATTTAACCCTTTTTCGACCTAAAAACACCGTACCACTTGACGAAACTCCAGAAAGACTCCAGGGCGCCGCGCCATCGCGAAACTCCAATTCGGGGGACAAGTCTCTGTTCCCTCACGGACGGGGAAGTGCCCCTAAGCCATCTCCATCAACGCCACCGCCTCCATCATGCTCCGTGAGTAGTTCCCCCATGGACTACGGGTTCTAGCTGTAGCTAGTTGGTATTCTCTCCCCATGTACTTCAATACAATGATCTCATGAGCTGCCTTACATGATTGAGATCCATCTGATGTAATCGGTGTTGTGTTTGTTGGGATCCGATGGATGATACATTATGATTAGTCTATCTATAAAGTTTGTGAAGTTATTGTTGCTGCAATCTTGTTATGCTTAATGCTTGTCACTAGGGCCCGAGTGGCATGATCTTAGATTTGAGCTTTATAATTATTGCTTAGATTGTATCTACAAGTTGTATGCACATGTCACTGTCCGGAACCAAAGGCCCCGAAGTGACAGAAATCGGGACAACCGGAGGGGATGGCGGTGATGTGAGGGACACATGTTTTCACGGAGTGTTAATGCTTTGCTCCGGTGCTCTATTAAAAGGAGTACCTTAATATCCAGTAGATTCCCTTGAGGCCCGGCTGCCACCGGCTGGTAGGACAATAGATGTTGTGCAAGTTTCTCATTGCGAGCACGTACGACTAAATATGGAAAACATGCCTACATGATTAATGAATTGATGTTCTTTCTTAATGCCTTATCAATCCTATCAATTGCCCAGCTGTAATTTGTTCACCCGACACTTGTTATTGGAGAGTTACCACTAGTGTAGATAGCTTGGAACCCCGGTCCATCTTTCATCATCATATACTCGTTCTACATGTCAACTATTTTCTGGTACCATTGCTCTCATATTACTACTACTGCTGCTGTGTTATGTTACTATTGCTCTCATATCACTGCTACTTTCACATCACCCCTGTTACTAGTGCTTTTCCAGGTGCAGCTGAATTGACAACTCAGTTGTTAAGGCTTATAAGTATTCTTTACCTCCCCTTGTGTCGAATCAATAAATTTGGGTTTTACTTCCCTCGAAGACTGTTGCGATCCCCTATACTTGTGGGTCATCAAGACTATTTTCTCGCGCCGTTGCCGGGGAGGCATAGCTCTACTCATAAGTTCACCTGGGGAGTACACTCTACATCTCTCTCTGCATTTATTTTATTTTGTCTTGCTAGTTTACTTTTGTTTAGTTTATTTGTGCTTAGTTTATTTCTGTCTAGTATTATTTTGCGTAGTTTACTTTTGCTTAGTTTCTTTTTGTCTTGTTTTATTTTCCCTATATACCCAAAAATCCATAAAAATTTGAAAAACCTAAAAATTAAAAACTGCTGTTATGGGAGAACCAACAACCTACTTGGAGCTTATAGAATGTTATAATAATTATAGAAAATCAAGAACTGGTAAAATAATGAGTGCTATGATAGAAAAATTGAATACAATTGCTGAAATCTTGCTTGAACGCCATAATATAAACTGTTGCTCTCAACAGGATACTAAACATCTTAAATTTCAATGTGGCTTTAGTGAGGAATTTTTAATTAAGAACTATAATCGGAATTGCTATATTCATTATGGGTTCGAAGAGGTAGAACAATTTGTCTTATTTATGGGAGCCTCCGAGATAGAATCCTTCATGGTTGAGAATTATGAAACTTGTGCTATTTGTAAGGACCTTAAAGATTATGTCTCTACTATCCTTAATTCATGCATAGAATGCTACAGTAGGAATCCTTATATCCTTGATTATAAAGAGAGACACATTAATGCACAAGAATGCACTCACAATTTGCAGGGACCTGTGGAAGAAGAAATTGATGAACCTGAAAGCTCATTGGATGAAAAGGAGGAGGAAATTGATGAACCTGAAAGCTCATTGGATGAAAAAGAAGAGGAGAGCGACGAACAAAAGGAGGAAGAATGGATTAGCTACCCATGCCAACCTTCTAATGAGAGTAACTCTTTATCTCTTACACTATTTGATTGTCCTCCATGCTTGCCGGAAGAGGTTGAATGTTATGTTCCTGTGGATTCTCTTGAAATAGTACCTATAAGTAAAACTTGTGAGAATAATTATGCTACTGTTATATATGATAATCCATGCTACTTTGATAAATCTTATGATAATGCTTTGTTTGTGCCTGATGTCGAAATGCATGGTACTAAAGAATTTTGCTTAGCAAATGTTTATGATAAAGCTTTAGATGATGGTCCTATGTTACTTGATAATATTAATTGTACTACTAATGAAAATGGGATTCGAGAGTTCTTGACATTATCTATGTGTCCCATATCTCTTGAGATTGATCAACTACCTTGTTATATTATTGATAAAAGTAAGTTTGAAAGTTTTAATTCCACTATTCTTGAGATTGATAAAAATTATGTGTTTGGAAATCATGAAAAGTATGCTGCATGTGATAGTTATATTGTTGAGTTTATCCATGAAGCTACTGAAAATTATTATGAGAGAGGAAAATATGGTTGTAGAAATTTGCATGGTACTAAAACACCTCTCTATATGCTTAAAATTTTGAAGTTACACTTGTTTTATCTTCCTATGCTTGTTACTTTGCTTTTCATGAACTTGTTTATTTACAAGATTCCTTTACATAGGAAGCATGTTAGACTTAAATGTGTTTTGGATTTGCTTTTTGATGCTCTCTTTTACCTCTACTCTTGTTTCTTGCGAGTGCATCATTTAAAACTGCTTGAGCCCATCTTAATGGCTATAAAGAAAAGAACTTCTTGGGAGATAACCCATGTGTTATTTTGCTACAGCACTTTGTTTTATATTTGTGTATTGGAAGTTGTTTACTACTGTAGCAACCTCTCCTTATCTTAGTTTTGTGTTTTGTTGTGCCAAGTGAAGCCTCTAATCGAAGGTTGATACTAGATTTGGATTCCTGCGCAGAAACAGATTTCTATCTGTCACGAATCTGGGCAAATTTCTCTGTAGGAAACTCAGAAAAATCTGTCAATTTACGTGCGTGATCCTCAGATATGTACGCAACTTTCATTAGTTTTGAGTTTTCTGATTTGAGCAACGGAAGTACCCCGTAAAAATTCGTGTTTACTGGCTGTTCTGTTTTGGCAGATTCTGTCTCTGTTTTTTTGCATTGTCTCTTGTGGACTTTATGTGAGGCTTTCTAGACGTGGAGAGCTGTAGCTAATGTTTTATTGAGTTCTTGCAATGTGCCACTACAGGACCAAGGTGGATTCAAATTTTTTGAGTACTAACCCCTCTAATGAAGTTTATGAGAAGTTTGTTGTGAAGGAAGTTTTCAAGGGTCAAGAGAGGAGGATGATATATGATCAAGAAGAGTGAAAAGTCTAAGCTTGGGGATGCCCGTGGTTCATCCCTGCATATTTCAAGAAGACTCAAGCGTCTTAGCTTGGGGATGCCCAAGGCATCCCATTCTTCATCGACAATCAGGTTCCTCCCCTGAAACTATATTTTTATTCAGTCACATCATATGTGCTTTACTTGGAGCGTCTGTGTGTTTATTTTTCGTTTTGTTTATGTTTGAATAAATTCGGATCCTAGCAATCCATGTTTGGGAGAGAGACACGCTCCACTTTTTCATATGAACACTTGTTCTTCGTTTTACTTTTAATGTTCAATGAATAAAAGTTGGAAGCTACAATATTTATCTTTATTTGGTTGGGAAAAGAAAATGCCTCATATGTCTTGGATAATTTGATACTTGGCAATTGTTTTGAGCTCTCAAGTAGATCATAAGTTTTTGCATGTAGTTTAAACCTATTAGTGGAGAACTACCGTAGAGCTTGTTAAAATTGGTTTGCATAATTGATCTCTCTTAAGGTCTAGATATTTTCTGGTAAAAGTGTTTGAGCAACAAGGAAGACAGTGTAGAGTATTATAATGCTTGCAATATGTTCTTATGTAAGTTTTAATGTACCGGTTCATACTTGTTTGCTTCAAACAACCTTGCTAGCCTAAACCTTGTACCGAGGGAATACTTCTCGTGCATCCAAAAACCTTGAGCCAAAACCTATGCCATTTGTGTCCACCATACCTACCTACTATGTGGTATTTTCTGCCATTCCAAAGTAAATTGCTTGAGTGCTACCTTTAAATAATTCAAAATGCTTCTCAATTTGTGTTAATGTTTCATAGCTCATGAGGAAGTATGTGGTGTTTAGCTTTCAACCTTGTCATTTACTTTTGACGGACTCTCATATGGACTAGTGGCACATCCGCTTATCCAATAATTTTGCAAAAAGAGCTGGCAATGGGATTCCCAGTCCCGAATTAATTAATTTAAATAGACACTCCTCCATGGTTTGTGATTGTTGGACGGCACCCGAAGGATTCGGTTAGCCATGGCTTGTGTAAGCAAAGGTTGGGGGAGTGTCATCATCATAATAAAACTTAAATAAAAAGGCACTCCTTCATGGTATGTGATTGTTGGCAGGCACCCGAGGATTCGGTTAGCCATGGTTTGTGAAAGAAAGGTTGGAAGGAGTGCCACCCAAAATAAATAAAATGGGAGCCGCTCTTGTGAGTCCGGTTGATGAGGTAGTTAGTGTACCCACTACCATTCGTTGACAACAACAAACACCTCTCAAAATTTTACTTTTATGCTCTCTTTATGTTTTCAAAACCAAAGCTCTAGCACAAATATAGCAATCGATGCTTCCCTCGTAGAAGGGCCATTCTTTTACTTTTATGTTGAGTCAGTTACCTAATTCCTTCCACCTTAGAAGCAAACACTTGTGTCAACTGTGCATTGATTCTTACATACTTGCATATTTGCATTCATCATATTACTCTATGTTGACAATATCCATGAGATATACATGTTGAAAGTTGAAAGCAACCGCTGAAACTTATATCCTCCTTTGTGTTGCTTCGATGCCTTTACTATGAACTTATTGCTTTATGAGTTAACTCTTGTGCAAGACTTTTGATGCTTGTCTTGAAAGTACTATTCATGAAAAGTTTTGCTATATGTTATCTATTTGTTAGCAACTATAGATCATTGCCTTGAGTCACTTCATTCATTTCATATGCTTTGTAATAGTATGATCAAGGTTATGTAAGTAGCATGTCACTACAGAAATTATTCTTTTTATCGTTTACCTGCTCGGGACGAGCAGGAACTAAGCTTGGGGATGCCGATACGCCTCCCGACGTATCCATAATTTCTGTGTTCCATGCTTGTTTTATGACAATACTTACATGTTTTGCTTGCACTTTATAATGTTTTTACGCGTTTCCTGGAACTAACCTATTAACAAGATGCCACAATGCCAGTTCCTCTTGTTTTTGGTTCCAAAGGCTGTTCGGCAATATTCTCTGAATTGGACGAAATCAACGCCAAAGATCTTATTTTTCCCGAAGCATCCAGAACACCGAAGAAGAGTCGGAGGAGAGCCAGGGGGCCACCAGGAGGGTGGGCCGCGCGGGCTAGCCCCAGGCCGCGCCCCCCTATGAGGAGGCCACC
The DNA here is from genome assembly GCA_030979885.1 of Lolium multiflorum. Classification (NCBI taxonomy): domain Eukaryota; kingdom Viridiplantae; phylum Streptophyta; class Magnoliopsida; order Poales; family Poaceae; genus Lolium; species Lolium multiflorum. The sequence continues at coordinate 246,181,058 of CM061747.1, forward strand.
CTGTCACCCTCCGACGCCGCCTCTTCGCCTATTTAACCCCTTTTCGACCTAAAAACACCGTACCACTTGACGAAACTCCAGTAAAGACTCCAGGCGCCGCCGCCATCGCGAAACTCCAATTGGGACAGAAGCCCTGTCGACTACGGACGGGGAAGTGCCCCCGAAGCCATCTCCATCAACGCCACCGCCTCCATCATGCTCCGTGAGTAGTTCCCCCATGGACTACGGGTTCTAGCGTAGCTAGTTGGTATTCTCTCCCCATGTACTTCAATACAATGATCTCATGAGCTGCCTTACATGATTGAGATCCATCTGATGTAATCGGTGTTGTGTTTGTTGGGATCCGATGGATGATACATTATGATTAGTCTATCTATAAAGTTTGTGAAGTTATTGTTGCTGCAATCTTGTTATGCTTAATGCTTGTCACTAGGGCCCGAGTGGCATGATCTTAGATTTGAGCTCTATAATTATTGCTTAGATTGTATCTACAAGTTGTATGCACATGTCACTGTCCGGAACCAAAGGCCCCGAAGTGACAGAAATCGGGACAACCGGAGGGGATGGCGGTGATGTGAGGGACACATGTTTTCACGGAGTGTTAATGCTCCGGTGCTCTATTAAAAGGAGTACCTTAATATCCAGTAGATTCCCTTGAGGCTCGGCTGCCACCGGCTGGTAGGACAATAGATGTTGTGCAAGTTTCTCATTGCGAGCACGTACGACTAAATATGGAAAACATGCCTACATGATTAATGAATTGATGTTCTTTCTTAATGCCTTATCAATCCTATCAATTGCCCGCTGTAATTTGTTCACCCGACACTTGTTATTGGAGAGTTACCACTAGTGTAGATAGCTTTGAACCCCGGTCCATCTTCATCATCATATACTCGTTCTACATGTCAACTATTTTCCGGTACCATTGCTCTCATATTACTACCACGTGTGTTACTGTTACTATTGCTCTCATATCACTGCTACTTTCACATCACCCCCTGTTGCTTTTCCAGGTGCAGTTGAATTGACAACTGGTTGTTAAGGCTTATATATTCTTTACCTCCCCTTGTGTCGAATCAATAAATTTGGGTTTTACTTCCCTCGAAGACCGTTGCGATCCCCTATACTTGTGGGTCATCATCGGGCATGATCTCAGATCGACGAGCTGCGCGTGAGGGTTTCCTCACAGACCCTCACTAGGTATACGGCGGCGATCTGGCCGACAGCTGCGTCCGGTCACATCGAAGCAGACAGAGTTGGAAACTGGAAGAACGGTTCCATGAGCAATATCACTCGGAGGCTTCCGAGGCTGGCATTGCCGATCTTGCACAAGTACGACAGAAGCGCGGGGAAACAGTGTCGAATACATCCAGCGCTTCAGGACCGTTAGGAACCGATGCTATTCGGTTCACGTAAGCGAAAAAGAAGCAGTCGAGTTGGCGGTGGTGGGTCTATCATCATCGATCAAGGACGTGGCCTCCCAAGCGGACTACCCGTCACTAGCGCACATGGTACAGAAGCTGTCAGCGTATGAACAGCGTCACCCAGATGTCTATCAGGACAAGTTCAAGCGTGTGGTTACCATGGTTGACGCAGGCGAAGATGAAGTCGCTACGGGAGAACAAGAGGTCGCAGTAGCTGAGTGGACTCGAGCTGCAGGCCCAGTAACCTGCAAATGGGTGAAGCCACCAGGACCTCCAAGAGGATTCGACTTCGACGTGACGAAAACCGAGCAGATTTTCGATCTCTTACTCGCGGAGAAGCATATAAAGATTCCCGAAGGCCACAAAGTTCCCACGGTGCAAGAGCTGAACGGAAAGCCATACTGCAAGTGGCATAACACGTTCACCCACACCACTAACGACTGCAGGGTGTGGCGTCAGCAGATCCAGATGGCAATAGAAAATGGGCGACTAATTTTTAACCAGTATGCCATGAAGGTCGACACACACCCCTTCCCCGCCGTCAACATGGTGGAGTTTGCCCACCTCGGAGGGTGCCAGCCTGATTTCTCAGCCAACATCAGCATGGTAGAGCTTGGACACCACTCTGAGAAGGACGGGGATGAGGACAGCTGCTCTCAGAGCAAGGACACAGAGGGGGCCGCTCCATGCGATCGGCTCCGTCAAGATGGCAAGCGCTACGTCACAGAGGGGGAAGTTAAGAACATAAGATATCAACGACCCCTCTCTGATCACCTCCTCAATAAGTACGTGAGTCGGTATGATCAACGCCGGCGACACGGCGACGATGATGAAAGAGGCCGTCTGGCCAGAAACGACAGAAGACATCGTCGGCATAATCACGATGAGGAGCGGCAGGAGCGCCACGCCAGGGAGCAGGACAATACGGACAGGCATTGGGACTGCCCCTTCTTCAGACACTGCTGGGATTCAGGAATGAGCCGATTACCAACAATCGGCAACTGCCCAGAATGCAACCAGAAAAAGAAGGAGGCAGCCAACGTGTCTGTGTTCGAGCGCCTAGGGCCTCTCCCACCACAAAACAGACGTGCTGAGACCCCTCTGTTGGAAGATCTCGAGGATTCGGAAGACGAGGGGGAAGACGAAGAAGATAGGTGTCACCGTCCAAGATGGTGCCCTGATGGTCTCAGCCATTCACAAAAACGCAGGGTTCAGCGATTGCGCGGTCTGGAGGAAGCCGAAAGGTTATACTTGCATACGCTGAGGAAGGCACGACCTGATTTGGCTGCGAAAGTCCAGAGGACCCTGGATGAAGAGGGACTGCCGCAAAGAAAAGAGTGGCGCCCCAAGCAAAGGAAAGCCGATGATGAAACATCGGCTGGCACAAACATGGTGCTCGTTCGTCCGGCGAAGTGTAGGGCTCCACGATTACACGATGCACCCGAGGTGGACAACAGCAAGCGCACCAACGTGATAAAGTCAGAGATTGGGCTGGTTTTATCTACCGGCCTGGGCGAGTAGCAAGACTACGTCAATAAGCAACGTGGCGAGGCTGATCCTTGCGATCGGCCCTCCGAAACTGATGAAGGGATATTACAAACCTTCACCGAGCAAGAACGGGAGGCCGATTTCAGCGATCGGCCAAAATTATCCTCACCATCCATTCTGCCTGGGATCAACGTTTGACCCAACAGGGACTACCTGACGAGCCGATACCATCAATTCTCTTGACAGAATTGGCTCGGGGGGGCACCTAGATGGATAATACTAAGCATGGGGGCCGATACACAAATCGGCCTAAAATTTTTAAACATTTTACAGCCGATGCAAGGGCATCGACTTTAGAATTGAGAAGGAGGATCATGAAGCACGAAGGGGATTTTAATGGAAGAACTCCTCAATGGAGTAATTTAAGGGCTCGGATCCTCTCTTCAAGAGCAGCCTGGACGTGCAGATCAAGGATGGATCGCATTAGACGACCGATCTACCAGCGAGCGCTAGGAGCGGACTGAAGAAGCTCGGGGGGCAGCCCGCCTTGAAGGCTCTCTGCAAGCCGATTTATGTACAAATCGGCTGGCTCTGCATGATCAAGCCCAGGCTAATTCAGCTAAGTTACGCGTCCTCGTTTCTGTTTTTGCCTTGGCCAAGACTCGGGGGGCAGCAGGCCTGGTGGATGCTCGTTTTGCTCTGTTGAAGAGCCGATTGGGATACCATCGGCTGATCCTTCATTGCAACCTTCTTCACAAATGATGAGTATTGAAGAGGATTATTGGGTTTGGTTGGAAAAGTTCAAAGGTTTTCCTGAAGATCCTGCATTTTCTGCCAGATTTAGAAAATCATCAGTTGAAGAAGGGAAGGGCGAATTTCAAAGGACCGATGCGGTGCTATCGGCTCATTACGCATTGGCAAAGGGGACGAATCGGCAAGGTCAGTAGAAGAGGGAATCGGCTCAATTAAAGGAAATCGGCAAAATCAAATTGGGGAAAGTTCTTCATTGATAGACATGATTTCTTACAAAGGAGGAACCGATTACTCAAAGAACGAAGAGCAAAAGAAAGGTCTATTGACCCATCTACTACTGAGGCCTATACTAGTAGATCCTAATCTACGGGCCATCACTGCCCTCGTCGTCGTCCTCGGAACCCTCATCGGCACTGCTGCCGATGGGCTCCTCGTCGCTACTCCCATAGCCCTCTACGGGAGCTTCATCCCCGTCTTCATCGTCGCTGCTGTCGTCGTCCCACCACATGCGGCGGCGCGGCTGGTAGCCCTCAAGGGAGTCGTCGTGAGCGTCGTCATTTACTTCTTCCTCTTCTTCGAGAGGTGGCGTCCCAGAGGTCGTCCTCGCTCTCCGGCTCCAGTTCCCCGACAAGGAGCTGAAGATTTTCATCCCCGCTGGTCAGGGACTGGTCGTCTTCAGAAGATGGAGGAGGCGTGGTCCTCCAGGTCCCATTCTTCCGGCACGGATGTCCGGCGGCGTCTCGCGGGAGGAGGAGGACCCATAGGAAAGCTCGGAGGAGGAAGAAGACATGGTGGCGTGGGAGGATTTTGTGGGTGCTAATGCGAGGAAGATAAAGGAGGAGCAAGCTGTTTAGAACGGCTAAATAGAAGGGATGTGAGGGAGATTTAATGCCACAGCAGTTTCCGAGGAGGTGATGCCTAGCAGGAAAAAACGCGTGGAGAAGTGGAAGGGGCAAGGCATCATGATGAGGGATTCTGCGGTGATTTCTGCTCTGCCACGACATGACCCTACGAGAGAAAAGCATAATGATTTTGGAAATGTCATTTCCAAAACCAGGGGGGCATGTGTTATCACCAGAATTTGACCAAGCCAGAGGTGGGCCGCGATCAAGATGGACTTGAAGATATATGCGTAGAGAGATGTGTGAATCGGCCTTGTTTATCAAGTTTGGGCTAGCTAGCCCGTGTATCTTTATATAGTAGGTTACGTAGAGATTAGAGTTTGTCTCGTGCACGGTTTGTGCACGCCCGCATTAGAAAGTCCTTGGACTATAAATATGTACCTAGGGTTTATGGAATAAACAACAACCAACGTTCAACACAAACCAATCTCGGCGCATCGCCAACTCCTTCGTCTCGAGGGTTCCTCCGGTAAGCACCATGCTGCCTAGATCGCATCTCGCGATCTAGGCAGCACGAGCCTGCCTAGTTGTTCATGCGTTGCTCGTACTGAAGCCTTTTTGATGGCGAGCAACGTAGTTATCATAGATGTGTTAGGGTTAGCATTGTTCCTAGTATCATATGCTGTCGTAGTGCAACCCTTGCGCATCTAGCCGTCCTTGTACCTCATCATGGGTGCAGGGGCGGCACCCCGCTTGATCGTTATTTAGTAGATCTGATCCGTTACGATCGCTCCTTGATTCATCAAGGATTAGTTTAATATCTGCAATAGTTAGGCCTTACAAAGGGTTGGAGGATCCAGCGGCATGTAGGGTGTAGTTTGCTGCCCCTAGACAGACGTTCCGAGGATCAACCTAGTGTTGGTTTTTAGGCCTTGTCTAGGGCTGGCTTACGATCACCGTGCGTGAGCGCGAGGCCCAATCGTGAGTAGGATGATCCGATTATGCGGTGAAAACCCTAGATCGTCGTGGATCTCATATGCTTCATCTTGATCAAGCAGGACCACCATATATTCGGCCACCTTGGACGAATCATGGGTGGATCGGCTCCATGAGCCGATTCACAGGATAACCTGAGAGCCGATCGAGGCTCTTATTTAACGTGTACGTGTGTGCCCTGCAGGAAACTAAGCGAGGCATCATCCACACCTTCCTGACCAGGTATAGGTCAGGTGGCACGCCCTTGCAATTTGCATCGGCGCGCGACCAGGAGGCTTTGCGGGCCGTCGCTCTGAGGGACGGGCCAGCAAAGCCCTTTTCATGAATAGTGTTCAAGACAAGCCTCGGTGGGTTTCTAAGAGTCAACACTCATAAAGCAATAAATCAAAGTAAAGGTGTTGAAGCAACACAAAGGAAGATTAAGTTTCAGCGGTTGCTTTCAACATAACATGTATATCTCATGGATATTGTCAACATAAAGTAATATAACAAGTGCAATATGCAAGTATGTAGGAATCAATGCAGTTCACACAAGTGTTTGCTTCTTAGGTGGAGAGAGATAGGTAAACCACTCAACAATAAAAGTAAAAGAATGGTCCTTCAAAGAGGAAAGCATCGATTGCATTTGTGCTAGAGCTTTTATTTTGAAAACATGAAACAATTTTGTCAACTGTATGTAATAGAGCATATGAGTTATGTAAATTATATCTTACAAGTTGCAAGCCTCATGCATAGTATACTAATAGTGCCCGCACCTCGTCCTACTTAGCTTGGACTACCGGATCTTTGCATGCCATGTTTCAACCAAGTGTCACAAAGGGGTACCTCCATGCCGCCTGTACAAAGGTCTAAGGAGAATGCTCGCATTTTGGATTTCTCGCTTTTGATTATTCTCAACTTAGACATCCATACCGGGACAACATGGACAAGATAATGGACTCCTCTTAAATGCATAAGCATGTAGCAACAATTATTATTCTCATATGAGATTGAGGATATATGTCCAAAACTGAAACTTCAACCATGATTCATGGCTTTAGTTAGCGGCCCAATGTTCTTCTCTAACAATTTTGCATGCTCCAACCACTAAGGTGATAGATCCTTCAGACAAGACGGACATGCATAGCAAATCACATGATATTCAACAATAGTTGATGGCGTTCCCCAGAAGCATGGTTATCGCACAACAAGCAACTTAATAAAAGATAAAGTGCATAAGTACATATTCAATACTACGATAGTTTTTAAGGCTATTTGTCCCATGAGCTATATATTGCAAAGGTGAATGATGGAATTTTAAAGGTAGCACTCAAGCAATTTACTTTGGAATGGCGGAGAAATACCATGTAGTAGGTAGGTATGGTGGACACAAATGGCATAGTGGTTGGCTCAAGGTTTTGGATGCATGAGAAGTATTCCCTCTCGATACAAGGTTTAGGCTAGCAAGGTTGTTTGAGCAAACACAAGGATGAACCGGTGCAGCAAAACTCACATAAAAGACATATTGTAAACATTATAGACTCTACACCGTCTTCCTTGTTGTTCAAAACTCAATACTAGATATTATCTAGACCTTAGAGAGACCAAATATGCAAATCAAATTTTAGCATGCTCTATGTATTTCTTCATTAATGGGTGCAAAGTATATGATGCAAGAGCTTAAACATGAGCACAACAATTGCCAAGTATCACATTATCCAAGACATTTTAGAATTACTACATGTAGCATTTTCCAATTCCAACCATATAACAATTTAACGAAGAAGAAACTTCGCCATGAATATTATGAGTAAAGCCTAAGGACATATTTGTCCATATGCAACAGCGGAGCGTGTCTCTCTCCCACAAAGTGAATGCTGGATCCATTTTATTCAAACAAAAAAAAACAAAAAGACGCTCCAAGTAAAGAACACAAGATGTGACTGAATAAAATATAGTTTCAGGGGAGGAACTGATGATGTTGTCGATGAAGAAGGAGCCTTGGGCATCCCCAAGCTTAAACGCTTGATTCTTCTTAAAATATGCAGGGGTGAACGGGCATCCCCAAGCTTAAACTTTCACTCCTCTTGATCATAGTATATCCCCTCTCTTGACCCTTGAAAACTTCCTTCACACCAAACTTCAAGCAAACTCATTAGAGGGTTAGTGCACAATTAATAATTCACATGTTCAGAGGTGGCACAATCATTCTTTACACTTCTGGACATTCATAAAGCTACTGGACATTAATGGATCAAAGAAATGAATCCAACATAGCAAAAGAGGCAATGCGAAATAAAAGGCAGAATCTGTCAAAAACAGAACAATCCGTAAAGACGAATTTAAAGCTGGCACCAGAATTGCTCAAATGGAAAAACTCAAAACTAATGAAAGTTGCATACATATCTGAGGATCACGCTCGTAAATTGGCAGATTTTTTCAATTTTCTACAGAGGCCTGTGCCCAGATTCGTGACAGACGCAATGCTGTTTCTGCGCGCGATCCCAAATATAACATCAACTTTAACATAGAAACTTTACTTGGCACAAAAACATGATAAGGAGAGGTTGCTACAGTAGTAAACAACTTCCAAGACTCAATAAAACAAAAAATTGCTGTAGTAAAAACATGGGTTGTCTCCCATAAGCGCTTTTCTTTAACGCCTTTCAGCTAGGCGCAGAAAGTGCAAATCAAGTATTATCAGGAGAAGAAGCATCAACATTATTACCTTGGGGCTGGGAGTTTTCTCAACTAAGCATAGTATATTGGATACATAAGTTTTAGCGTCTCCCTTTTCATTAGTCTTGGGTTTGCTACTCTCATCGAACAAATTTTCAGGAACAAGCCAAGCATAGTTATTTTCTAGTGCATCATTCATAGCTAGGAGTTTACATGGTATTGGTGTTTTGATCTCCCCACCATCATTAATATTATTAGTGTACCTTATTCTATCTATGTCCATTTTTTCAAGGAGACCAATAAAATTGGTATGAGAACCTAGCATATTAAATTTAGCAAAAACCTTTCTAGCCTCTCTTGCTAGACCACCAAATTCTCTAAGAAGAGTTTCTAAAACAAAATCTTTCTTTTCCCCTTCTTCCATATCACCAAGTGTAAGAAACATGTGTTGGATTATAGGATTGAGATTAACAAATTTAGTTTCCAACATACGAACTAAAGCAGCAGCAGCAATTTCATAGGTAGGTGCAAGTTCTACCAAGTGTCTATCTTCAAAATCTTCAATACTAACATGATTGAAAAATTCTTCATATTATTTCTCCCAACTATGGACCACGTCCCACCGGTATGTCTTTTGTGGTAAAATTAAAAGGAAACATGATGCAATAAGCAAAAAGTAAACTAGGCAAACAAAGTAAAGACAAGTAACTATTTTTTTTGTGTTTTTGATATAGAGAGCAAGACAGTAATAAAGTAAAACTAGCAACTAATTTTTTTGTGTTTTGTTTAGGTGCAGCAAACAAAGTAGTAAATAAAATAAAGCAAGACAAAAACAAAGTAAAGAGATTGAGAAGTGGAGACTCCCCTTGCGGCGTGTCTTGATCTCCCCGCAACGGCGCCAGAAATTTAGCTTGATACGCGTAGATGCACACGTCCGTTGGGAACCCCAAGTGGAAGGTATGATGCGTATAGAAGCAATTCCCTCGGTATGAAACCAAGGTTTAATCGAACAAGGGAGCCAAGAAGCACGTTGAAGGTTGATGGTGCCGAAATGAAATGTGATGCGCAACAACGATTCGGCGCCAACGTGGAATCTGCACAACACAAACAAAGTACTTTGCCCCAACGAAGCAGTGAGGTTGTCAATCTCACCGCCGTAACAAAGGATTAAACGTATCGAGTGGAAGATGATTGTTTGCAAGAAAACAGTAAAACACAATTAAGATTGTATGCTATGTAAAGAATAGGACCGGGGTCCACGTTCACTAGAGGTGTCTCTCCCATAAGATAAAGCATGCTGGGTGAACAAATTACAGTAGCAATTGACAAATAGAGAAGGGCATAACAATGCATATACATGATATGATAAATATAGTGAGATTTAATCCGGGCATTACGACAAAGTACATAGACCGCCATCCAACTGCATCTATGCCTAAAAAGTCCACCTTGTGTTATCATCCGAACCCCATTCATATTAAGTTGCAAAGCAACGACAATTGCATTAAGTATGGTGCGTAATGTAATCGACAACTACATCCTTAGACATAGAATCAATGTTTTATCCCTAGTGGCAACAGCACATCACAACCTTAGAACTTTCTGTCACTGTCCCAGGTGTCAATGAAGGCATGAACCCACTATCGAGCATAAATACTCCCTCTTGGAGTTAAGAGTACAAACTTGGCCAGAGCCTCTACTAATAACGGAGAGCATGCAAGATCATAAACAACACATAAACAATAGATTGATAATCACCATAACATAGTATTCTCTATCCATCGGATCCGACAAACACAACATATAGAATTACATATAGATGATCTTGATCATGTTAGGCAGCTCACAAGATCCAACAATGAAGCACAACAAGGAGAAGACGACCATCTAGCTACGCTATGGACCCATGGTCCAGGGTGAACTACTCACTCATCACTCCTGAGGCGATCATGGCGATGAAGAGTCCTCCAGGAGATGAATCCCCTCTCGGCAGTGCGGGCATCTAATCCCGAGATGGGACGCGGCGGCGGCGTCTCGGAAGGTTTCCGTATCGTGGCTCTCGGTAATGGGGGTTTCGCGACGGGGCTTTAAGTAGGCGAAAGGGTAGGTCGGGGGCGGCAGGGGCCCACACCATAGGGCGGCGCGGGCCCTCCCCGGCCGCGCGGCCCTATGGTGGCGGCGCCTCGTGCCCCCCACTTCTCTCTTCGGTCTTCGGAAGCTCCGTGCAAAAATAGGACCTGGGCGAATTTGCCAATTCCGAGAATATTTCCTTACTAGGATTTCTGAAACCAAAAACAGCAGAAAACATCAACGGCTCTTAAATCTTGTTAATAGGTTAGTTCCAGAAAATGCATAAATATGACATATAATGTGCATAAAACATGTAGGTATCATCAATAAAGTAGCATGGAACATAATAAATTATCGATACGTTGGAGACGTATCAGTACCACTTTGGTACTGTAATTCAAGTTACGACACTACCGCTCTGGTACCGCCAAGGTACCGGGTGGAGTCCGGGGCTCGCAGAGGCCATGACGGTACCTCAGCGGTACCGGCAGCGGTACTACCGCTCCGAGCCCACGTGGCGAATCTGTGGGCAGATTCGAAACCCAGAGCAGTACTACCGCTTGCCCAAGCAGCAGTACCGGTTGTGCGGGATTTGCAGATAACAATTGGATTTGGAGGAGCCTATAAAAGGGCCCATTCTTCTCCAACTCGATTTCATCTCATCTCTCTCTCTCCTCCATTGTCGTTGAGCTCAAACCTTGAGGATCTCCCCACCTACCCAATCAATCTTTACCAAACTTTGAGGAGTGGTGGAGGAGGCCCCAATCTATAGTTCTACCAAGAGAGATTTCACCAATACCAGCTAGTCCTTAGTGGATCTTGGAGTTAGGGTTCCTATAGTGGGATCTTGGAGGAAGTGCTCCTATGGAGGCTAGCTTGGAGTTGGGAGCCTCCTTGTGTTGTGGAGCTCGCCCCAACCTTGTGAAGGAACCGCCGCCTCGACCGGCTACTTAGTGGAGAAGGGGAAGCTCCTTCGTGGGGCTTTCTCGAGGAACAAGGTGAGGCCTTCCTTCGTGGTGTGGCCGTCTAGCCTTCGTCGCTAGAACCTCCTCAACGCAGACGTACTCCCTTTTGTGGGAGGAACTGCGGGAAACAAACCTCGCCTTGTCTCCATGTCCCCAGTTGTCCCGCTCCCTCACTTTACTATCTTGTTCGGTTCCTTTGCTTGTTGCACTAGCCTAGGATCATACTAGGAACACCCCAATCACCAAAGCTATCACCTTTACTTCCGCATTGCACTAAAATTGAAAAAGACATAAATATTGCCTAGCGACCATTCACCCCCTCTTGTTCGCTATGATCCGTTCACCTACCAATCAAAATCCTCTCTTTGTGAGGGAATCCCTAGATCTAGATCTTGGAGTCTTTTGTGGATTTTCTTCCTTATTCTTCCTGATAACCCCCAAGTGCAGGGGATCACCGCAGTACAATTCGATAAGTATTTGAGTGTCAAACCCACGAGGAGTTGAAGGTAAACTATCTATTCTCTAAATCCCTATAACCCACTTATATGGCCTTCTATGCCAAGCTAGGAGATATGGTGTGTGTGTAGAGGTTTTACTAGGAACTATAAGTGCTGAAAATAAAATGCAAGTAAAACAAATGCAAGGAAAGTAAAGTGCAATAAAGTAAAATGCAATGAGATGAAGGGAAGTGAAGTAGAGTAACTCAAGAGAGCAGGTGTTCAAGCAAATTGCTATTTCATTTGTGTGGTTGTCACAATAATTAAGCTCATTATAGTCTTTTTAGTGTTTCTTCTAGAGAGGAGCCATAGATAAGTGTAGCCATGGATATGAGCAAGTACACCCCTAGTGATTGATCCTAAGGCCATATGTATGAGAAAACAAAGGAATTATTAAGACATGAAGTCCGACCACCGTTGTAAGTTTAAATGTCCCCATAGTTATACCTCCCGTTTGATTAATCATGATTAATACAACATGCATCTAAGAATTAGGACAAGGTTTCTGTCAACTCCCGCTGTCCTCTCTCCTTATCAACATGCAACGGTGACAACCTTATGCATCCCCCGACATATGTGTGCACTCATATATCAGTACTAAAGATCGTCATAGATGATAATAAATACTTGTATGCAACCAACAACAAACTATCTCACAATTTACATGAACAATTCACTACTAAAATATCAACATAGAGATACAATAGATCATGGGAAAACAATATATTGCATCATACATCATCTTTGCAAGGAGATTACAGAGGGTACGACGGAGAGTTGTTGTAGATATTGATGAAGATGATGAAGATGGTGTTGATGCCTTCACCGGAGGGGGGTGGAGTCCATCGAAGGCGATTCCGGCAGCGTTTGTCCCTCCGATCTCCCCCGGCGGCGGCCTCATGACTCTGCTTATGTGTTTTTGATCTACGTCGCCGTAGCGTCAACGAAACCCCTAGGGGTCGTATATATAGTGGTTCTTAGGGAAAAGAAGTCGGTTCGTGTAAAGATGAGGCGAAACTGACGCTCGAGATGGGAAAGAGTGTCGGTGGCACACCCAAAGGGGGAGGGCGCGCCACCTGGCCTCTTTCCCAGCATGTTGACCTCCCGGTGTCCCTCTTCAGCCCATCTTGTTTGTCTCGAAAATTCCGAAGCGTGGCCCTTGACTTTGCCCTTTTTGCCCGTAGCTCGTGTAATGTCAAAAAACGCTAAAAATTTGGCGTTTCCCGCCAAACAAAATTAGAACCAGAGGGGGGGGGAGATTGTTTAGAAAAACCCCTAAAACATCATAAAATATGGGAATAACATTATATAAGATGCAAATATGTGGTAATTTGTTGCAATAGAGTGCAAAGTTCATGTATGCATTTTACATGGATCACTTCCTCCTTTATTCCCCATAAGTTTTTGTATCTTTGGTGGAATTTGGGAGTAAAAGATTTGAGCACTCATGTTCTTGCCATTGCATAAGGTGCATAGGTTTGAGTTTTCTACGGAGATTCAATAAAGTGAGAATTCGTGGGAAATTTCTCTTGGGTGCTTGTACCTCTTGGGTTTTTTAAGATATTGTTTGCGTTACGCCTTACGCGTCAAGTAGGATCCGCCAGCACCCCGCCATAACCCAACGCCCCAGAGTGCGCAGGGGCAGATCCTAGTCGGTGTATACGGCGTGCCGCACATCCTGGTCGGGTATAGGGCCCGACCCATTTCCGGTTTCCTTCTTTTTTGTTTATTATTTTTCTTTCTTTCTCTGTTTTTCTTTCCTTTTTTTTTCTTTCCTTTTTTTCTTTCAAAATCATAAAAATTTGAATTTTAAAATGTTCAAATTTTAAAAATATTCAAATTTGAAAAATGTTCAAATTTTAAAAACGTTAAAATTCGAAAAGTGTTCATATTTAATTTTTTTATCTTGTCCGAAATTTTTCACAGTTTAGAAAATGGTAAAATTTGTCAAATGTTCGTATTCAAAAAATGTTCATGTTGAAAAATGTCATTTTTGCGAATTTTGTCAAATTTAAGAAATGTTCAAATCATAAATATGTTCATACTCGAAAAAATGTTCAACTTATAAAAACATGTTTTGAAAAAGTTCATATTTAAAAATTTCAAATTTGAAAAACACAATAAAAAGAAAAAAATTATGTGGAAAAAAGTAAAAGAAAAAAGGCAAAAAAACAAACAAACACTAGGTCGACCCAACATCTAGCGTGGGGGTGTGCTGGCACCTCCCAAGCGCAGGTTTTTTTTTGAAGGGATCATAGCTCTTTATTACTCAATAACCAAAGGTACAATATGAGGAGGATTAAGAAGCCACAAGCGGCGACCTTGTACTAAATTCAAAGAGCTACGACGCTAGATCATGGGCATGCCCATTATATACTCTATTTTCATGAATGAATCTAACATCCACGAACTCAACACTACACTACGCTTCTTCACACAAAGCACTACTAAAACTTGGACGATTTTTTTCCAAGGCAAACACTACTTCTTGACCGTCCGAAGCTATGATACACTTGGAGATTTGTAGATCACTTGACAATGCCAGCGCCTCATGGCATACAATGGACTCCAGTGTGGCAGGATCGGAAATGCCCATGCAAGCCAAAGTTGAAGCACCCATAAAATATTCATCCACACTAGGAAAAATTGCTGCCACCACACCACGGTTTCCAGTTCTCGCAACAGCAGCATTAACATTAATTTTAACATGATCACATATATAAGGGATTCAAGTAGGAGCTGTTAACCGTTGAGGTGTCCCCATCGACCTAGGTTGGGTTTTAGCACCTTGATTACTCAGTTCGTTGTTAAAATTTTCAATGAACTTAAAGATCGCAAACAGACTTTGAAAAATCTCCGCCTTCGGTCCAAATAGCCCACAGGTGCGCGAGACTGAGCAATCAACCGAGCCCGAGTTTGATGAGCGGTCCAACAGCAACCCGTATGGCCGTATCGCTCCCTCTGCTGACATGAGGAGCCTGGCCCATGTAAATTTCAAGGGTTTTCCTTTTTTTTCTTTGGGGGTAAAATTTCTCATCAGAAGCAGAACGAAGCAGTAGAATCAGAAACTCAGTGTCAAAAAAAAGAATCAGAAACTCCTCTCGGCGGCGGCGGCGGCGGCGGCAGCAGCAGCCATGGGCAAGGTGAAGGGGAAGCAGCGGCAGGACAAGTACTACCACCTCGCCAAGGAGCAGGGCTACCGGAGCCGCGCGGCCTTCAAGCTGCAGCAGCTCGACGCGCGCTTCCGCTTCCTCCCCACCGCGCGCGCCGTGCTCGACCTCTGCGCCGCGCCGGGGGGATGGCTGCAGGTGGCCGTCGCCCGCGCCCCCGCCGCCGCCTTCGTCGTCGGCGTCGACCTCGTGCCCATCCGCCCCGTCCGCGGCGCGCACGCCCTCACGGAGGACATCACCACCAGCAGGTGCCGCTCCGCCGTGCGCAGCCTCATGGATTTCAACGCCATCCCCGCCTTCGACCTCGTCCTCCACGACGGCTCGCCCAACGTCGGCGGCGCGTGGGCGCAGGAGGCCACCGCGCAGTCCGCGCTCGTCATCGATGCCGTCCGCCTCGCCACAGCCTTCCTCGCCCCCGGGGGCGCCTTCGTCACAAAGGTCTTCAGGTCCCAGGACTTCAACGCCATCCTCTTCTGTCTCCGCCAGCTCTTCGGCAAGGTCGAGGTGCACAAGCCTGCGGCGAGCCGCGGCTCCTCTGCGGAAATCTACATCGTCTGCCTGAAATACAAAGCCCCCGCCAGGATTCATCCGGAGCTTCTCGACATCAAGCACCTGTTCAGTGTGGATTCAGAGCACGACATGCCTATCATCGATGTGCTTAGTACTTCTAACAAGTCCAAAAAGAGACCTCCTCGTGTTGGGTATGAACCTGGAGTCACCGTGCTGAGGAACGTTGGTCTGGCGTCGGATTTCGTATGGTCGGATGCCCAGACACCGCAGGAATTTCTTGGCTCTTGTACTGAGATTTCATTCGATGATCCTGCATCTCTGCCTATCAAGGATCACGAGCTTACTACGGATGAGGTGAGATTCCTCTGCGAGGATTTACGGGTGCTGGATAAAAATAGCTACAAGCATATCTTGAGGTGGCGCGTACGCCTAAGGAAATCACTCTCGTCGTCATCTTCACAAGTTACACTTACGCCAATGGCTGATGGTACAGTGGCCGACGCCAAGGCAAAAGGCGATGGTCAACTCTTACAGGACATGGAGGAATTGGTTGGTGCCATTGACAGAAAGCAAACGGGACAGAAGAAGCGGCAATCAAGACGTCGTGCCAAGGATAAAACACGCAAGGCCACGGGAGTGCAAATTGATGATGCGACAGAGGATGACGATGCTCAGCTGGACAAGATGCTCGATGAAGCTTACGAGCGTTATGTGACAAAAAAGGGTGGAGAGATAAAACAAGAATGCAAACGTGCCAAGCGGACCAATCCTGATGCTGATGCTGATTTATCGGAGGGGCGTGAAGATGATGGTCACGGCATCACTGATCAAGGTTCTCATGAAGATCAAGATCAAGAGACCAGTGGCGGAGCCATGGCCCGGCATGCCCGGGCTAAGCTGCTCAATTCCCTTGAATTGCTATCGGAAAGTGAGACTTTAAGCTAGACTTTATATGGGCAAGCCACTGCAAGAGCTCAAACTCCCTTTTATTATGTCTAGATACAGAGAAGCCAAGAAAGGAGCAGATTGCAATTCGAAAAAAGATGGATTCAGGTAGACACCGGCGAAAGCTTAGGGCTTGAGTCCTGCATTAAGTCGACTTAGTTTAACAAGGTATGAATTAGTAGATAGGCATATCTCATGCCGAGTTTTCGCCTGGAATAGTAGTTCCCTACTGCTGAATTTTTCTCTGTCCAGCTAGCTGGCAAGATAGCTAGCTGTCTTATTATAGCTTTTAAGTTTAGTTATCTTGCTTTGGACGATTACTGGAAAATAATTATGATTCAGGCCAAAATAAAGAAAATCAGAAACGTGTGTATTATACAGTCTCAACATGGTTTTGGGAGAGTACAGTCTCAACGTTCTGTTGGGAGAGTACAGTCTATAACAGTTACCGTACAATCTCTTATGTTTTCCAATGTTATTTGTTTTCCAGAAACTACAATGTTATGTTTTTGTGTGAAAGAAAACAGCAGGTAATTGATCTAATGCGTCTATCTGTAAAAAGGAGTTATGTATTTTTTTTACAGGAATCTTCAGTTAATCTTATATTTTGGCTATTTCTTGAGTGTGGATTTCATGTTAGCTCGTTTAAAAAAAACAAAAATGGCATTTTAAAGTTTCTAAAAAAATGTGAAAAGATCTTATGTAGACAATGTTGAGTTCTATCAATGTGCAAAATTTGAACTCTAGATACCATATATTCGAGGCTGAGCAAAAATGACAAATCTGACAGATTTTGAGGTTTTGAAAATTTGCACTGTTCACTATTGTTGATGTCAAATAACAGCGGAGAACAAATAACATTGGAAAACATAAAAATGACAAATATACATGTAGCTCGGGCTACACTTGTGGTTTCCACTGTTTCTTTTGGTGTATATCTGTTGAATTTCCATATAAACTGCACCGTTTTGTGCAATACCTTTTCATGTGCAGTTACACTTTTTAAAAATTGTTCGTGATTTCCAGAATTTGCGTTAAACTGTGTTCTAGGCGGTCCCAAATTATCTCTATCAATTCAATGAGGCCCAGAACTTTGAAAAGGAGGTTGATCCTACACTTATTGCAGCAAGGTAGCATGCCCTAATACGAGACTGGATAATCCTCTTCTGCCGTGGCGCTGTTGTTACCAGAGTGGTAGTGGTATGGATGGATTTACGTTTCTGCTGGTTAGTAGCTTGATGAATCTAGTGAGTTGGGGACTTAACGCAAGCCCTGTTCGTCTGTGCACTTTCCGTTGCCATGGTAATAATATGTCAAGACTATGTGATCCACCTCTGCCTGTCTCTGGCTATTATTATGCTGCTGCATCTAATTTCTGTTCTTATCACTTGACTATTTGCTATTGTTCTATTCCTTGCATTCTGCAATCATTGTGCTGTTTGTTAACTTCTTATACGAAACTGTTGTGATTGGAAATTTAGCGGATTCCATGCTGAGTGTGAGAAACCGTCTTATTCATTGCTGGGGCTAATCCCTAGCATGTGTTTTCTGGTATTTCTGACCAGACAGCTGTGAGCATACAGCTTCTAATGCAATAGTTGAGCATGTAATTACAGCTGTTCAAGCAAATCTGGTTTGTGACATTTGTCATTGCATCTGGTAGATGATAAGGGATCTATTCGTAACTAGAAAAAACCATAACAACTGATAAGTGCTCTTACAAACAAGGAACTACTATGATTCCCCAGAAAGTACTAATTTACTATACTAATCTGGCAAGCCAGATCCTTGATTACTTGACATTAAGTGCTGGGTAGCCAAAAGAGCAAACTGTAGCGCAGTGGTTCGGTCATGACATGTTCACAGAAGCATGAACTGGCATAGCTGAACAGAATGACAGTAAAGATGAAAGAGAGAACAACGTAAGAATTTGAAGAAGCTGGTAACCGAAAAGAAGGAGAAGCTGGCTAAAGCCCAGTGCTCGAGTCCTACATCGAGTCGAATTAGTTTAACTGGGCATGTCTCATGCTGAATTTTAGTTTGGTTGGTAGTAGCTCTACTGCTGGTTTTTCTTGTCTGTCCAACTAGCCGGCGAGCGAGATAGCTAACTGTTCTGTTATACGTTGATGTGAGCGATTTCACACCTTTCATAGAAGTTCCCAGTTGTGTTACCGTGTAGCTGGACAGTATTTTTATGATTCATAGTCTGTTTGAGTTGAATGCCTCGAAAAATCTGAAACGGTTGGTACAGACTCTTATGCTTCCCAATGTGTTTTTTCATAAACTCCAGTATCATTCTTTTGAAAGAATAGCTTATTGACCTGCTGCATGTATTCATAAAATGAATTTTGTACACTTATTTGCAAGAAGCTTGAAAATCCTATTTTATAGTGGTATTTTCATGTTTTTTTTTTGTAGTGTCCGTTATCTGTTGCGATGTCCGTCTAAACTGCACTTTTTTGTGCAATGTTACCTTTTTTTATTCAATTGCTTTTTTAAAAAAAAAATGGCTGTGATTTCTGGAATTTGCAGGAGACTGTTCTTGGCAGCCCCAGATTCTACTCCCTCCGTCCTGTCCTATGAAACATGTCCGAAGGTTTGTTTAAATTTTGATATATTTGAACACAAAATAGTATGTAGATACCTTTAAACTTTGACAAATCTCAGACAAGTTTTATGGGACGAAGAGAGTATTTATCAATGCAATGAGATATATAAGCTTTGACGCTTTGAGCAGAAGAAATGTTCGACCATACTATGATTCGTCCAGAATGTATTACAGTGATAATGTGGCAAGCTAGTTCGTTGCTTGACATTAGGGCACGTACAATGGGATAATGTCAGCCTTCACTTATGCCTGACACGTCAGATTTTTGCTTAGTTGGAGGAGAGAGTGTAAAGGGAAAGAAGGGATGATTTCTTATAAAATAAGAGAAAGCTATTTTCCCTATTGTACGACCTGTCTTCCCTCAGTCACATAATTTCCTACTAAAAATAATTAATTATCATTTATTAGAAGGGGTGACAATAAGAGATAATACATTATACCGATTATATTTATCACTCTCTCTAGATAACATGGGCTGCTAAGAGAAGACGTGCCTTCCCTACTATTGTACATGCCCGCTGAGTGGTTAGGCAACTGCCTTATCCAACACCCCAGTATGGCAAAGCTGCACAGCGTCGTGAAATAATTTCACGAACATGCGTTGTATGGCTGCAGAGACTATGGGCGCGTTTGGTAGCCTCGGCGTCCCTTGGTTTGCATCGGCTCAACATTTTTCGGTCCGTTTGGTTACCTGGTTTTGCCCGCGTTCTTGCTCGAACCGCTTCTCAAAGCACCGTCGGGCCAGGCCCTAGAGGAACGGCCGGTTCGGCGGCCATTTCTAGCGATCCACCTTCGTTCTGGCAGAACTCGAGAACGCCGCGTTCCCGCAGAGCCAACGCGGGAGATGGCATGAGCTCGCGCGGGGACGGCGAAATCTCGGCGGGATGAATTCGGTCACCGCGCTTGAAATTTCGCCACCGTATATAGGGGCGGCTCTCTCACAGCCAAATCCAAATCCAAATCCCCCATTTCCCTCCATTTCGAGCTCATCCACCCTTCCCGATCTAGAGACATGGCGGCTCTTCCTCACATGCACGGTCGACGAGGCTTGCGGCGGCGACCGTGGCTGTGCGGCGGCTACTGGCCACGGATGGTCGTCTTCTTCCTCTGCGTCGATGACTTCGGTTGTGGTAAGCTTCTCCAAACCCTAGCCTTAGATCTAGATCTTGTGGGTACATAGGGGGGCCTGAACGAATCCATTGTAGGACATTCCTTCGTCCCCGGTCGAGATTGTGGAGGTTGTCCGGGTTGCATCTGACTCTACCACTGGAACGCTGGTGTTGTCTGCATCTTCGCCAGGTTCCCCTGCTTCCCCGACCTCGGTGCTGCGTGTGGCTCCTCTAACTGTAAGGCTGCTCTTACTTTTCTCGCTCTTCTTGATGTGGTAGTTCATTGATGTGGTAGTGCTTAAGGATGTGGATGTGGTAGTGGTAGTTCATTGATCTGCTAGTGTTTGTCATGTAGACGATCATACCATTGGACTCCCCTGCTCTTTCTGCTCCTACTATCAATGTTGAGCAATATCTGATTTCAAGCAAACCAGCCATGGTTTGGAAACTTGAGCTTTCAGAGTTTATGCTCAACCGATTGGATCAGCTCGTCCGTAGCAGCGTCTATTTCAACATGGGATTCAAAGAGCAACAAATGAAGAAGGTAGCTGCTGACGTTCTTGCATTCGCTGACATACATGTGACCACTCTTCAGCTCTACAACCACATCAGAAACTGGAGGACAAGTGGAGCGTCATACTGAAGATGAAAACAAATCTCATTCTAGACCGGAGCGAAGATGTTTGCTGCTTCTATGCTGCTGATGAAGATACGACGGACGAGTACATTCAGGTAGTAAGCCTCATTGAGTTCCTTCATAGATCTGTATGTGAATGTCGTCCGCACTAACAGTTGTTCCTTGTGGATGGCGCTGCTACTCGAGGCATCGCCCTTATGTCGGAACCCCGATCATGAACTATGCTCAGATGAAGACGATCTTCACGCCCCGGTTTGTCTGCAGAGCGTAGCTATTCCAACCTAACTTGCTGGTCAGGGCTATCAACTTCATTACAAACAATGAAGAACAGTATGCCGAGTACCGTAAGCTACAGCCACCGGAGAGGAGGAGCTCGCTTAGGACTTGACTTCACAAGCAGTTTCCTGCTTAGTGCTTCTGCATCCTTGGTCATGATCTGCTCATTTTGGGAGGTGGTCTCGTATCCCTCCATTAGCTAGGACTATAATGATGAACATGTTCGAGGTGATATATACTAACCCCTCGTGTGATGATCCTGCGATGCATCACGGAGTATAGTTGCTTCACTCGTGATGCATCGCCCACTAAGTAGATGCTCTGTATTACCAACACATTTTGTGATGAACTGAATATTTTGTGTGTTGTAATTCAGTTATTAGCAGTACTGTGTAACCTCACCACTCTAAGTGAAGGGGTTACCACAACTCGCCCCTATCTGCAACCGAACAGCGTGTGGGCTGCACGAGCAGGGAAGAAAGTAGTATGTGCAGGCACCCAAACAATGGGGCATGGCTTCCTTCTCCGGCGCGGAAAAGGCCGCCCAGGCTACCAAACGGCCGGCGTTTCAGGGCCCATGGCCTGTTCGCGACGCGCAGGGAGGCCGCCCTATGGAGTGGAGTGGGCGGCGCTAGGTGAGCAAGGAAGGAAGCAACAACGTGATCAACGAGCTACGTATCCATCCTTTCGGCTACCCCCGCGCCGCAAAAGTGCTCGCGTTGACCACACAACATCGCCCCGCTTTCGGTCGCCGTAGGGCGGCATTGGCATGGGCCAACAACCGCACGACGAGGAGTTCCACACCACACAATGCTCTTTAGGGCATGTACTAGTATCCGTTTTACGGAGTAATTTGTTTGGGTCCTACCCTGATCTATTTGGGTCAGGACAACCCTAACGGTCCTACGCCAAAAAAATGTAGATAGCAAACTTGATTTACAAATTTGAAACGAAAAGAAGACAAAACTTAAAAAAACCCTGGCCGAAACCAAGTCTACTGCTCATTGTCGTCCTCCTGGGTCAAGTCCACGATCACCGACATCTCGCCCAACCAATTGGGCACCGGCGCGGACAGAGGGAACACTAGTGGAGGAGCCGCCATAGGGACTTTCGGTGGTGGAGCCACCGAAGCAAGCGCCGACCACTGGTCCCACGACGACCTTGGTGCTGGTGGGGGCGAGCACGCGAGGCCTCAATGGCAAGCCTGAGTGCCTCCTCGTCGTCCACCCCTTTCGGCATCATAGAGTGTTCGTCCTCCGTGCCCTCCTCCTTGGACTTCTCCGCCAAGTAGGTGAGGTAGCCTAGGTAGTAGGCCGTGTCATCCTTGTAGGGCGAAGGCGGCTCCTCCTCGGCCTCGACCATCCTGTCTGCGTCCGACGGAGGGCCTTACATGAACCCGTTGTCGCCGAGGAACCCAACATGGTGTCGAGGATCCCACTCGACCTTGTCGTAGGTGGCCCGCAACCAGTGGCGGAGCCAGAAACGCGGAAAGGGGGGTGCTAACTAATTGCAAAAAAAAATCTTCTTTATTGCAACGAAAAATCTCCATAGTAAAAGTACATTGGTATACTAGACAAAACATATAAGTAGCTAATTGAGTAATTGATAAAAAAATATAAATAAATGCATCCTCTCTAGAAATACCATCATGACGTTGAGATATCCTCATGGTTGACACATCCAGTGCCTGGACACATCATCGCCATGGTCCGTGAACTATGAACTTAAGACATCAATCTGCATATATGTAGAACAAACATCATGAATATGAACGAGAAATGATATTGAAGCTGAACTCAATAATAGATGGCATACCAGTAACTCGCTAAGTCATATTAATGGCTTTGGGTAATTGGCATGAACGGTTATTATAACCATGAAACCGCTGCAAAATGGTGTCATCTTCAATGTCCGCAAAAATTCCTCGCTCAATGTAACACACCATGCTATGATCCACCCATTCATCATTCATCTTATTCCTCAACTCGGTCTTGATAATATTCATAGCCGAGAAAGCCCGCTCAACTGTTGCGGTGGCAACCGGCAAAATCAAAGCAAGTTCAATGAGGCGATACACCAATGGGTAGCATGTGTGTCTATCAGTTTGAACCATCTTTATAGCAAGATTGCCAAGATCATTGCACCTTGAGAACTCTTCGTGACAATTCTTCCTTTGTAAGCATTGTGACAATTCTTGGGTCTTCCCCAAGACTCTAATCATAAGATGCATTATAAGAACAAATTCAAAGTGTTCCATCCTTTCTATCAAACCAGATGCTTTGGTTCTTTGCTCGCTCTCTCCGTCTTCACAAATATTTTCTAGTACCTCTAATACAGAGGTCCACATTAGTTGAAGACGAACCAAAGTTTTGTGATGAGTACCCCACCTTGTGTCACCTGGCCTTGCAAGACTAGTGGCTTGGTTTTTTCCTCTTCCTGGAAAAATTTCACCGGTCTCCAACTGCTCCACAAGTTTGTCATGATGGTCTTGGAGAAGCTGATCTTTTCTCTTACAGGAAGCACCAACAGTAGTTACAAGCAGAGTGCAATTATTGAAGAAATCCTCAACAGAAGTGCAACACTTGGCAACAGAAACAACCACTAGTTGCAATTGGTGAGCAAAACAATGTATGTAAAAGGCATATGGATTTTCATCCAATATGCGTCTTTGCAACCCATGAAACTGACCTCTCATATTTGAGGCTCCATCGTATCCTTGCCCTCGCAACTGAGAAATAGACAAACCATGTTTGATAAACATAGCATCCAAGGCTATCTTAAGAGAAGATGATGTAGTATCAGGAACGTGCTTAATCCCGAGAAACCTCTCAATCACTTCACCTTTACCATTGACATACCTACATGGAAAAAATTAGTGAGTGATATTTGATAACAAGGCAGAACTAAAACATCAATATAAACGTTGGTACATACCTCAAAATCACCGCCATTTGCTCTTTTATTGATTTATCACGAGACTCGTCAACAAGCACAGCAAAAAGACGCCCTTTTAGTTCAGAAATAATTACATTCCTTGTCTCATGTGCACAAGCTTTCACTAAATCTTTTTGTATTTCAGGAGCAATCATTTGACAATTCTTGGGGGCATTTACACCAAGAACACTTGCAGCTTTGGGATCTTTATTTTTGTACCATTCCAACATCTCTAGAAAGTTGCCCTTATTGGTTGAGCTTGAGGATTCATCATGTCCACGAAAAGCAAGAGCTTGCAAAAGAAGAAACCTTACAATACCTAAAACAATAGTCAAGCGAGCTTTATATTTCTCCTCTCTCTCTGTGCTTTTCTCGGACCACACATATGCCACACTTTGTCTCTGATTTTTGAAATCAGCAGCACACTTCCTTGCCTTGTTGTGAGCACTATCAGGCCCTCCAACATGAGCATTGAAAGTTTCAATTCCCCTTCTCCAATTAACATAACCATCTTTAGTGAATGTATCATTTTCCCAATTGCCGATCCTTGCAGGTTTAAAGAGATAACAATAAAAGCAAAAGGCTGCTTTTTTTTCCACACTATATTCTAACCAATCAAATCTGTCAAACCATGTTTTTATGAAGCCCCTCGTCTGACCCCCTTGCCATTTCCGTGGAAAAGCATGCTCACGCGGTTGACACGGACCCATAGACAAATATGCTCTTTTAGCTTCATCTCTAATGTTCGGATCAAACTCATAAATTGATTTTCGAAGCCCTGGATCAGCAACTATATCATCCATATCAAGCTCAATGCGAACTCTTTTTTGTGTCTCTAAATGCGTACCAGAGGTTGAGGCATCTTTTTTTGAATAATATTTCTCCATCCTAGAAATTGACCTAATTATTTAACACAGTATAGTTAGACTGTAGACAATCAGAAAATCAAACTTAAATTTACATATCCATTAAAGAATAAGGGGATGCAAATCTTACGTTGCAAGTAGCAGACAATCAAGAACGAGCAGATCTCCGCTTCTTCAACAATCAGAACTTGCAAGTTGCAAATTGTGGAGGCCGGACTGCGATCTGTCCCTGTCGCTGCTTAGGGGACGTCACTGCGAATCAGTCCCCTGCTGAGAATCGCTTGAGGCAAGACTGCCTGTCGCCTAGGGCAGCGCCGCAATGGAGAAGAAACGAAGCGATGAGGCACACAGATGGGGAGAGGAGACGAACCGCGACTGGTCTGGCCGTCTGGGAGTTTCGATCGATCGATCAGATCGTGCTGACTGCTCAGCTTCGGCCGAATGGGCCAGCAGTACTAGATGGGCCAGCGGCCAGGTGGTGCTAGGATGGGCTAGATGGTGCTAAGCTAACAGGCAGCAAGTTTTTTTCCCTGATTACCTCATACCTGGTCCCTTGGTATATTGGGCTGGACCGGTGCTACAGCACCGGTAGCACCAGGCCCATCTCCGCCCCTGCCCGCAACATCGGGTCGAAGCAGTACGCCGGGCCAACAAGGATATCGAGAGAATGAAGGGCCAACAACCGCGCTACCTCCCCGCGTATGGCCCGACCCTGCCATGGTACCGGCGGCATAGGCTGTCGGAGATATGCCCAAGAGGCAATAATAAAAGTGGTTATTATATATATCTTTATGTTTATGATAAATGTTTATATACCATGCTATAATTGTATTAACCGAAACATTGATACATGTGTGTTATGTAAACAACAATGAGTCCCTAGTAAGCCTCTTAACTAGCTTGTTGATTAATAGATGATTAGTTTCATAATCATGAACATTGGATGTTATTAATAACAAGGTTATATCATTATATGAATGATGTAATGGACACACCCAATTAAGCGTAGCATAAGATCACGTCATTAAGTTATTTGCTATAAGCTTTCGATACATAGTTACCTAGTTATGACCATGAGATCATGTAAATCACTTATACCGGAAAGGTACTTTGATTACATCAAACGCCACTGCGTAAATGGGTGGTTATAAAGGTGGGATTAAGTATCCGGAAAGTATGAGTTGAGGCATATGGATCAACAGTGGGATTTGTCCATCCCGATGACGGATAGATATACTCTAGGCCCTCTCGGTGGAATGTCGTCTAATGTCTTGCAAGCATATGAATAAGTTCATAAGAGACCACATACCACGGTACGAGTAAAGAGTACTTGTCAGGAGACGAGGTTGAACAAGGTATAGAGTGATACCGATGATCAAACCTCGGACAAGTAAAATATCGCGTGACAAAGGGAATTGGTATCGTATGTGAATGGTTCATTCGATCACTAAGTCATCGTTGAATATGTGGGAGCCATTATGGATCTCCAGATCCCGCTATTGGTTATTGGTCGGAGAGAGATCTCAACCATGTCTACATAGTTCACGAACCGTAGGGTGACACACTTAAGGTTTGATGTTGTAATAGTAGAACTTGAATATGGAATGGAGTTCGAAGTATTGTTAGAAGTCTCGGATGGGATCCCGGACATCACGAGGAGTTCCGGAATGGTCCGGAGAATAAGATTCATATATAGGAAGTCATTTTATAAGTTTGAAAATGATCCGGTGCATTTATGGAAGGTTCTAGAAGGTTCTAGAAAAGTCCGGAAGAAATCACTTTGGAAGGCGGAGTCCCGGAGGGACTCCACCACCATGGCTGGCCAACCCTAGAGGGGTGGAGTCCCAGGTGGACTCCACCAAGGTGGCCGGCCACCCCCTCCCAAGGAAAGGTGGGAATCCCACCTCAAGTGGGAATCCCACCTTGGGTAGGTTTCATGTCATATGGAAGGTTTTGGTTTGGGGTCTTATTCGAAGACTTGTAGACCAACTCTTGGGTATTCCACCTATATAATGAGGGCCAAGGGGAGGGGGCCGGCCACCTCAAGCCATAGCTTGGCCGCACCCCTAAGTGGCCGGCCACCCCCTCTCCCAAACCCTAGCCGCCCCACCTCCTCCACCTCTCCCGCAACGCTTAGCGAAGCTCCGCCGGAGATCTCCATTGCCACCGCCACCACGCCGTCGTGCTGCCGGATTCAAGGAGGAGCTACTACTTCCGCTGCCCGCTGGAACGGGGAGAAGGACGTCGTCTTCATCAACACCGAACGTGTGACCGAGTACGGAGGTGCTGCCCGATTGTGGCGCCGTGATCAAGATCTTCTACGCGCTTTTGCAAGCGGCAAGTGATCGTCTACCGCAGCAACAAGAGCCTCATCTTGTAGGCTTTGGAAATCTTCAAGGGTGAGTCTCGATGATCTCCTCGTTGCTCCCGTCTTCTAGATTGCATCTTGGCTTGGATTGCGTTCTCGCGGTAGGAAATTTTTTGTTTTCTATGCAACGAATCCCTACAGTGGTATCAGAGCCGTGTCTATGCATAGATGGTTGCACGAGTAGAACACAATGGTTTTGTGGGCGTTGATGCTTTTGTTGTCTTTAGTTTGAGTACTTTGCATCTTTGTGGCATAGTGGGATGAAGCGGCTCGGGCTAACTTTACATGACCGCGTTCATGAGATTTGCTCCACGCTCGACATGCAACTTGTATTGCATAAGTGGCTTTGCGGGTGTCTGTCTCTCCTACTATAGTGAAGATTCAATTTACTCTTCTATTGACAACACTAGTATCACCGTTGTGGTTCATGTTCGTAGGTAGATTGGATCTCACTCGAAAACCCTAAACCACGTAAAATATGCAAACCAAATTAGAGAACGTCTAACTTGTTTTTGCAGGGTTTGGTGATGTGATATGGCCATAATGTGATGATGACTATGTATGAGATGATCATTATTGTATTGTGGCAACCGGCAGGAGCCTTATGGTTGTCTTTAAATTTCATGTTGAGTAGTATTTCAAAGTAGTTGTAATAGTTGCTACATGGAGGACAATCATGAAGACGGCGCCATTGACCTTGGTGCTTCGCCGACGATGATGGAGATCATGCCCGTTGATGATGAAGATCATGTCCGTGCTTTGGAGATGAAGATCAAAGGCGCAAAGACAAAAGGGCCATATCATATCACATATGAACTGCATGTGATGTTAATCCTTTATGCATCTTATTTTGCTTAGATCGCGACGGTAGCATTATAAGATGATCCCTCTCACTAAAATATCAAGATAATAAAGTGTTCATCCTTAGTAGCACCGTTGCCAAGACTTGTCGTTTCGAAGCATCTCGTGATGATCGGGTGTGATAGACTCAACAAGTGCATACAACGGGTGCAAGCCAGTTTTGCACATGCGGATACTAAGGTGGCCTTGACGAGCCTAGCATGTAAAGACATGGTCTCGGAACACATGATACCGAAAGGTAGAGCATGAATCATATGATTGATATGATGAACACTTTGAGTGTTCGCCATTGAAATTACATCTTGTCTCGTGATGATCGGACTTGGTGTGGTGGATTTGGTTCGTGTGATCACTAAGACAATGCGAGGGATATTGTTTTGAGTGGGAGTTCACCTAGTTTTTAATTATGTTGAATTAAAATTTGAACTCAATTTGTCATAAACATTAGTCTAAACTATTGCAAATATATGTTGTAGATATGGCGTCCCCAATCAATTTTAACCAGTTCCTAGAGAAAGAAAAGCTTAAGAGCAACGGTAGCAACTTCACCGACTGGTTCCGTCATGTGAGGATCTTCCTCAATGGCGGAAATCTGCAATATGTGCTTGATGCACCGCTAGGTGACCCTCCTGCAGAAACTGAAACCGATGAAGTAAAGAATGTTTACGCGACTCGGAAAACTCGGTACTCTCAAGTTCAGTGTGCCATCCTGTGCAGTCTGGAAGCCGATCTTCAAAAACGTTTTGAGCACCACGATCCACATGAGTTAGTCAATGAGTTGAAAACTATCTTTGAAACTCATGCGGCCGTGGAATGCTATGAAGCATCGAAACACTTCTTCAGTTGCATGATGGAAGAAGGCAGCTCCGTTAGTGAGCACATGCTCGCCATGACCGGGCATGCGAAGAAACTCAGTGATTTGGGAATAGTGATTCCTAACCGACTGGGGATTAATCGTGTCCTTCAATCACTGCCACCTAGTTACAAGAACTTTGTGATGAACTACAATATGCAGAACATGAACAAAGAGTTACCTGAACTCTTCTCCATGCTGAAATCTGCTGAGATTGAGATCAAGAAAGAGCACCAAGTGTTGATGGTCAACAAGACCACCAGTTTCAAGAAACAGGGCAAGTCTAAGGGAAAATTCAAGAAGGGTGGCAAGAAAGCTGCCACACCTCCTGTGAAACCTAAGACTGGCCCTAAGCCTGATGCTGAGTGTTATTACTGCAAGGAGAAGGGACACTGGAAGCGTAATTGCTCCAAGTATTTGGCGGATCTGAAGAGCGGCCTTGTCAAGAAGAAGAAAGAAGGTATATCTGATATACATGTTATAGATGTTTATCTTACTGGTTCTCGCACTAGTACCTGGGTATTTGATACTGGTTCGGTTGCTCATATTTGTAACTCGAAACAGGAACTAAAGAATAAACGAAGACTACTAAAGGATGAAGTGACGATGCGCGTTGGAAATGGATCCAAAGTCGATGTGATCGTTGTCGGCACACTTCCTCTACATCTACCTTCGGGATTAGTTTTAAGCCTCAATAATTGTTATTTTGTACCCGCGTTGAGCATGAACATTATATCTGGATCTTGTTTAATGCAAGACGGTTATTCATTCAAGTCTGAGAATAATGGTTGTTCTATTTTTATGAATAATATCTTTTATGGTCGAGCACCTGAAAAGAATGGCTTATTTCTATTAGATCTCGATAGTAGTGATACACATATACATAACATTGATGCTAAGCGAATTAAATTGAATGATAATTCTACTTATATGTGGCACTGTCGTCTTGGTCATATTGGAGTGAAACGCATGAAGAAACTCCATACCGATGGATTACTTGAATCACTTGACTTTGAGTCACTTGATAGATGCGAAGCATGTCTAATGGGAAAAATGACTAAGACTCCATTCTCTGGTATTATGGAGCGAGCTACTGACTTATTGGAAATCATACATACCGATGTGTGCGGACCAATGAGTGTAGCATCGCGCGGTGGTTATCGTTATGTTCTAACCTTCACGGATGATCTGAGTAGATATGGGTATATCTATTTCATGAAACATAAATCCGAAACTTTTGAGAAGTTTAAGGAATTCCAAAGTGAAGTAGAAAATCAACGTAACAAGAAGATTAAATTTCTACGATCTGATCGCGGAGGTGAATATCTGAGTTATGAGTTTGGCATGCATTTAAAGAAATGCGGAATACTTTCACAATTGACACCGCCGGGAACACCACAACGTGTGTCTGAACGTCGTAATCGAACTCTCTTAGATATGGTTCATTCTATGATGTCTCTTACTGATTTGCCGTTATCATTTTGGAGTTATGCATTAGAGACAACCGCATTCACTTTAAATAGAGCACCATCAAAATCCGTTGAAACGACACCGTATGAATTATGGTTTAATAAGAAACCTAAGCTATCGTTCCTAAAAGTTTGGGGTTGCGAAGCCTATGTAAAAAAGTTACAACCGGACAAGCTAGAACCCAAAGCGGAGAAATGCGTCTTCATAGGATACCCTAAGGAAACTATAGGGTATACTTTCTATCACAGATCCGAAGGCAAGATCTTTGTTGCTAAGAACGGAACCTTTCTTGAGAAAGAATTTCTCACTAAAGAAGTGACTGGAAGAAAAGTAGAACTCGATGAGATTGATGAATCTTCACTCATTGATCAGAGTAGCGCAGTACCGGAAGATGTTCTGTGCAGCCTACACCGCAACAGAGGAAGCTAATGATGATGATCATGAAACTTCAAACGAGATAGCTACTGAACCTCGCAGATCGACAAGGGAACGTGCCACTCCTGATTGGTATGATCCTTGTCTAAATGTCATGATTGTGGACAACAATGATGAAGACCCTGCGACGTATGAAGAAGCGATGATGAGCCCAGATTCCAACAAATGGCAAGAAGCCATGAAATCCGAAATGGGATCCATGTATGATAACAAAGTGTGGACTTTGGTAGACTTACCTGATAGCCGCAAGGCTGTCGAGAATAAATGGATCTTCAAGAGAAAAACAGATGCTGATGGTAATATTACTGTCTATAAAGCTCGACTTGTCGCAAAGGGTTTCCGACAAATTCAAGGTGTTGACTACGATGAGACTTTCTTGTTGGAGATATGCCCAAGAGGCAATAATAAAAGTGGTTATTATATATCTTTATGTTTATGATAAAAGTTTATATATCATGCTATAATTGTATTAACCGAAACATTGATACATGTGTGTTATGTAAACAACAATGAGTCCCTAGTAAGCCTCTTGTATAACTAGCTTGTTGATTAATAGATGATCATCGTTTCATGATCATGAACATTGGATGTTATTAATAACAAGGTTATGTCATTATGTGAATGATATAATGGACACACCCAATTAAGCGTAGCATAAGATCACGTCATTAAGTTATTTGCTATAAGCTTTCGATACATAGTTACCTAGTCCTTATGACCATGAGATCATGTAAATCACTTATGCTGGAAAGGTACTTTGATTACATCAAACGCCACTGCGTAAATGGGTGGTTATAAAGGTGGGATTAAGTATCCGGAAAGTATGAGTTGAGGCATATGGATCAACAGTGGGATTTGTCCATCCCGATGACGGATAGATATACTCGGGCCCTCTCGGTGGAATGTCGTCTAATGTCTTGCAAGCATATGAATAAGTTCATAAGAGACCACATACGACGGTACGAGTAAAGAGTACTTGTCAGGAGACGAGGTTGAACAAGGTATAGAGTGATACCGATGATCAAACCTCGGACAAGTAAAATATCGCGTGACAAAGGGAATTGGTATCGTATGTGAATGGTTCATTCGATCACTAAGTCATCGTTGAATATGTGGGAGCCATTATGGATCTCCAGATCCCGCTATTGGTTATTGGTCGGAGAGAGTTCTCAACCATGTCTACATAGTTCACGAACCGTAGGGTGACACACTTAAGGTTTGATGTTGTAATAGTAGAACTTGAATATGGAATGGAGTTCGAAGTATTGTTCGAAGTCTCGGATGGGATCCCGGACATCACGAGGAGTTCCGGAATGGTCCGGAGAATAAGATTCATATATAGGAAGTCATTTTATAAGTTTGAAAATGATCCGGTGCATTTATGGAAGGTTCTAGAAGGTTCTAGAAAAGTCCGGAAGAAATCACTAAGGAAGGAGGAGTCCCGGAGGGACTCCACCTCCCCATGGCCGGCCAACCCTAGAGGGGGGAGTCCAAGGTGGACTCCACCAAGGGGGCCGGCCACCCCCCTTCATGGAAGGGTGGGAATCCCACTTGGGTGGGAGTCCCACCTTGGGTAGGTTTCCCTACTACATGGAAGGTTTTGGGTTCGGGTCTTATTCGAAGACTTGTAGTCCAACACTTGGGGTTCCACCTATATAATGAGGGGCATAGGGGAGGGGGCCGGCCACCACAAGCCACAAGCTGGCCGCACCCCTTGAGGCCGGCCACCCCCTCTCCCAAACCCTAGCCGCCCCCTCTCTCCTCCACCTCTCCCGCACGCTTAGCGAAGCTCCGCCGGAGTTCTCCATCGCCACCGCCACCACGACGTCGTGCTGCCGGATTCAAGGAGGAGCTACTACTTCCGCTGCCCGCTGGAACGGGGAGAAGGACGTCGTCATCAACACCGAACGTGTGACCGAGTACGGAGGTGCTGCCCGATCGTGGCACCGTGATCAAGATCTTCTACGCGCTTTTGCAAGCGGCAAGTGATCGTCTACCGCAGCAATAAGAGCCTACTCTTATAGGCTTTGGAAATCTTCAAGGGTGAGTCTTGATCATCCCCTCGTTGCTCCCGTCTTCTAGATTGCATCTTGGCTTGGATTGCGTTCTCGCGGTAGGAAATTTTTTGTTTTCTATGCAACGAATCCCTACAGTGGTATCAGAGCCGTGTCTATGCATAGATGGTTGCACGAGTAGAACACAATTGTTTTGTGGGCGTTGATGCTTATGTTGTCTTTAGTTTGAGTACTTTGCATCTTTGTGGCATAGTGGGATGAAGCGGCTCGGGCTAACTTTACATGACCGCGTTCATGAGATTTGCTCCACGCTCGACATGCAACTTGTATTGCATAAGTGGCTTTGCGGGTGTCTGTCTCTCCTACTATAGTGAAGATTCAATTTACTCTTCTATTGACAACACTAGTATCACCGTTGTGGTTCATGTTCGTAGGTAGATTAGATCTTACTCGAAAACCCTAAACCACGTAAAATATGCAAACCAAATTAGAGACGTCTAACTTGTTTTTGCAGGGTTTGGTGATGTGATATGGCCATAATGTGATGATGAATATGTATGAGATGATCATTATTGTATTGTGACAACCGGCAGGAGCCTTATGGTTGTCTTTAAATTTCATGTTGAGTAGTATTTCAAAGTAGTTGTAATAGTTGCTACATGAGGTGAACAACCATGAAGACGGCGCCATGGACCTTGACGCTACGCCGACGATGATGGAGATCATGCCCGTTGATGATGGAGATCATGTCCGTGCTTTGGAGATGAAGATCGAAGGCGCAAAGACTAAAGGGCCATATCATATCACATATGAATTGCATGTGATGTTAATCCTTTATGCATCTTATTTTGCTTAGAACGCGACGGTAGCATTATAAGATGATCCCTCACATTAATATCAAGATAATAAAGTGTTCTCCCCTCGTATGCACCGTTGCACAGTTCGTCGTTTCGAAGCATCTCGTGATGATCGGATGTGATAGACTCAACGTTCACATACAACGGGTGTAAGCCATGTTGCACACGCGGAATACTTGGGTTTGCTTGACGAGCCTAGCATGTACAGACATGGCCTCGGGACAACGGAAACCGAAAGGTTGAACACGAGTCATATGGATGATATGATCA
The DNA here is from genome assembly GCA_030979885.1 of Lolium multiflorum. NCBI lineage: Eukaryota > Viridiplantae > Streptophyta > Magnoliopsida > Poales > Poaceae > Lolium > Lolium multiflorum. The sequence continues at coordinate 246,214,935 of CM061747.1, forward strand.
ACATGTTGATGTTCACCATTGAAGCTACATCATCTCACGTGATGATCGGTTTTGGTGTAGTGGATGTGGATCGTGTACCACTTAACAACTATGAGGGATGTTGTATTAAGTGGGAGTTCATTAGTAATTAGATTAAAACATGAACTAATTATCATAAACATAGTCTAAGTAGTATTTTGAATTAATTTTGTAGTATTGGCATCCGTTTTCTACCATGCGCTAGTCTTGTAATTGAGATAGAAATACTGTTAAAATCTGACAATAAACTTTACGGACTGGTACCGTATTGTTAAAGAATCAAGAAATGATTAAGTCCTATTGCAAACTTTTAGTAAACCTCACATTGTTGATTCAAAGAGCTATGGTTTCAATTAGTACCTAAAGTTATCTTGTCTCCGTGAAACTTGAAGTTCAAATCTGTTTGAAAAGTAAGGAGCTGAAAATTTAGTTTTCAGAAATAATCAAGGTATGAGATATATGTGATATCTAAGACCTTATTGCAAGATGATAGAATATAATTTGGTGAGACTACATAAACTCATAAGTTTTATGGGAATGTACGAAGGTTGAAGACGCAAGGCGTCCCAATCCTCCAACTATTGGGGCACTAACGATATTCGCATATCCATGAAATGATCGTCCTTAGTATGCACCGTTGCTAAGACTCGTCGTTTCGAAGCTAAACTTATGAGCCTAGCATGTACAGACATGGTCTCGGAAAGTCGTCATGAATTGATGGATAAAATTATGAGTGAAATTGTTCATCATATTACAAAGTTACTAATAGTGAAATCTGGAACACTTGTCATATGATGATCAACTTCAAAGTAAAAACCTCAAGGTTATTGGTATTTGACCAACAAACCTAGAAGTTATTGAAGGTGAAGTGTTTTCTGAATAATGAGGAAAGCTAAAAGAGAAACTACAAAAGATATTTTGGCAGAAAGAAAAGAAAAGACTAGAAAGTCTAGCTCAGGTGTATATAAATGATATACATGTTATGGTTGTATTCCTAGTTTGGTCACACAATGAAATTCTTGGGTATTAGTACCATATTGGTTGGTATGAAGTGTCATACAAAACAACGCAATACAAGAATACAATGGCCTAAGTGACTGACAAGGAATATGATAGGAATGCACTTCTGGAACAAAAATAAAGTGTTATTATGTTCGTCGTTGGCATCCTATCTAGCCCTTAGAATTTATAATAAAGAACTTAATAATTGTTATTTTGCTCTGGTCAAATGAAAACAATGAGTTGTTCAAATTATGACATTACTCCATGTACGATGGATAAGTTATTATAAATCTTAATGGTGAAACACACACATAATACTGACGCTAAAATGCCATAAGGCAAATGATTTGAATTCCACTTATTTGTGGAACCGCAATTTAGGTCATATTAGAAAGGAACGCATGAAGGAACTCCATGCAAATGGATTTTTGGAGTCATTCGATTTTTGAATCGTTTGGCGCTTGCAAATCTTTTCTAAAGAGAATGACTGAAATACCGTTCATAGGCCAAGAGTTGAACGGGCAACTAACTTAGTGGAAAAATACATGATGATGTATGTGGTTCACTGGGCATAGGTTGTGCGGGAGATTCTTCTACTTCATGAAAACTTCCAACAATGAATTGAGTATATATATGTGGATATATTCGATAAGGAAGAAGTTTGAAACATTTGAATGGATTCAAATAAATTTCAGCATGAAGTGGAAATCATCGTAATAGAAAAGTCAAATATCTATGATTGGATCATAGTGGAAATATTTGAATTACGAGTTTTAGCGAACATCTAAGAGAGTTATGAAATTGTTCTACAACTCACGTTTCTTGGAGTATCATAGTGATGATGGAGTATCCGAGAGATGTATCCAAACCTTGTTGGGTCAATGATGAGATAAAATATTGATGCTATTATATTTTTGTGGATTATGCTTTAGTGACTACCGCTTTTACACTAAATAGAGCATCATCATGATCCGTTGAAATGACACCATACGAGTTATGGCATGGGTATGAACCCTAATAGTCCTTTCTTAAATTTTGGAATGCATAGCATAAAGTAAATAAGTTTACAACCAAAATCGGATGAATGTCTTTGTTGGTTATCCCACAGAATTGATTGGGAATTCTTTCCACTATGGAGACAAAGACAAAAGTGTTTGTCGATGTTTCTTACTTATTTCCAAGAAATTGTTTTTAGCGAAGTATTTGAGTGGGAGGACAATAAAACTTGATAAGGTTTATGAACCTGAGCATAATGATCAGAGTAGCGCAGCATCGGAATTGGTTCCGGAAGCGGCCACGACGATCATGGCTCCCATGTCTACAAAATGTTATAGTCATGGAGATCGAAGTACTTATTGAACCTTGTAGGTATGGTTTACTTTGTGATCAAATAAATGATTTGTGAACAAAGGATTGTTTTTGAACAATGATAAACCAACTACATACAAAGAAGTTATGATGGGCCCTGACTCCGTTAAAATGGCTATACGTCATGAAATCCAAGATAGATGAATACTTTTTGAAAGTAAACGGATCTATAAAATTGATGGACTTGGATGGAATATCCTTGAATAAGCTCGACTTGTCGAAAAGTTGTTTACGACAAAGTTCAAAGAGTTGACTACGATAAGATTAGATCTTCCGTAGCAATGCTTATAGTCTATGTGGATTATTCTAGTAATCGCTACATATTTCTTTCATGAGATATGATAGTAGGATGGCAAAATACATTACTTAACAGAAGTGTGTATTAAAGGTGTATACAAGATACAACCAATTGTTTTGCTAGTCCGTGGAATACTAGATAGGTAAACGAACTTCAATTGGATGAAGTGAGTATCACGGAGTTGGAATCTTCACCGGATGAAATAGTCAAAGAGTTTTTGATTTCATCAGAAACGATGAAGAGGCTTGCATTTGCAAGAAATTAAGTGGGAGCGCTGAGACATATTTATAATACTTTATGTAGATACATATAGTTGGTTATAAATGATGTAATTATATACTTGATTATAAAAGGTTTCATTGAGAATTAACTTCAATGAAAGGATATGGACTGAAACATATTTAGTGTCAAGATCTATGAAGATAGATTGAAACACATAATAAGTTTAAGTCAAAGTACATAGAAAGGATATTGAAGTAGTTCAATATAGAAATATTAAGAAAATGTTCTTGTCATGTGAAGTTTTAACAAAACTTGAGTGTATCTGACACTCAATGAGTAAAAACACATGAGTGATTTAGATCACAATTAATATGTACACAATCAGATGTCCTGTGCTCTAAAATGTTAGGAGCATATACCAGAATGATTCATGTGATGATCATTGGACAAACAGTAAGAATATCCCTGTGTACTTTAGAAGAACCAAGGATATATAAATAGTTTTGTATGGAGAAATGACAAACAAATCGCTGTAAGGTGTTGCACCGATATTGGTTTTGTCACATATAAAAATAAAATTTCAATCTCAAAATTAGGCTAAGTGTTGTTTAAAAGGTAGCACAATGCTAGATTTAGAAGAGTTCTAAATATTGTGACGGATTCTACAAACGAAGGCAGAATATGTCATTGTTTTGACAATGACTGAGGATGTTAAGTCAAGAGGTTCTTTGAGAACTTGGTGTAGTTCCGATAGTGTCAGAACTTTGAAGCTATATTGTGTATGACAATATTAGTGACATATTTCAGACCGCGGAATTAAGGTTCCACCAGAAGACCAAACATATTTAATGCCGACTCATTTGGAAAATGAGTGATGCGTGAAGACGCAAATGAATTGCAAAATACATACGTTTCTGAGTGTGTCAGAACCGTTGACTAAAGCTCTCCCTAGGGCAAAGTATGACCAACACCAGAATGCCATGGGTGTTAGGTACCTTACAATGTAATCTAGATTATTGACTCTAGTGCAAGTGGGAGACTGTTGGAGATATGCCCAAGAGGCAATAATAAAAGTGGTTATTATATATCTTTATGTTTATGATAAAAGTTTATATACCATGCTATAATTGTATTAACCGAAACATTGATACATGTGTGTTATGTAAACAACAATGAGTCCCTAGTAAGCCTCTTGTATAACTAGCTTGTTGATTAATAGATGATCATCGTTTCATGATCATGAACATTGGATGTTATTAATAACAAGGTTATGTCATTATGTGAATGATATAATGGACACACCCAATTAAGCGTAGCATAAGATCACGTCATTAAGTTATTTGCTATAAGCTTTCGATACATAGTTACCTAGTCCTTATGACCATGAGATCATGTAAATCACTTATGCTGGAAAGGTACTTTGATTACATCAAACGCCACTGCGTAAATGGGTGGTTATAAAGGTGGGATTAAGTATCCGGAAAGTATGAGTTGAGGCATATGGATCAACAGTGGGATTTGTCCATCCCGATGACGGATAGATATACTCTGGGCCCTCTCGGTGGAATGTCGTCTAATGTCTTGCAAGCATATGAATAAGTTCATAAGAGACCACATACCACGGTACGAGTAAAGAGTACTTGTCAGGAGACGAGGTTGAACAAGGTATAGAGTGATACCGATGATCAAACCTCGGACAAGTAAAATATCGCGTGACAAAGGGAATTGGTATCGTATGTGAATGGTTCATTCGATCACTAAGTCATCGTTGAATATGTGGGAGCCATTATGGATCTCCAGATCCCGCTATTGGTTATTGGTCGGAGAGAGTTCTCAACCATGTCTACATAGTTCACGAACCGTAGGGTGACACACTTAAGGTTTGATGTTGTAATAGTAGAACTTGAATATGGAATGGAGTTCGAAGTATTGTTCGAAGTCTCGGATGGGATCCCGGACATCACGAGGAGTTCCGGAATGGTCCGGAGAATAAGATTCATATATAGGAAGTCATTTTATAAGTTTGAAAATGATCCGGTGCATTTATGGAAGGTTCTAGAAGGTTCTAGAAAAGTCCGGAAGAAATCACTAAGGAAGGAGGAGTCCCGGAGGGACTCCACCTCCCCATGGCCGGCCAACCCTAGAGGGGGGAGTCCAAGGTGGACTCCACCAAGGGGGCCGGCCACCCCCCTTCATGGAAGGGTGGGAATCCCACTTGGGTGGGAGTCCCACCTTGGGTAGGTTTCCCTACTACATGGAAGGTTTTGGGTTCGGGTCTTATTCGAAGACTTGTAGTCCAACACTTGGGGTTCCACCTATATAATGAGGGGCATAGGGGAGGGGGCCGGCCACCACAAGCCACCAAGCTGGCCGCACCCATTGAGGCCGGCCACCCCCTCTCCCAAACCCTAGCCGCCCCCTCTCTCCTCCACCTCTCCCGCACGCTTAGCGAAGCTCCGCCGGAGTTCTCCATCGCCACCGCCACCACGCCGTCGTGCTGCCGGATTCAAGGAGGAGCTACTACTTCCGCTGCCCGCTGGAACGGGGAGAAGGACGTCGTCATCAACACCGAACGTGTGACCGAGTACGGAGGTGCTGCCCGATCGTGGCACCGTGATCAAGATCTTCTACGCGCTTTTGCAAGCGGCAAGTGATCGTCTACCGCAGCAATAAGAGCCTACTCTTATAGGCTTTGGAAATCTTCAAGGGTGAGTCTTGATCATCCCCTCGTTGCTCCCGTCTTCTAGATTGCATCTTGGCTTGGATTGCGTTCTCGCGGTAGGAAATTTTTTGTTTTCTATGCAACGAATCCCTACAGTGGTATCAGAGCCGTGTCTATGCATAGATGGTTGCACGAGTAGAACACAATTGTTTTGTGGGCGTTGATGCTTATGTTGTCTTTAGTTTGAGTACTTTGCATCTTTGTGGCATAGTGGGATGAAGCGGCTCGGGCTAACTTTACATGACCGCGTTCATGAGATTTGCTCCACGCTCGACATGCAACTTGTATTGCATAAGTGGCTTTGCGGGTGTCTGTCTCTCCTACTATAGTGAAGATTCAATTTACTCTTCTATTGACAACACTAGTATCACCGTTGTGGTTCATGTTCGTAGGTAGATTAGATCTTACTCGAAAACCCTAAACCACGTAAAATATGCAAACCAAATTAGAGACGTCTAACTTGTTTTTGCAGGGTTTGGTGATGTGATATGGCCATAATGTGATGATGAATATGTATGAGATGATCATTATTGTATTGTGACAACCGGCAGGAGCCTTATGGTTGTCTTTAAATTTCATGTTGAGTAGTATTTCAAAGTAGTTGTAATAGTTGCTACATGAGGTGAACAACCATGAAGACGGCGCCATGGACCTTGACGCTACGCCGACGATGATGGAGATCATGCCCGTTGATGATGGAGATCATGTCCGTGCTTTGGAGATGAAGATCGAAGGCGCAAAGACTAAAGGGCCATATCATATCACATATGAATTGCATGTGATGTTAATCCTTTATGCATCTTATTTTGCTTAGAACGCGACGGTAGCATTATAAGATGATCCCTCACATTAATATCAAGATAATAAAGTGTTCTCCCCTCGTATGCACCGTTGCTACAGTTCGTCGTTTCGAAGCATCTCGTGATGATCGGATGTGATAGACTCAACGTTCACATACAACGGGTGTAAGCCATGTTGCACACGCGGAATACTAGGGTTTGCTTGACGAGCCTAGCATGTACAGACATGGCCTCGGGACAACGGAAACCGAAAGGTTGAACACGAGTCATATGGATGATATGATCAACATGTTGATGTTCACCATTGAAGCTACATCATCTCACGTGATGATCGGTTTTGGTGTAGTGGATGTGGATCGTGTACCACTTAACAACTATGAGGGATGTTGTATTAAGTGGGAGTTCATTAGTAATTAGATTAAAACATGAACTAATTATCATAAACATAGTCTGAGTAGTATTTTGAATTAATTTTGTAGTATTGGCATCCGTTTTCTACCATGCGCTAGTCTTGTAATTGAGATAGAAATACTGTTAAAATCTGACAATAAACTTTACGGACTGGTACCGTATTGTTAAAGAATCAAGAAATGATTAAGTCCTATTGCAAACTTTTAGTAAACCTCACATTGTTGATTCAAAGAGCTATGGTTTCAATTAGTACCTAAAGTTATCTTGTCTCCGTGAAACTTGAAGTTCAAATCTGTTTGAAAAGTAAGGAGCTGAAAATTTTGTTTTCAGAAATAATCAAGGTATGAGATATATGTGATATCTAAGACCTTATTGCAAGATGATAGAATATAATTTGGTGAGACTACATAAACTCATAAGTTTTATGGGAATGTACGAAGGTTGAAGACGCAAGGCGTCCCAATCCTCCAACTATTGGGGCACTAACGATATTCGCATATCCATGAAATGATCGTCCTTAGTATGCACCGTTGCTAAGACTCGTCGTTTCGAATACTGAGGTATAGATTCTACGTGTACATACAACGGGTGCAAGCCAGATTTGCACATGCGAATACTGAGGTTAAACTTTACGAGCCTAGCATGTACAGACATGGTCTCGGAAAGTCGTCATGAATTGATGGATAAAATTATGAGTGAAATTGTTCATCATATTACAAAGTTACTAATAGTGAAATCTGGAACACTTGTCATATGATGATCAACTTCAAAGTAAGAACCTCAAGGTTATTGGTATTTGACCAACAAACCTAGAAGTTATTGAAGGTGAAGTGTTTTCTGAATAATGAGGAAAGCTAAAAGAGAAACTACAAAAGATATTTTGGCAGAAAGAAAAGAAAAGACTAGAAAGTCTAGCTCAGGTGTATATAAATGATATACATGTTATGGTTGTATTCCTAGTTTGGTCACACAATGAAATTCTTGGGTATTAGTACCATATTGGTTGGTATGAAGTGTCATACAAAACAACGCAATACAAGAATACAATGGCCTAAGTGACTGACAAGGAATATGATAGGAATGCACGTCTGGAACAAAAATAAAGTGTTATTATGTTCGTCGTTGGCATCCTATCTAGCCCTTAGAATTTATAATAAAGAACTTAATAATTGTTATTTTGCTCTGGTCAAATGAAAACAATGAGTTGTTCAAATTATGACATTACTCCATGTACGATGGATAAGTTATTATAAATCTTAATGGTGAAACACACATACATAATACTGACGCTAAAATGCCATAAGGCAAATGATTTGAATTCCACTTATTTGTGGAACCGCAATTTAGGTCATATTAGAAAGGAACGCATGAAGGAACTCCATGCAAATGGATTTTTGGAGTCATTCGATTTTTGAATCGTTTGGCGCTTGCAAATCTTTTCTAAAGAGAATGACTGAAATACCGTTCATAGGCCAAGAGTTGAACGGGCAACTAACTTAGTGGAAAAATACATGATGATGTATGTGGTTCACTGGGCATAGGTTGTGCGGGAGATTCTTCTACTTCATGAAAACTTCCAACAATGAATTGAGTATATATATGTGGATATATTCGATAAGGAAGAAGTTTGAAACATTTGAATGGATTCAAATAAATTTCAGCATGAGGTGGAAATCATCGTAATAGAAAAGTCAAATATCTATGATTGGATCATAGTGGAAATATTTGAATTACGAGTTTTAGCGAACATCTAAGAGAGTTATGAAATTGTTCTACAACTCACGTTTCTTGGAGTATCATAGTGATGATGGAGTATCCGAGAGATGTATCCAAACCTTGTTGGGTCAATGATGAGATAAAATATTGATGCTATTATATTTTTGTGGATTATGCTTTAGTGACTACCGCTTTTACACTAAATAGAGCATCATCATGATCCGTTGAAATGACACCATACAAGTTATGGCATGGGTATGAACCCTAATAGTCCTTTCTTAAATTTTGGAATGCATAGCATAAAGTAAATAAGTTTACAACCAAAATCGGATGAATGTCTTTGTTGGTTATCCCACAGAATTGATTGGGAATTCTTTCCACTATGGAGACAAAGACAAAAGTGTTTGTCGATGTTTCTTACTTATTTCCAAGAAATTGTTTTTAGCGAAGTATTTGAGTGGGAGGACAATAAAACTTGATAAGGTTTATGAACCTGAGCATAATGATCAGAGTAGCGCAGCATCGGAATTGGTTCCGGAAGCGGCCACGACGATCATGGCTCCCATGTCTACAAAATGTTATAGTCATGGAGATCGAAGTACTTATTGAACCTTGTAGGTATGGTTTACTTTGTGATCAAATAAATGATTTGTGAACAAAGGATTGTTTTTGAACAATGATAAACCAACTACATACAAAGAAGTTATGATGGGCCCTGACTCCGTTAAAATGGCTATACGTCATGAAATCCAAGATAGATGAATACTTTTTGAAAGTAAACGGATCTATAAAATTGATGGACTTGGATGGAATATCCTTGAATAAGCTCGACTTGTCGAAAAGTTGTTTACGACAAAGTTCAAAGAGTTGACTACGATAAGATTAGATCTTCCGTAGCAATGCTTATAGTCTATGTGGATTATTCTAGTAATCGCTACATATTTCTTTCATGAGATATGATAGTAGGATGGCAAAATACATTACTTAACAGAAGTGTGTATTAAAGGTGTATACAAGATACAACCAATTGTTTTGCTAGTCCGTGGAATACTAGATAGGTAAACGAACTTCAATTGGATGAAGTGAGTATCACGGAGTTGGAATCTTCACCGGATGAAATAGTCAAAGAGTTTTTGATTTCATCAGAAACGATGAAGAGGCTTGCATTTGCAAGAAATTAAGTGGGAGCGCTGAGACATATTTATAATACTTTATGTAGATACATATAGTTGGTTATAAATGATGTAATTATATACTTGATTATAAAAGGTTTCATTGAGAATTAACTTCAATGAAAGGATATGGACTGAAACATATTTAGTGTCAAGATCTATGAAGATAGATTGAAACACATAATAAGTTTAAGTCAAAGTACATAGAAAGGATATTGAAGTAGTTCAATATAGAAATATTAAGAAAATGTTCTTGTCATGTGAAGTTTTAACAAAACTTGAGTGTATCTGACACTCAATGAGTAAAAACACATGAGTGATTTAGATCACAATTAATATGTACACAATCAGATGTCCTGTGCTCTAAAATGTTAGGAGCATATACCAGAATGATTCATGTGATGATCATTGGACAAACAGTAAGAATATCCCTGTGTACTTTAGAAGAACCAAGGATATATAAATAGTTTTGTATGGAGAAATGACAAACAAATCGCTGTAAGGTGTTGCACCGATATTGGTTTTGTCACATATAAAAATAAAATTTCAATCTCAAAATTAGGCTAAGTGTTGTTTAAAAGGTAGCACAATGCTAGATTTAGAAGAGTTCTAAATATTGTGACGGATTCTACAAACGAAGGCAGAATATGTCATTGTTTTGACAATGACTGAGGATGTTAAGTCAAGAGGTTCTTTGAGAACTTGGTGTAGTTCCGATAGTGTCAGAACTTTGAAGCTATATTGTGTATGACAATATTAGTGACATATTTCAGACCGCGGAATTAAGGTTCCACCAGAAGACCAAACATATTTAATGCCGACTCATTTGGAAAATGAGTGATGCGTGAAGACGCAAATGAATTGCAAAATACATACGTTTCTGAGTGTGTCAGAACCGTTGACTAAAGCTCTCCCTAGGGCAAAGTATGACCAACACCAGAATGCCATGGGTGTTAGGTACCTTACAATGTAATCTAGATTATTGACTCTAGTGCAAGTGGGAGACTGTTGGAGATATGCCCAAGAGGCAATAATAAAAGTGGTTATTATATATCTTTATGTTTATGATAAAAGTTTATATATCATGCTATAATTGTATTAACCGAAACATTGATACATGTGTGTTATGTAAACAACAATGAGTCCCTAGTAAGCCTCTTGTATAACTAGCTTGTTGATTAATAGATGATCATCGTTTCATGATCATGAACATTGGATGTTATTAATAACAAGGTTATGTCATTATGTGAATGATATAATGGACACACCCAATTAAGCGTAGCATAAGATCATGTCATTAAGTTATTTGCTATAAGCTTTCGATACATAGTTACCTAGTCCTTATGACCATGAGATCATGTAAATCACTTATGCTGGAAAGGTACTTTGATTACATCAAACGCCACTGCGTAAATGGGTGGTTATAAAGGTGGGATTAAGTATCCGGAAAGTATGAGTTGAGGCATATGGATCAACAGTGGGATTTGTCCATCCCGATGACGGATAGATATACTCTGGGCCCTCTCGGTGGAATGTCGTCTAATGTCTTGCAAGCATATGAATAAGTTCATAAGAGACCACATACCACGGTACGAGTAAAGAGTACTTGTCAGGAGACGAGGTTGAACAAGGTATAGAGTGATACCGATGATCAAACCTCGGACAAGTAAAATATCGCGTGACAAAGGGAATTGGTATCGTATGTGAATGGTTCATTCGATCACTAAGTCATCGTTGAATATGTGGGAGCCATTATGGATCTCCAGATCCCGCTATTGGTTATTGGTCGGAGAGAGTTCTCAACCATGTCTACATAGTTCACGAACCGTAGGGTGACACACTTAAGGTTTGATGTTGTAATAGTAGAACTTGAATATGGAATGGAGTTCGAAGTATTGTTCGAAGTCTCGGATGGGATCCCGGACATCACGAGGAGTTCCGGAATGGTCCGGAGAATAAGATTCATATATAGGAAGTCATTTTATAAGTTTGAAAATGATCCGGTGCATTTATGGAAGGTTCTAGAAGGTTCTAGAAAAGTCCGGAAGAAATCACTAAGGAAGGAGGAGTCCCGGAGGGACTCCACCTCCCCATGGCCGGCCAACCCTAGAGGGGGGAGTCCAAGGTGGACTCCACCAAGGGGCCGGCCACCCCCCTTCATGGAAGGGTGGGAATCCCACTTGGGTGGCACTACAAGAAAAGTTGCCATGGCCGACGAAGTTGAAGTCGCGCCGTGGTTGCTGGTGTACCATGGCCGACGATTTTGGTCCCTCCGTGGTGCATGTCAAAACTTTTTTTTCTCGTTTTTGAGGCCACCTAGCCCGACGAAAGCGGCCAAAACGTGGCGTATGGTGGCCCGGGACGTGGTGCATCTCGAAATCTCGGGTTCGCCGGCCGAGTCAACGCAAATCCGCACCGCCGAGGGATGTAGGGCCCAGATGGCAGCCTCTCTGGCATTGTTTTTTTTCTACATCGCGCCATCTCGTTCAACGAGCCGTTTACGATGCAGGATCATGGGTCCCGCATGTCATCCTCTATGAACCAAAATTCTTTCTATTCTTGGATTTTTTTGACCCCCTGATTTCTGGCTACTTCCTTTTTCTTTTGATCCCTTGCCGCCTTGGAAACGTTGAGACCGCTGCTGCTAAATGGGACCCGCATGTCATCCTCTATGTGCAATCAACTTTCTTTTCTTGGAGTTTTTTTGGCACCTCAAATTTGGTCACTTGCCTTTTTCTTTCGATCCCCTGCCGCCTCTCAAACGGTGATACTGCGCTAACTGGGACCCGCATGTCATCCTCTATGTACTATAAAACTTTCTTTTCATGGATTATTTTTGGCACCTCAAATTTGGTCACTTGCCTTTTTCTTTCGATCCCCTGCCGCCTCTCAAACGGTGATACGCTGCTGCTCTGGGACCCGCATGTCATCCTCTATGTACTATAAAACTTTCTTTTCTGGATTATTTTTGGCACCTCAAATTTGGTCACTTACCTTTTTCTTTCGATCACCGCCTCTCAAACGGTGATACTGCTGCTGGGACCCGCATGTCATCCTCTATGTACTATAAAACTTTCTTTTCTTGAATTATTTTTGGCTCCTGATATTTTTTCACTTGCCTTTTTCTTTCGATCACCTGCCGCCTCTCAAACGGTGATACCGCTGCTGCTAAATGGGACCCGCATGTCATCCTCTATGTACTATAAAACTTTCTTTTCTTGTATTTTTTTGGCACCTGATATTTGGTCACTTGCTTTTTCTTTCGATCACCTGCTGCCTCTCAAACGGTGATACCGCTGCTGCTAAATGGGACCCGCATGTCATCCTCTATGTACTATAAAACTTTCTTTTCTTGTATTTTTTTGGCACCTCATATTTGGTCACTTGACTTTTTCTTTCGATCACCTGCCTCTCAAACGGTGATACCGCTGCTGCTAAATGGGACCCGCATGTCATCCTCTATGTACTATAAAACTTTCTTTTCTTGGATTTTTTTTGGCACCTCATATTTGGTCACTTGACTTTTTCTTTCGATCCCCTGCTGCCTCTCAAACAGTGATACCGCTGCTGCTAAATGGGACCCGCATGTCATCCTCTATGTAAATCACGTTTCTTTTCTTGAATTATTTTTGGCTCCTGATATTTGGTCACTTGCCTTTTTCTTTCGATCTCATGCCACGTTTGAAACGTTGAGGAACCTGCTGGCTCATGGGACCCGCATGTCATCCTCTATGTACTATAAAAGTTCATTTTCTTGGTTTTTTTTCACCCTCTGATTTTTGGCAATTTCTTTTTTCTTTCGATCCCCTGCCGCCTCTCAAACGCTGATACCGCTGCTGCTTGGGACCCTCATGTCATCCTCTATGTACTATAAAACTTTCTTTTCTTGAATTATTTTTGGCTCCTCATATTTGGTCACTTGCCTTTTTCTATCGATCTCATGCCAAGTTTGAAACGTTGAGGAACCTGCTGGCTCATGGGACCCGCATGTCATCCTCTATGTACTATAAAAGTTTATTTTCTTTATTTTTTTCCACCCTCTGATTTTTGGCTATTTCCTTTTTCTTTTGATCCCCTGCCGCCTTGGAAACGTTGGGTAAGCTGCTGACTCATGGGACCCGCATGTCATCCTCTATGTACAATCAACTTTCTTTTTCTTTTGATCTCAAGCCGCATTTGAAACGTTGAGACCGCTGCTGCTAAATGGGACCCGCATGTCATCCTCTATGTACAATAAAGTTTTTTCTTGGATTATCTTTGGCTCCTGATATTTTGGCACTTGCCTTTTTCTTTCGATCTCATGCCGCCTTTGAAACGTTGACCAAGCTGCTGGCTCATGGGTCTCGCATGTCATCCTCTACGACAATAAAAGTTTTCTTTCTTGGAGTTATTTTTGACCCCTAATTTCTGGCTATTTGCCTTTTTCTTTTGATCTCCTGCCCCCTCTGAAACGATGAGGACGCTGTTGGGAGGTCGGTCCCACATGTCATCCTCTATGAACAATAAAAGTTTCCTTTGATTGATTTATTTTGAACCCCTAATCAATTTCTGGATATTTCCTTTTTTTCTTTTGATCCCCTGCCGCCTTGAAATCGCTGAGGATGCTGCTGCCTCATGGGTCCCGCATGTCATCCTCTCAGAACGGTAAATGTTTCTTTTCTTGGATTTTGTTTACCAAATGATTTTTGGCTTATTTTTTCTTTCGATCTCCTGCAGCCTTTAAAACGTTGAGGACGCTGCTGGCTCACGGGTCCCACATGTCAGCCTCTATGAACAATAAACGCTGAGGATGCTGCTGCCTCATGGGTCCCGCATGTCATCCTCTTAGAACGAAAATGTTTCTTTTCTTGGATTTTTTACCAACAGATTTTTGGTTTATTTTTTCTTTCCATCCCCTGCCGCCTTTAAAACGTTGACGACGCTGCTGGCTCATGGGTCCCCGATGTCAGCCTCCCCGTAGAACAAACATGTGATATCTTGATTATTTTGCAGACAATAAACAGTGTATTGCGCTCTGAGCTATTTCAAACGGATAAATTAAATCTTTATTTTTACATAAACAAACTTATATGTTGAATCTCCTTGTTTTTTGTTTTTGCGAAGCATAGGACTTTCCTGTTTTGTTTAGAAAATTCCGAACTTTCCTGTTTTGGAGTGGGCTGAAATTGTACGAGTCAAAAGGCCAAGCACGATAGTTCGAAGGCCCAGATGTCCAGATGCAGCCCAATTGAAATCTTTCTTCTTGGAATTTTTTTCACCCCCTGATTTCTGGCTACTACATTTTTCTTTTGGTCCTGTGCCGCCTTGGAAACATTGAGACCGCTGCTGCAAAATGGGACCCGCATATCATCCTCTATGTACAATCAAGTTTCTTTTCTTGAATTATTTTTGGCTCCTGATATTTGGTCAATTGCCTTTCTCTTTCGATCCCATGCAGCCTCTCAAACGGTGATACCGCTGTGCTAAATGGGACCCGCATGTCATCCTCTATGTACAATCAAGTTTCTTTTCTTGAATTATTTTTGGCTCCTGATATTTGGTCACTTACCTTTTTCTTTCGATCTCATGCCACGTTTGAAACGTTGAGGAACCTGTGGCTCATGGGACCCGCATGTCATCCTCTATGTGCTATAAAAGTTTATTTTCTTGGATTTTTTTCACCCTCTGATTTTTGGCTATTTCCTTTTTCTTTTGATCCCCTGCCACCTTGGAAATGTTGAGTAAGCTGCTGACTCATGGGCATGTCATCCTCTATGTACAATCAAGTTTCTTTTCTTGAATTATTTTTGGCTCCGATATTTGGTCACTTGCCTTTTTGTTTCGATCTCATGCCACGTTTGAAACGTTGAGGAACCTGCTGGCTCATGGGATCCGCATGTCATCCTCTATGTGCTATAAAGTTTATTTTCTTGGATTTTTTTTCACCTTCTGATTTTTGGCTATTTCCTTTTTCTTTTGATCCCCTGCCGCCTTGGAAACGTTGAGTAAGCTGCTGACTCAATGGACCCGCATGTCATCCTCTATGTACAATCAAGTTTCTTTTCTTGAATTACTTTTGGATCCTGATATTTGGTCACTTGCCTTTTTGTTTCGATCTCATGCCACGTTTGAAACGTTGAGGAACCTGCTGGCTCATGGGACCCGCATGTCATCCTCTATGTGCTATAAAAGTTTATTTTCTTTGTTTTTTTTCACCCTCTGATTTTTGGCTATTTCCTTTTTCTTTTGATCCCCTGCCGCCTTGGAAACGTTGGGTAAGCTGCGACTCATGGGATCCGCATGTCATCCTCTATGTACAATCAACTTTCTTTTTCTTTTGATCTCAAGACGCATTTGAAACGTTAAGACCGCTGCTGCTAAATGGGACCCGCATGTCATCCTCTATGTACAATAAAGTTTCTTTTCTTGGATTATCTTTGGATCCTGATATTTGGTCACTTGCCTATTTCTTTCGATCTCATGCCACGTTTGAAACGTTGAGGAACCTGCTGGCTCATGGGACCCGCATGTCATCCTCTATGTACTACAAAAGTTCATTTTCTTGGGTTTTTTTCACCCTCTGATTTTTGGCTATTTCCTATTTCTTTTGATCCCCTGCGGCCTTTGAAAGTTGAGGACTCTGCTGCCTCATAGGTCCCACATGTCAGCCTGTATGAACGATAAAGCTTTCCTTTCTTGGAGTTTTTTTACCCCCTAATTTCTGGCTACTTTCTTTTTCTTTTGATCTCAAGCCGCATTTGAAACGTTGGGACCGCTGCTGCAAAATGGGACCCGCATGCAATTCTCCATGTACAATAAAAGTTTCTTTTCTTGGATTATTTTTGACCCTCATTTTTGGTCACTTGCCTTTTTCTTTTGATCCCCTACCGCCTTGGAAACGTTGAGTAAGCTGCTGACTCGTGGGACCCGCATGTCATCCTCTATGTACAATCAACTTTTTTTTCTTTTGATCTCAAGCCGCATTTGAAACGTTGAGACCGCTGCTGCTAAATGGGACCCGCATGTCATCCTCTATGCACAATAAAGTTTCTTTTCTTGGATTATCTTTGGCTCCTGATATTTTGTCACTTGCCTTTTGCTTTCGATCTCATGCCGCCTTTGAAACGTTGAGTAAGCTGCTGGCTCATGGGTCCCGCATGTCATCATCTACGAACAATAAAAGTTTCCTATCTTCGAATTATTTTTACCCCTAATTTTTGGCTACTTCCTTTTTTCTTTTGATCACCTGCAGCCTTAGAGGATTCTGCTGGCTCATGGGTCCCACATGTCAGCCTCTATGAACAATAAACCTTTCCTTTCTTGGAGTTATTTTGACCTCTAATTTCTGGCTATTTCGCCTTTTTTAAAATCCTGTGTCGCCTTGGAAACGTTGAGAATGCTGCTGCCTCATGGGTCCCGCATGTCATCCTCTCAAAACGATAAATGTTTCTTTTTTTTTGGATTTTTTTACCAACTGATTTTTTTCCGATCCTCTGCCGTCTTTAAAAACGTTGACGACGCTGCTAATACAAGCTCTTTCGCTCCAAGATCTTGCAAGTTAATAGAATAAATCATGGAATTATTAGGATATGTTTTAAATTTCAAATCCACTTTATGAATTTTTAAAAATACCGTGATCCGTGTGGGTATGGAGCGATCAAGGATTTTCATATTGGCCATGAGCAGTTTCAAAAATTGCAACCGGATAATTCTAAATAAATAAAAACAACTTTTATGCAGAATCTCCGTGTTTTTGTTTTTTGCCATCATAGGATCTATGGTTCATTAGAAAAGGGCCGAAATTGCATGAGCAGAAAAGCCCATTTCTAGTTATTGGGCTTCAACAGCCTGAGCAAGTAGGCCTATAGCAAATACCATGTAGATGGCCGTTGAAACCCAAAAGTATTTGTTAGCTAGACTTGACATGAACCTTGCTATGCACACGACAATTTCAGTCCGATCCGTGTACGCAACACAAGATCAAACCCAACGTGTGAGGAAGCAGGTGGCAGCACACCTCCAGATGCTCAATCGTACACATATCATATAGGAGTTGTCGTATGTACATTAGTTCCGTATTGACATGTTTGTTTCTTTGGTTAACATGTGGGGTCCGCACAGTCACCTAGGTCGCATATCAACTTCTTTGCTCATAGTTGATGCATGTTTAGTGGCCTGCAGCAAGAATCGCTGCCCCCAGGGATGTACTTTACCCTTTAGCGGCGAAAAAATAGGAATGGTCCTCTCATGACTATGATCAACAAGAGGTGGCTATATTATAGTGCTGAAATAAAGTCAATCCTAAAACAGCCATGCATGGGTTATAATATGAAGGCAACACGAAATACAAAAGCAGGGCAGTGTTCAAATAAACTGATTCAAACTAGTACATACTAAAAGCAGTGTACTACTTCTCAACACTTCAAGCATAATAAAAAAGTGTGTCAGTGTTTTTTTAAAGGTAACACCGAACGGGCAATGTTTAAAGCAGGCTTAAACCACATAGCCGCTTGTCGGACACTACCCCAACTAACTCTGGGAAGGCTGATAACTCCCACAGTCTCACCTTCATCTGGCTGGAGGTTGCAGCGCAAAATTTTAGGGTATTGATTATGAAGATACTTCCGGTATGCTGTGTAGACGCAGTTTTTCCTCATGAATGGAACCAATGTGCCATCAGGAGCTTTGGATTCACGCTTCTTCAGGTTGGCAATGATCGGGTAATTGAGTCCGAGGAACAGAGAGTGGTCGCCGAGGCTGTTAACCTGCCTCCAATGAAAGTCCCCTGCACGTGCTGCAATGAACAGAGATATGGGATCCTGCTCAAAGACGTAGGTGGCAACAGGAGGATACTGCCGTAGCTGAAGCCCATTAGCAGCATAGGGAATGTCATGAGGTACTTCAGCATTGGCAATCCCAATGTTGTTTACTGTAAGGATGATCATCAATCGCTTGCCATCAGCAGTTGGAGCGAGGAACCACGCGTACTGCTGATCATCCACCACCGGTGGCGGGATTACGAACATGGACATCGGGTTTTCTGCAATATTAGAAATGGAGACGAATAGGGTGTTACTGGCAACCATATTCAAACAGCAGCATTGTTCATCGTTCATGCTCACAGTATAAATACGACTATGTAAGCTAAGGACATTGGTCATTCATGTGTTCAAATCGAGTGTCCAATATATCAGTTATACTGCATGCATCCCACGAAACAAGTCTTAACTTCGCCAAAACTAGACACTAGTTAGTGTATACACAGTTATATACTACCTCTGTCCCACCGAAAGTGTCTGAGATTTGTCCAAATTCAGATGTATCTAGACAGTGAAAGCATATAGATACATTCAAATTTTGACAAATATATCATCTTAAGTTTAAGTCCTGTGTTGTAGTTAATTCCCTTTGTCTTAAGTGATCCAACGGTGTATATGATTAGATATTTGTATACAATATAGGAGTACAGACAATCTACCAGTTGGTCCAGTTTTAAACTGAGTATAGAGCTTCAATCATGACCCTTGGAGTGCTAAATCTAACGGTGCACAACAGCAGGATTCTCTGTGAAGAGTGCACATAGCTAACTCTACAATATTTTAGAACCATCACGTGAGCCTTGGGTCTACCCCAAAAAATGACCAAATATCTGAAACCCCTGAAGCATATGAATAACCCCATCAAAGAAATCGCTATTCAGCACTGCTACATGGATCAATGGAAGGTTCTTACGGTCTCAACTCTCAAGGAAACATCAAAGGAAAAGGTAGATAAGAAATGAGTGAGTGTTAGATGTACACATATTTTTAATTTTTTATTTGTTCCCTTCGTTTGCCGACTGATGGGAAGAAACATCATTTTTTGTAGGACCACTCTTGTTTTCGTATTTTATATATGCATTGCTGGCAATATTTTCTTTCGAAAACCATGAATATAGCTCGAGCTACATGTAGCATGGTTTTTGAAAATTTTGAGAGCTGCATTTTGAAGTTCCAAAGAAAACGGAGATTAAATACGGGTGTCAACAATGTTGTGTTCTACCAACATTCAAATGTCCAAATCAAAATATCTTATATTTAAGGTTTTGCAACAACAAAAAAATCTGACATATATTTTCCAACATTTTGTAACTTCAAAATCTATCAGATTCTGTCATTTTTGTGCGGCCCGAATATAGGGTATCTCAATTTCAGATTTTACACTCTGGTAGAATAATACATTCTCTACATCTATTTTTTTAGATTTTTTATATATTCTTTCAAAACTTGCGAAAGGCATGCTATAAATATTCTTTTGATTATCAAACAGAATCTTTAATGGTTTGACGTGCATACATACTAGTAATATAAAAATATAAAAGTTCTCGCCTTGTACACATTTTGTTGATTTTTTGGAATGAATACAACATTCAATTTGGTAGATAGAGTACTAAACATTTCATGGGAAACTTAAAGCAGCTTGCCAAACAAAGGCTAATAGAAGAAAAAAATAGAGGTATGACAGGCATAACATCCACGATGGGGTTGAAATATGCATAAGCTTCGGGCAATTTGGCAAAGAAAAATCTAGCCGGATAAAGAACATAATTAAAAAAGGTACAGGTTAAACTAAGTAAATTAGGCATAACAAGTATTTCATTCTTGTTTAGTAAATAATTGGATTTTGATTGAGTTACTTTTCTAAGGGAAAAAAGGAGAAGGCAGATATTCAAGACACTTTTGGTGGGACGGAGGGAGTAAATCAAAAGTAAGAAAAAGTTATAACATGTTTCATGAGATGGAGTACTAAATAACGGCCATATGCATCTCTTCGATGCAGAGGCCGGGGTACCTCGCCCTCTATTTCGAGCAAAAATCAACTAGTTATATGAAACAATGGGTGTAAAAGTTAATCAAGAAGGGTGCCTTCATTGTGCTACGTTAACATTTGAGATACTTGTTAATTACATCCATATTCTGCAGTGGATAGAGTTAGTAATTCAGGATTGCATTCACATACGGAGTATACTATGTATGCTGATGACTGATTAGTACTAATTCGTTGCAAGCAACGGTTCATTCATATTCAGATAAAGGATGTGATCGTTAAGTCATATACTTATGAAAGTCCTTATGCATCTCTCTAATGCAGATGGCGGGGGTCTCTCGTCCTCCTTTTGGAGCAAAAATCAATTAGTTATATATGAAACAATGGGTGTAAAAGGTTATCAAAAAGGGTGCCTTCATAGTGCTACCTTATCTTTTGAGATACTGGGTAATTACATCCATATTCTGCAGTGGCGTAGAATTACTAATTCAGGAATGCAATCACATACTGAGCATACTATGTTTGTTGGTGACTAATTAGTACTAATTCATTGCAAGCAACGGTTCATTCATATTCAGCAAAAGGCGGTGTGATCATTAAGTCATTTATGAAAGGTAAAATATAAACAAGGTAGTTCATGAATAACTTCATTGATTAAGGCAGTGTATCATGCAATGCAACATAAGGACTGAAAAAATACCATTTGGGGTGTCCCAGCAGTACGTCCAGCCCCTAATTTCGTCCACCGCAAAAACTTGGCCACCGAGTTCAATGGCATCACAGAACGCCGGCACAATTTGTTCAGGTGTAGGGTTCTTCAGCATTCTCCAGTCGCCACCCCCTTCAAGGTAGAAAATCCTTTTGTCGAACAAGGCGATGAGCTTGTAATCTGCGTACCTCCCACCTTTTGTGGGCACTTGGCAGATTACAATCTTCAACAAATTAATTGCTCGACTCCAGCAAAGATAGTATAACCAATCTTTAGTAGCAGGTTGATATGTAACACCATGACCAATCTTCGGATCAGGTGGGGATGGAAGGGGGATATGTCGCTCGGTGTAGACGTTCACAAGGCACCACTGGCACCCACGATGATCGGCGGCGGCGATCCAGTCGCCGTTCGCGCCAAGCCATTTTCTGTCGTGCATGAACGGCAGGGTGACAGAACGGCGAGGATGGTCAAGGGGCACCAGGTCGTACACGGTAACATGCAGACGAGATGCTGTCGCCACGAACCAGGGATCATCGAACCAATAAGCAGGCGGAGGCATCAGCAGGCAGGGTTCATCCCAATGGTGCATCTTACCTTCATCATTGCTGATCTGGTCGTAGAGCTCCCTGGAACATGCGGCAAGTCGGACGGTGTCGGTAACGTCCAGATGCGCAGCGATGAGGTCGATGTTGTCGCCGGTGAGAGCCTCCAAGTGGCCGTCCCCGCCGCACCGGCAAAGCCTTGAATATTCCATCAGGTGAAGATGGATTTAGATGGATGGCGGATGCAACTTCGCTTGGGGTTTTCGGAGGAGAGGGCGAGCGCTATGGAAGAAACGATGCGCGCCGCGGCCGGGTGGGGTGAGGAGAGAAAGGCCGGTATAGTACTAGTGATGCGGCGTGGTGGGGATCGAGATCCTGCGCGTGCGCGTGATTCTGCGAGGGTGAAGAAAAAGACGATAGACATGCAAGGGGCAAAACCTAGGCAGTACTCTAGGCTGCTGCTGCTGCGACTGGGCGCCGATTTGACTGTTGGTAGATGGTAGACTAGCACGCCACCCATCTATAAATTTGCGACGACGTTTGGTGCAGTGATGTCTCGTCACATCAGCTTGAGCAGAGAGGGCTTTTTTTACAGTTTCCATTACGATATATTTTTCGCCGATAATCGTAGTACTCTATGCCAGAGACACGTACCTTAACACGTGGGCAGCATGCAACCGCGCGAGCACCAAAATGAAATGAGAGATGTTTTAGAGCAGAACTTCATTTTCAATGCCTTTCCTAGCTTGGTTTGGAGGAGCTTCAGTGACTTGATGCTTCCAAGTCTCATTGTGACTAGGTGCCACCATCTACCATCTTTCGAGATCCAACGTTCCAAACTATCTGTTATTTCGAAGCTAAAAAAGAAAAAACTATTCAGAAAATTTTGAAAAAAATCCAGTAATATGTAGATGCCTTGTTTTAAAATCTATGAATATTTCATCCCATTCGGATGACTAGCTTGTGATTAAATAGCTTCTTACGTATTCGAGCACTAGTTTAAACTAAATATTATTTGCTCACAAACCAATTATTCAAATCGAATGAAACACCACCAAAATATAAATCGAAATATGCATGATTTACTGCAATGTGAGCGGATAATTCAATCCCACGAAAAGACAATATGCTCCAAGACCAGTAATCTCTTCCCTAGCTTATCTGAACATAACTGACAGTGTCCTTAGAGAACATCTTGCAGCCTCAGTAAAGCCTCAGGTATGAACAAGAAGCATACTGCCATCTACAGATCACGCTAAGAACCACAACCCAGGATCATCCTCATAGCCTATATCATCAAGGTTTCCCTCCAAAATGCTTATGTTTTTGGAAAGTTTTCTTGACGATAGGGAAGATTCTGAAGGGCTTAGATTCGCTACAATAGCAAAAAATGGAAAATTTTCGCCGCTAAAAAGAGTATCCCGCCATTTTAATATACACTTACTAGTAGTTGATCAATTGTGCATTGCAAAACACAAAGTTCAGATCAAATGTGCAACATACCAACAGATAGTTAACTAGCAGTTTTACGAGCACATGGCGATACTAAGGTGATGAAGCAGTTAACTAGCAGAACAAGATCTCCTACTCAGGGACACTCTTGGTGGACGCCGAGATATAGGTCGCTAGCTGTGCACGGAGATCCTCCTTCTCCTTGATAATCGCATTAAGGACGGCGGTTTGTCCGCGCATTAGCACCCTCGAGATCTGCCTCTTGAGCTTTAATTTCAACTTCTGTTCCATGAGATACTTGATGAGGTTGCTTCCAGTATCCATCCATGTGACGCTCTTGTTGTTCAGTTCCACCCAGTAGGCGTTCTGCTGCTTAAGCATGTCGACGCATTGCGCAAGATGAAAGGAGATCTCCTTCTCAGACGCCAAAACTCTGTGAAGACGATCACACTCCAGGGTGAGGGAGTGTTCATTCTCCAGCTGGCTGCCTATGTGGGCCTTGTTCTCTTCCTTTTGCTACAACAATAATTGTATGAAAAAAAAAGAAATCAACCCATTCATATATGAGTATTAGTTACCCGCAAACAATAGGACTACTAATTTCTAGCATGGATATTGATAAAGGAATGGACAACACTCGGACGCTCCACAAATACCACAGGGTTCATCAACACATAATTAATCGGAAAGCAGTGATTACATAAACTATAAAAAAACAAGTGGACAGAGGCATACAGCCTACCTGGCTTGGCCGGGAAACGGGGCCGAACTTAGCTTCGGACGGCCGGACTTGGGGCGCCACCGTCGTTGTGGTTACCGGGGAGACATTTGAACCGCCGGCCCTTTGAGATGTAAATAAATGTAAAAACGGTTAGAAAATACGGTTTTGCTATGTCTCAGTCAACTGAGATTTTTTTAAGTCTAAGTTAATTACAAAAAAGTGCTTGAGTTGCACTTTTCTGTTAAAAAAGTGCAATTGCACTTTTCTACCAGAAAATGTGCAACTGGACCGAGTTGCACTTTTCTTTGAACTGCAGTTGCACTTTTTTGAGCTGACTGAGACTTAAGAAAATCTCAGTCAACTTGGACATAGACACACCCTAGAAAATAAGAATCAACTGAAGGACACCCCGCTAGAAACTTACCCGGACGAACCCTCGCCCTTGATGGTGGTGTTTGCATCATCATCATTCATCAATGTGACGCTCTGGTTATGCAGTTCCACACAAACGCGGTTCTGCTCATTAAGCCTGTCGAGCTCGGCAGTAAAGGTATTGATGCCTTGCTGAAGATTATGGCAGATCTTGTTCTCGGACGCCAAATCTACGTGAACAGGCTCAAACTCTGGGGTAAGGGAGAGTTCATTCCCCAGCTGGCTGCCTATGTGGGCCATGTTCACCTCCATTTGCTGGCACGATCATTGTATGGAACAAAAAAGAATCCAACCAATTCATATATGAGTAATTACACGCAAAAAAATAGGAGTACTACTAATTTCTAGCACAGATCTTGATACAGGAATGGACATCACATGGACGCTCCACAAATATCACAGTGTTCATCAACACATAATTAAAAGGAAAGCCGTGATTACATAAACTACTCCATCCTATCCCTTTTAGTAGTAGTAGTAGTAAACACGGATTTAGTAAAGTTGTATTCTCCCTATGATCCCTTTTAGTTGACTCGGATTTAGTACAAAGTTGTACAAATTTTATTTGACTCAAATTTCAAATAAAATGGATCGGAGGGAGTACTAAATCAGAGTCTATTAAAATGGATTGGAGGGAGTATTAAAAAAAAGTGGATAGAGGCATACAGCCTACCTGGCTTGGCCGTGAAACGGGGCCGAACTCAGCTTCCGACGACCGGACTTGGGGCGCCACCGTCGTGGGGGTTACCGGGTAGACGTTTGAACCGCCGGCCCTGTGAGATGTAAATAAATGGAAAAAACAGTTAGAAAATAAGAATGAACTGGAGGACACGCCACTAGAAACCTACCCGGACGAACCCTCGCCCACTGGCTCGCTCTCCATCGAATAGAGGATAGACTGCTCTGCGAGAATGCTCAGGCGATCATAAGTGGCCATACAACGACGCGCTAGCTGGCTAGATGAGTTTTTCTCGGCGGTCCTAGTCCTCATCGTCTTCCCTAGGATATCCTGCCGCCGGGCCGCCCGGCTCAATGGAGCCATGGCTTGCGAGGTACGTAGTACTTTACTACTCAGTAGTTAGGGTGGAGGGCTGGTGAAGGCTAGTTACTAGCTACCAGCAGAACAGAAAGAGAAGAAGGGCGGAGGGCTGGTCAAGGATAAATCTTACATACACCCAGAAAAGACCATCGTGCCCTCGCGGGGCTTCTGAGCAATTATAGGGACGTCTGTTCTCAAATGGGCAAGATAGGGTACCTTCCCGAGGAAGCATCTAGCACCCAAGCCAATGGACTGCGCGTTGAACAATGGTTACAGTATGTGTGGCATACTGTAAAAGAAAAGATAACAAGGGAAATGCCTGGCAGGGTCCAGAGGTGCATTTAATCGGACATGGGATTCCATAGTACAGTATACACCATAGAGTATGTGAACATAAACACAGAATACAATCAAGTGTTGGACCCTCTCCGCCAAATAAGATCATATATCGTCGTTAGGGCCGCCCTGGTGAATCCTCTGAATGAAAAAAGCCCATAGTTGGCAACCTAAACCCGCCGCTCCGAATAGGAACTTCCGTCCGACGATAACTTTCTGACAACAAAAAATAATTAATTCAGTACTGCATAAACCGCAATTTCAATTAGATAACCACGAAGATTAAGATAGGCGCATGTATCACCTGTCGATGCGAACCCAGATAGTCAGCTCCGTGCACGGTTGATACCATTGCAACGACCGCTCTAGTTCCGACCATTTGGCGGCGCCCGGCGTGGTCGTGCTGTTCGCCAGAATAGTGGCCGTATAGTTGGGGAGCATTAAACCAATCTCAGAGCGATTAAGTAATGGCTTGCCGTGCGACGACATACTCACATTGTACTCCGGCCACACGCACGCCGCCGACCTAACGCACTCAACGGATAGGCAGGCCAGCACGCATCCATTTTTCGGCTGGACTTGCGTATATGTGTGCCAGACGAACACGGTACCATCGTTCCCGTAGAAGATGACCGGACGTCTTGGCTCTGGCGGTGCCAGCACCGGGATGATGAACGCCATCGCGGTGCCGTACGGGATCATGTCCACACAAATCGAATGGATTTCTCTGAGGTGGGCGATGAGCGCTGCTGGCGAGGCGGAGAAGTCGCAGCCGGCCTCTGTGCAGTCGCACGGGCTGTGCGGGCACGCGAGCTCGTGGTCGTGGAGCTCGTTGTAGGCGACCACGCTCCCGCACCCGTCGTGGGGGCACTCCATCCTCTTTAATCTGCTTTGAAGAAGATATTGATGGGGAGGGGAGGGGAGGGGCGAGTGGAGAAGAAGGAAGGTGGTGGCTATTAATTCGGGCCTCACCGTCCCACCAGTTTGGCTAATTAAGGTGACGCTGAAAGTTTCACTGTCTATGTTTTCACACGCAGTACACCTTATATGATGGCCAAAAATGGGATATGAAGATTTTCTCGAAATATCAAAAAAAAAGATTGATGTTTGACATATGTGTGATGTTACTCAAAATTGAACTACATGTTACGAATGGACGGTCGGCAATTTTTAGGGAAGAAAATGAATTTTAAAATATTGAAATACTTTGAGTGTCTCTGTGTGAAGCCTTGCACTAAGATCATAGAAATTTCCATTACCCTTGTACGGATGGTGGGTCCTAAAAGTTGAAGTAATTTGAGTGCAACAAAAAGAACTTCAATGAAATTAAGGGCTCCTTTGATTTAAAGGATAGGAAAAGCATAGGAATAGGAAATGTATAGGATTGGAATGGCATGTCTACTTGAATCCTATAGGAAGATGAAGTGTGTTTGATTGTAGCAAAGGAATTTTTTCATGAGCTATGAGCTAATGCTTATTTCCTATAGGAATTACACTACAAGATTCCTATAGGAATTTTTCCTATAGGATATGTTCCTATGAATCAAACAACATGTATAGGAAATTTTCCCATAGGAACCAAATCCTTCACACTTCCTATGCAAATCCTTTGAATCAAAGGAGCCCTAAAAATGTGGACTAGCTTGTGTCGTCATATGAGATATAGATGGTATAAAAATAACAAACTACAATACTAAGAGTGATTTATATAAATCAAGTTTGATTTCTTGCTTTCATGTATGAGTTAATTTATTAACATGGCTTTCTACCCCCCCCCCACACACACACAAACACACAAACACACTCTCTCTCTCTCTCAAATGGGGGTGAGAGGAGAAGAAGGATGTTCGTAACTCATGCCTCACCATCCTACCAGACTTTGGTCGATGCCCAACACATTCATGACCTAAAAAGGTGACGTTGACTATTTCATAGTCTACATTTTCACAAGCATTATACAATGTATATTGGCCAAAATGTGATGTGTAGATTTTCTCGAATTGTACCTTATTTGGATTCATGTTTGACGTATGAGCGGTTTTACTCAAAATTCAACTACATGTTCAAATGCCAGGTCGGAAAATTTGAATGAAGAAAATATAGTTTAAATATTGAAATAAGTGAGCATATGTGTGCGTGTGTGCGTGTGTGTGTGTGTGTCTTTTGTGCACTACGATACGTAAAATTGGCACTACCATTTTACGAATGTGGTGGGTCCTAGAATATTGAAGCAAATTCAAAAAAAATGTGCTAGCTTGAGTCATCGTATGAGATAAAATCGCTATACAAATAACAAACTTACAACCTTAAGGTAATTTAAGAAAGATTTATTATCTTGCTTGCACATGTGTGGTCATGTTGATTGCATTGTATATTAGTATGAACTTAATAATAATTATCCCAAATATTGGCAGCAATGTGCATCTTACCGTTCACATATATTTTATTCAACTTCATTTCACACATAAATACATTCTACTTTATTAGTGTAAAATAAGAGCTTTATGTGAGCTTTATTGTGAAGTGGCTGCCTGAGAGAAGGGCCAAATTTTCAAGGTAACAATTTTGAAACATGGCATACTTCATAAGATGACCATTTAGGTGATATATATGTTGATTATTTCTCGAGTTTGTAATATATGTGGACTTATGTTGAGTTTTAACCAATTTTAGTCAATTTAAAATTGCATGTTCTTTAAAGTTCGGCACGAGTTTTGGTAGAAAATATGCAGATTTTACCATGGTAAGGTGTTATGCTTCATGCATGAAAAATCTACAAAGAAAAGATGAACAATTTGTACGAATGGTGAAGCCGGTGAATTTGAAGCAAATTGAATGCAACCAAAGGAAATTCATTAAAACTAAAAAAAAGATGAAGAGTTCACGAGGAAATGGTATGGCGATTTGAAAAGAAAATGAATCACTACATATGTGAATCTGGTCATAGTAAACGAAAATGCCAAGTAGAGTTTCCAATTTTGTTCATAAAAATAGATCAAATTTGAACTAGATTTGTGATGTAGATTGGTCATAGAAACCGCTATAAGCCATCGCAATGTACGGAAGTGAATAATTCTAGGCATCCATATTTTAATTACTTCATGTAATGTAATTGAACAAGCTAGATTGGGTATTGCCCCATGAAATTGTACCACACATGCCAACAATAGTAAACCTGGTTGCTTACAAGTACGCCAACATTATGTGGCTTGATTAAATGTGCATTAAACTTAAAATGCCTATTTATTTATATTGTTTTAGTAGTCGTATGACAGTGAAGGATCCAGAGTTGCATTAATCGGCGAATTGGGTTACATATTACATAGAATAATTCATGGTAAACATAAAATACATCCAATCCGTCAATATTTTTAGATAAAGGTCTAAGTAGTCCTTCCCCACCGAAGTAGATGACCACCTCCAACACTACGGCCGTCCTGACAAGAACCATCAGCAAAACGTCTCTTTTAGTCCTTGTACTGAGTACTTTGAAGCAGGAAGCCCCAGACACACCCTTCCTTTTACGGTGATGAAGCAATATTAAACATCAAAAGAAGAGGCAGAACAAGATCTCCTACTCAGGGACACTTGGTGGACGCCGAGATATAGGTCGCTACCTGTGCACCGAGATCCTCTTCTCCTTGCTAATCGCCCTGTCACAAGAAAAACAAATTAATTCAGCATTACTTAAATCCGCATTAGCATCGTCCCAATAAGATTGAGGGTAGTGTTATGTTCACTCACTCCTTATCGATGCGCAAATAGATAGTCAGCTGCTTCGATGATTCATTGCCGCACAGGTACCGCGGCGGCACCGAGAGGAAGGAAGTGACATCTCCCAAAGAAACTGTGCCCGGAGTCGGGCTGCTCGTCGGCTCTAATACCGCCTTCACCACGTCAAACAAGTGTTCCCCGGTAAGCTTACGCGGCCCCGGCATCGGCGGGCCGTTCGCCCACATTGTCACCCTATACCGGGGCAAGTTGCACGCCGCCGGCCTGACGCACACGAAGGATACCGCGGTGTCCATGCCGCAAGGGTGGATGTTGATACGTCTCCAACGTATCGATAATTTCTTATGTTCCATGCTACTTTATTGATGATACCTACATGTTTTATGCACATTATATGTCATATTTATGCATTTTCTGGAACTAACCTATTAACAAGATGCCGAAGAGCCGATTCTTTTTTTGCTGTTTTGGTTTCAGAAATCCTAGTAAAGAAATATTCTCGGAATTGGACGAAACTTTCGCCCGGGGTCCTATTTTGCACGAAGCTTCCGAAGACCGAAGACCTAACGAAGTGGGGCCACGAGGCAGCCAGGAGGGTGGCCGCGCGGCCCGGCCTGGCCGCGCCGACCTATCCCTGGGCCCTCGTGTGGCCCTCGCGTTGACCTTCCGCCTGCAAAGCTCCGTCGCGAAACCCCCGGTGCACCGAGAGCCACGATACGGAAAACCAGAGACGCCGCCGCGCGAATCCCATCTCGGGATTGGAGATCGCCTCCGGCACCCTGCCGGAGAGGGGATTCATCTCCGGAGGACTCTTCATCGCCATGATCGCCTCCGGAGTGATGAGTGAGTAGTTCACCCCTGGACCATGGGTCCATAGCAGTAGCTAGATGGTCGTCTTCTCCTTGTTGTGCTTCATTGTTGGATCTTGTGAGCTGCCTAACATGATCAAGATCATCTATCTGTAATTCTATATGTTGTGTTTGTCGGGATCCGATGGATAGAGAGTACTATGATTATGGTGATTATCAATCTATTGTTCATGTGTTGTTTATGATCTTGCATGCTCTCCGTTATTAGTAGAGGCTCTGGCCAAGTTTTTACTCTTAACTCCAAGAGGGAGTAATTATGCTCGATAGTGGGTTCATGCCTTCATTGATACCTGGGACAGTGACAGAAAGTTCTAAGGTTGTGATGTGCTGTTGCCACTAGGGATAAAACATTGATGCTATGTCTAAGGATGTAGTTATTGATTACATTACGCACAATACTTAATGCAATTGTCTGTTGCTTTGCAACTTAATACTGGAGGGGTTCGGACGATAACCTGAAGGTGGACTTTTTAGGCATAGATGCAGTTGGATGGCGGTCTATGTACTTTGTCGTAATGCCCAATTAAATCTCACTATATTTACCATGTCATGTATATGCATTATTATGCCTTTCTCTATTTGTCAATTGCCCGACTGTAATTTGTTCACCCAACATGCTTTTATCTTATGGGAGAGACACCTCTAGTGAACTGTGGACCCCGGTCCTATTCTTTACATAGCATACAATCTACTTGTTTTACTGTTTTCTTTGCAAACATCTTCCACTCGATACGTTTAATCCTTTGTTACAGCAAGCCGGTGAGATTGACAACCTCACTGTTTCGTTGGGGCAAAGTACTTTGGTTGTGTTGTGCAGGTTCTAGTTGGCGCCGGAATCCCTGGTGTTGCGCCGCATCACATTTCGCGACCATCAACCTTCAACGTGCTTCTTGGCTCCTACTGGTTCGATTAAACCTTGGTTTCATACTGAGGGAAAACTTGCCACTGTGCGCATCATACCTTCCTCTTGGGGTTCCCAACGGACGTGTACATCTACGCGCATCAAGCACTTTTTCTGGCGCCGTTGCGGGGAGATCAAGACACGCTGCAAGGGAGTCTCCACTTCTCAATCTCATTACTTTGTTTTTGTCTTGCTTTATTTTATTTACTACTTTGTTTGCTGCACTAAATCAAAATACAAAAAAATTAGTTGCTAGTTTTACTTTATTTGCTATCTTGTTTGCTATATCAAAAACACACAAAAAATTAGTTACTCGCATTTACTTTATCTAGTTTGCTTTATTTACTGTTGCTAAAATGGCCAACCCTGAAAATACTAAGTTGTGTGACTTCACAAATGCAAATAATAATGATTTCCTATGCACACCTATTGCTCCACCTGCTACTACAGCAGAATTCTTTGAAATTAAACCTGCTTTACTAAATCTAGTCATGAGAGAACAATTTTCTGGTGCTAGTTCTGATGATGCTGCTGCCCATCTCAATAATTTTGTTGAACTTTGTGAAATGCAAAAGTATAAAGATGTAGATGGTGATATTATTAAATTGAAAGTGTTTCCTTTCTCATTAAGAGGAAGAGCTAAAGATTGGTTGCTATCTTTGCCTAAGAATAGTATTGATTCATGGACTAAATGCAAGGATGCTTTTATTAGTAGATATTATCCTCCCGCTAAAATTATTTCTTTGAGAAGTAGCATAATGAATTTTAAACAATTTGATACTGAACATGTTGCTCAAGCTTGGGAGAGAATGAAAACTTTGGTAAAGAATTGCCCAACCCATGGACTGACTACTTGGATGATCATCCAAACCTTCTATGCAGGACTAAATTTTTCTTCACGGAATTTATTGGATTCAGCTGCTGGAGGTACTTTTATGTCCATCACATTGGGGGCGGCTACAAAACTTCTTGATGATATGATGATAAATTACTCTGAATGGCACACGGAAAGAGCTCCACAAGGTAAGAAGGTAAATTCTGTTGAAGAAACCTCTTCCTTGAGTGATAAGATTGATGTGATTATGTCTATGCTTGTGAATGGTAGATCTAATGTTGATCCAAATAATGTTCCTTTAGCTTCATTGGTTGCTCAAGAAGAAAATGTTGATGTGAATTTCATTAAAAATAATAATTTCAACAACAATGCTTATAGGAACAACTCTGGTAATAACTATAGGCCATATCCTTCTGCTAATGGTAATGGTTATGGTAATTCTTATGGGAATTCTTACAACAATAATAGAAGTGTACCCTCTGGTCTTGAAGCCATGCTTAAAGAATTTATTAGTACACAAACTGCTTTTAACAAATCTGTTGAGGAAAAGCTTGATAAAATTGATACTATCGCTTCTAGAGTTGATAGGCTTGCCTCTGATGTTAATCTTTTAAAGTTGAAAGTTATGCCTAATAATGATCTTGATAATAAGATTACTACTACAGCAAATGCCATCCAAGTTAGAATTAATGAGAATATAAGATTAATGGCTGAGTTGCGTGCTAGGTGGGATAGAGAAGAAAATGAAAAACTAGCTAAAGAGAATAATGTAGCTAAAGTTTGGACTATTACCACCACTAGTAATGCTAATTCCTCACATGTTGCTACACCTCCTACTATCAATGGTAAAATAATTGGTGTTGGCAATGTTTCTACTCCTAGTGCAAAGCGTACAAAACTGCCTGAAATTGCTAAAACTGCTGAAACTGCTTGTGATAAAACTGCTGAAATTTTTTCCAACCTTGGGAATAATGATCCCATTGCTGTAGCTCATAATGATTTAGATTTTGATGATTGCCACATCTCTGAAGTTATAAAGTTCTTGCAAAAGCTTGCTAAAAGTCCTAATGCTAGTGCTATAAATTTAGCCTTTACAAAACATATTACAAATGCTCTCATAAAAGCTAGAGAAGAGAAACTAAAACTTGAAACTTCTATTCCTAGAAAGTTAGAAGATGGTTGGGAGCCCATCATTAAAATGAAATTCAATGACTTTGAATGTAATGCCTTATGTGATCTTGGTGCAAGTATTTCTGTTATGCCTAAAAAGATTTATGATATGCTTGACTTGCCACCATTAAAGAATTGTTATTTGGATGTTAATCTTGCCGATAATGTTAAAAAGAAACCTTTGGGGAGGATTGATAATGTGCATATTACGGTTAACAATAACCTTGTCCCTGTTGATTTTGTTGTCTTGGATATCGAATGCAATGCATCTTGTCCAATTGTGTTGGGAAGACCTTTTCTTCGAACTGTTGGTGCTGTTATTGATATGAGGGAAGGTAATATTAAATATCAATTTCCTCTCAAGAAAGGTATGGAACACTTCCCTAGAAAGAGAATGAAGTTGCCTTTTGATTCTATTATTAGAACAAGCTATGATGTTGATGCTTCTACTCTTGATGTTACTTGATTTGCACTTTCTGCGCCTAGCTGAAAGGCGTTAAAGAAAAGCGCTTATGGGAGACAACCCATGTTTTTTACCTACAGCAATTTTTTGTTTTATTGAGTCTTGGAAGTTGTTTACTACTGTAGAAACCTCTCCTTATCATGTTTTTGTGCCAAGTAAAGTTTCTATGTCAAAGTTGATGTTATATTTGGGATCGCTGCGCAGAAACAGCATTGCTGTCTGTCACGAATCTGGGCATAATTCTCTGTAGAAAATTCGAAAAAATCTGCCAATTTACGAGCGTGATCCTCAGATATGTACGCAACTTTCATTAGTTTTGAGTTTTTCCATTTGAGCAAGTCTGGTGCCATTTATAAATTCGTCTTTACGGACTGTTCTGTTTTTGACAGATTCTGCCTTTTATTTCGCATTGCCTCTTTTGCTATGTTGGATTTATTTCTTTGATCCATTAATGTCCAGTAGCATTATGCAATGTCCAGAAGTGAAAATAATGATTGTGTCACCTCTGAATGAGTGAATTATTAATGATGCACTAACCCTCTAATGAGTTTGCTTGAAGTTTGGTGTGAAGGAAGTTTTCAAGGGTCAAGAGAGGAGAATGATATACTAAGATCAAGAGGAGTGAAAGCTCTAAGCTTGGGGATGCCCCCGTGGTTCATCCCTGCATATTTCAAGAAGACTCAAGCGTCTAAGCTTGGGGATGCCCAAGGCATCCCCTTCTTCATCGACAACATCATCAGGTTCCTCCCCTGAAACTATATTTTTATTCAGTCACATCTTGTGTTCTTTACTTGGAGCGTCGGTTTGTTTCGTTTTTGTTTTTGTTTGAATAAGATGGATCCTAGCATTCACCTTGTGGGAGAGAGACACGCTCCGCTGTTGCATATGGACACATGTGTCCTTAGGCTTTACTCATAATGTTCAAGGCGAAGTTTCTTCTTCGTTAATTTGTTATATGGTTGGAATTGGAAAATGCTACATGTAGTAATTCTAAAAATGTCTTGGATAATGTGATACTTGGCAATTGTTGTGCTCATGTTTAAGCTCTTGCATCATATGCTTTGCACCCATTAATGAAGAAATACATAGAGCTTGCTAAAATTTGATTTGCATATTTGGTTTCTCTAAGGTCTAGATAATATCTAGTATTGAGTTTTGAACAACAAGGAAGACAGTGTAGAGTCTTATAATGTTTACAATATGTCTTTTATGTGAGTCTTGCTGCACTTGTTCATCCTTGAGTTTGCTTCAAATAACCTTGCTAGCCTAAACCTTGTATCGAGAGGGAATACTTCTCATGCATCCAAAATCCTTGAGCCAACTACTATGCCATTTGTGTCCACCATACCTACCTACTACATGGTATTTACCCGCCATTCCAAAGTAAATTGCTTGAGTGCTACCTTTAAAATTCCATCATTCACCTTTGCAATATATAGCTCATGGGACAAAATAGCCTTAAAAACTATCGTAGTATTGAATATGTACTTATGCACTTTATATTTTATTAAGTTGCTTGTTGTGCGATAACCATGTTTCTGGGGAACGCCATCAACTATTGTTGAATATCATGTGAGTTGCTATG
The DNA here is from genome assembly GCA_030979885.1 of Lolium multiflorum. NCBI lineage: Eukaryota > Viridiplantae > Streptophyta > Magnoliopsida > Poales > Poaceae > Lolium > Lolium multiflorum. The sequence goes on from CM061747.1 coordinate 246,250,238, forward strand.
CATGTCCGTCTTGTCTGAAGGTCTATCATTTTAGTGGTTGGAGCATGCAAAATTGTTAGAGAAGAACATTGGGCCGCTAACTAAAGCCATGAATCATGGTGGAAGTTTCAGTTTTGGACATATATCCTCAATCTCATATGAGAATAATAACTTTGCTACATGCTTATGCATTAAAGAGGAGTCCATTATCTGTTGTCCATGTTGTCCCGGTATGGATGTCTAAGTTGAGAATAATCAAAAGCGAGAAATCCGAAATGCGAGCATTCTCCTTGGACCTTTGTACAGGCGGCATGGAGGTACCCCTTTGTGACACTTGGTTGAAACATGGCATGCGAAGACCCGGTAGTCCAAGTTAAGTAGGACGAGGTGCGGGCACTATTAGTATACTATGCGTGAGGCTTGCAACTTGTAAGATATAATTTTCATAACTCATATGCTTTATTACTACCGTTGACAAAATTGTTTCATGTTTTCAAAATAAAAGCTCTAGCACAAATACAGCAATCGATGCTTTCCTCTGCGAAGGACCATTCTTTTACTTTTATTGTTGAGTCAGTTTACCTATCTCCTTCCACCTTAAGAAGCAAACACTTGTGTGAACTGTGCATTGATTCCTACATACTTGCATATTGCACTTGTTATATTACTTTATGTTGACAATATCCATGAGATATACATGTTATAAGTTGAAAGCAACCGCTGAAACTTAATCTTCCTATGTGTTGCTTCAACACCTTTACTTTGATTTATTGCTTTACGAGTTAACTCTTATGCAAGACTTATTGATGCTTGTCTTGAAGTACTATTCATGAAAAGTCTTTGCTATATGATTCAGTTGTTTACTCATGTCATTACCTTTGCTTTGATCGCTGCATTCATTACATATGTTTACAAATAGTATGATCAAGATTATGATGGCATGTCACTTCAGAAATTATCTTTGTTATCGTTTTACCTGCTCGGGACGAGCAGAACTAAGCTTGGGGATGCTGATACGTCTCCAACGTATCGATAATTTCTTATGTTCCATGCTACTTTATTGATGATACCTACATGTTTTATGCACATTATATGTCATATTTATGCATTTTCGGAACTAACCTATTAACAAGATGCCGAAGAGCCAGTTTTCTGCTGTTTTTGGTTTCAGAAATCCTAGTAAAGAAATATTCTCGGAATTGGACGAAACTTTCGCCGGGGTCCTATTTTTGCCGAAGCTTCCAGAAGACCAAGACCTAACGAAGTGGGGCCACGAGGCAGCCGGGAGGGTGGCCGGCCCAGGCCCGGCCGCGCCGACCTATCCCCTGGGCCCCTCGTGTGGCCCTCGCGTTGACCTTCCGCCTACTTAAAGCTCCGTCGCGAAACCCCCGTCGAGAGCCACGATACGGAAAACCTTGAGACGCGCCCGAATCCCATCTCGGGATTCGGAGATCGCCTCCGGCACCTGCGGAGAGGGGATTCATCTCCGGAGGACTCTTCATCGCCATGATCGCCTCCGGAGTGATGAGTGAGTAGTTCACCCCTGGACCATGGGTCCATAGCAGTAGCTAGATGGTCGTCTTCTCCTTGTTGTGCTTCATTGTTGGATCTTGTGAGCTGCCTAACATGATCAAGATCATCTATATGTAATTCTATATGTTGTGTTTGTCGGGATCCGATGGATAGAGAGTACTATGATTATGGTGATTATCAATCTATTGTTCATGTGTTGTTTATGATCTTGCATGCTCTCCGTTATTAGTAGAGGCTCTGGCCAAGTTTTTACTCTTAACTCCAAGAGGGAGTAATTATGCTCGATAGTGGGTTCATGCCTTCATTGATACCTGGGACAGTGACAGAAAGTTCTAAGGTTGTGATGTGCTGTTGCCACTAGGGATAAAACATTGATGCTATGTCTAAGGATGTAGTTATTGATTACATTACGCACAATACTTAATGCAATTGTCTGTTGCTTTGCAACTTACTGGAGGGGGTTCGGATGATAACCTGAAGGTGGACTTTTTAGGCATAGATGCAGTTGGATGGCGGTCTATGTACTTTGTCGTAATGCCCAATTAAATCTCACTATATTTACCATGTCATGTATATGCATTATTATGCCTTTCTCTATTTGTCAATTGCCCTGTAATTTGTTCACCCAACATGCTTTTATCTTATGGGAGAGACACCTCTAGTGAACTGTGGACCCCGGTCCTATTCTTTACATAGCATACAATCTACTTGTTTTACTGTTTTCTTTGCAAACATCTTCCACTCGATACGTTTAATCCTTTGTTACAGCAAGCCGGTGAGATTGACAACCTCACTGTTTCGTTGGGGCAAAGTACTTTGGTTGTGTTGTGCAGGTTCCTAGTTGGCGCGGAATCCCTGGTGTTGCGCCGCATCACATTTCGCGACCATCAACCTTCAACGTGCTTCTTGGCTCTTGGTTCGATTAAACCTTGGTTTCATACTGAGGGGCAAGTTGCACGCCGCCGGCCTGACGCACACGAAGGATACCGCGGTGTCCATGCCGCAAGGGTGGATGTGCAAGGCGAACACTGCGCCATCCGTCCCGTAGCCGATGAGCTGTAGTTTTGGCGAGCCCGGTGCCGGCACCTTCAGATGAACAAATCCGAAGTCCTCGTCGTACGGGAACCTATCCACAGCGGTCAAGTGGGCTTCTCTGAGGTGTAGGATGAACGGTACCTTCGAATCGGCGAATTCGCAGCCGGGGTGCGTGCAGAAGCAAGAGCCGTGCGGGCACGCCATCATGTGCTTGTCTTCCTCGTTGTAAGGGATCTCCCTCCCGCACCAGTCGTTGATACACTGGATCGTCGGCTTCAGAGGCTGCTTCTTCGGCACAGGCAACTCCATAGTCTAAGGTCTGATGAGGGATCGGAAAGGGGCGCGGGGGGTTGTGGCGGCGGCGGCGCGAGCGAGGGGGGAGCAGTGAGAAGCTGAGAACTGAGAAGGGAGATTGATGTTTATGGAGATTGATGTTTCTTTATAATAATATAGAGGGCTCTTCTTTTAACGGGAGCCTCTAGACTGGTGGACACATGACCTGTGCTCACTGAAGTGTGGGACCTCACGCATGGGAACCACACGTAAGTGACAGACCAGTTGGTGTACTCGGGTGATTATTATAATGTATAAGTACTCCATAGTTTCCTATAGATCCAAGGGTAGGAAAGCCAAGTTATCTCATTTACAAGACATTATTTTTTCCATGAAGCCAAGTGTATCCCCCTCCCCCAGTGATTTGACCTAGATTTGAAATCAAGGCACACGTGATTCAAAAAAGGCAATCTAAAAACATGGAGTATTCATCATTTTGTAGTACATATATCTAGGGAAAATACCAAACATGCCATACCAGTGTTTTAGAGAAGAACCCTCAAGTAGATTGGCACCATGTTGGAGTTCGTCTAGCTAAATTTCCTCCCACATGCATGTGAGCTTGGTACCACTACACAAGAACCATGCCAAACTTTTGAATCATGGCCCAATTTTATGTATATATTTGCAACTTTTCATCATGCAAGCATGAATACTTTGCAAAATATGTGCATTTTGGGTTGTCGCCCATAAATGTGTTTTTGCTTGTCTGCCACCAATCAAGTTTTCATTCGCGGGGAAACATGCATGACAGGATGACCATTTCCAAGGTTTCATGAATTATCTCAATGTGCATCTATATATATACAATTTCTTGGGCTAAATCCGATAAAATGCAAATTTGACACAGTGTGTAGATGAAGTACAGATCAAACAAATAATTTAAAAAATACATGGGTGTGTGGCCTGAATGTGTGGATCGAGCCAAGTACATTTTATATAATAATGGCCAAACACATGCACCGCACCCTCGTACTAGAGCAAATTAAAACAAGCAGGGTGAGAGCATCGTGAGATTGCTCGACCTAGCTAAATTTTAAAACAAGCCGAATTAATAAGTTATTGTGTGGGGATTGATAGAAAAGATCGAAACAAAGCATGCATAGTCATATCATTTGTGGTTTACATAATACCTCTATGAACAGTACCAAATAAACATGGCATATATACACTTCTATGTTTAGACAAGAACCCTGCATATTTTTTTGCACCATGTGTTTGAGGCCTCGCTTCCCCAGAAGTGTGTGTGAGAGCATTTTGCATGCTACGAGAAAACAATGCCAAACATTTGAATCGCATGACTCATTTTTTGGTAGTGATATATAGGTTTATGGTTTATATATATAAGGTTTAGTGTTAGGGTCTAGGGGTTTAATATAATTAGGGTTTAGGGTTTATAGAGATTCACATCATCTGTTTCATTTCACATTTGTGATGTACAATACTACATACCTAAGTAAAATCGATCCATTCTTAGTCACTCCAAAATGGAGCTCGTGGCCGGGAGGTTTTTGGAATTTCCATGTTTGAAACCCAATACCACTTCTCTTTGGTTCAAAAACCTCCCAAAATTAAGCCCGTTTTCAAATATTTCAAACTTATTCAAATTTGGTTCAAATTTGAAAGCAATACAAGTTATATCACACATATTGCATACATTTTCACACAAACTGCACTAGATGCTAACCCTATAATTTGAGACCATTTGGACGAGGTCGAAAAAATTCTTGGATTAGAATCGTGTTGTTCAAACCCCGTAGTTGGATTTTTTTGAACCCTTGATCTGTAGAACTGGGCAAAACCCGAGTTTAACCTATTTAATTATAGATTCGTATATCGATTTTTCTACTACCTTTTTATTATTACTATGCAGCACATGGGTGTTTGCCCGTCGAGTGAAACACGGAGGAAGAGGGATCACTCGGAAGGAGAGAAGAAGGGGGTGTCTCCCCTTTTTCGGGTGATGATGTTGACTTTTGTGCAGGGTTTGTCAGTGAGCAGGAGGTGCGAGCGAGCGAGCGAGTCGAGCGAGGCCGAGAATGAGAGAGATTTGTTTTTTTTTGTGAGAGGGACAACCGAAGGATCCAGAAGGACCCACAGACTTCCAATACGCATCTGATGCGTCTTCTCTTGACAAAGAAGATGGCTGGGAGTTTGCGTACCTACTGCACGTGACTTGTTCTCACTGAAGTGTGGGACCTCAAGGGTGGGCACCACACGTAAGTGACAGACCTGTTGGTGTAAAAACTCGGTTGATTATAATAGTGCATTAGAACAAAGTTTCCTATGGATTCAAGGGTAGGAAATCCAAGTTAACTCATTTACGTGTTAAACTTATCTAAATCTTGGTCAAACATAGGATTTGACCAAGATTCAAATGGGCAGAAAAATAAAAAAACAGAAAAATGAAAAACCAAATCACATAGTCTTCTTATGTCATGTAGTAAGCAGTAAAGTTGATAAAAAAGGTCCATACATATTCAAACCACACAAATCATGTATCTATATATACCCCCTAACCCCTAAACTCCGTCTTATGAAGTCAAACATGGAAATTTCAAAAACCATCCTAAGAGCTACATTTTGGGGTGACTAAGAAGGATACATGCTTCCCTTTTCATTTTCATGTTTTAAACTTGTTTAAATTATCTTGGTCAAACCTAGGATTAGACAAGATTCAAATGGGCATCAAAATTGAAAAAAATTCAGCAAAAAAAAACCAAAGCAAATAGTTTTCTTATGTCATATAGTAAGCATTAAAGTTGATAAACAAGGTCTAGACATAATCAAACCAGACAAATCATGTAGCTATACCCCCTAACCCCTAAACTCTGTCTTATGAATTGAAGTCAAGCATGTGAAGAGAAGTGGTTTTGGGTTTCAAACATGGAAATTTCAAAAACCTCCCAAAAGCTTCATTTTAGAGTGACTAAGAAGGATCCATGCTTACCTTTTCATTTTCATGTTTTAAACTTGTTTAAATTATCTTGGTCGTCAAACCTAGGATTTGACAAGATCCAAATGGGCATCAAAAAATTGAAAAAAAAATCAGAAAAAAGAAAAACCAAAGCAAATAGTTTTCTTATGTCATATATATAGTAAGCATTGAAGTTGATAAACAAGGTCCATACATATTCAAACAACACAAATCATGTATCTATACCCCTAACCCCTAAATTGATTAACTATGTCTTATGAAGTCAAGCATGTGAAGAGAAGTGGTTTTGGGTTTCAAACATGGAAATTTCAAAAACCTCCCAAAAGCTTCATTTTAGAGTGACTAAGAAGGATCCATGCTTACATTTGCATTTTCATATTTTAAACTTGTTTAAATCATTATCAAACCTAGGATTTGACCAAGATACAAATGGGTGGGCACAAAATTCAAAAAAATCAGAAAAATGAAAAACAAAAGCACATAGTCTTCTTATATATGTCATATCGTAAGCATTCGAGTTGATAAACGAGGTCTAGGTATATATATCCAAACCAGACAAATCATGTATCTACCCCCCATCGATCTTATGAAGTCTAGCATGAAGAGAAGTCGTTTTGGGTTTCAAACATGGAAATTTCAAGAACATCCCAAAAGCTTCATTTTAGAGTGACTAAGAAGGATACATGCTTACCTTTTAATTTTCATGTTTTAAACTTGTTTAAATCTTGGTTGAACCTAGGATTTGACCAAGATTCAAATATATGGGCATAAAATTCAAAAAAAAATAGAAAAATGAAAAACCAAAGCACATAGTCTTCTTATGTCTATAGTTAGCATTAAAGTTGATAAACATGTCTAGACATATTCAAACTAGAAAATCATGTCTATATCTACACCCCTAACCCTAAACTCTGTCTTATGAAGTCAAGCATGCATGAAGAGAAGTGGTTTTTTTGTTTCAAACATGGAAATTTCAAAAACCCTCCCAAGAGCTACATTTTGGGGTGACTAAGAAGGATAGATGCTTATTTTTTCATATTCATGATTTAAACTTGTTTAAACCATGGTCAAACCTAGGATTTGACCAAGATTCAAATGGGCATCAAAATTGAAAAAAAATCAGCAAAAAGAAAAACCAAAGCAAATAGTTTTCTTATGTTATATAGTAAGCATTAAAGTTGATAAACAAGGTCTAGACATATTCAAACCAGACAAATCATGTAGCTATACCCCCTAACCCCTAAACTCTGTCTTATGAAGTCAAGCATGAAGAGAAGTGGTTTTGGGTTTCAAACATGGAAATTTCAAAAACCTCCCAAAAGCCCCTTTTCAAATATTTCAAACTTATTCAAATTTGGTTCAAATTTGAAAGACATACAAGTTATAGCACACATAGTGCATACATTTTCACACAAACTGCACTAGATGCTAACCCTATAATTTGAGGCCATTTGGATGAGGTCGAAAAAATTCTTGGATTAGAATCGTGTTGTTCGAACCCCGTAGTTGGATTTTTTTGAACCCTTGATCTGTAGAACTGGGCAAAACCCGAGTTTAACCTATTTAATTATAGATTCGTATATCGATTTTTCTACTACCTTTTTATTATTACTATGCAGCACATGGGTGTTTGCCCGTCGAGTGAAACACGGAGGAAGAGGGATCACTCGGAAGGAGAGAAGAAGGGGGTGTCTCCCCTTTTTCGGGTGATGATGTTGACTTTTGTGCAGGGTTTGTCAGTGAGCAGGAGGTGCGAGCGAGCGAGCGAGCGAGCGAGTCGAGCGAGGCCGAGAATGAGAGAGATTTGTTTTTTTGTGAGAGGGACAACCGAAGGATCCAGAAGGACCCACAGACTTCCAATACGCATCTGATGCGTCTTCTCTTGACAAAGAAGATGGATGGGAGTTTGCGTACCTACTGCACGTGACTTGTGCTCACTGAAGTGTGGGACCTCAAGGGTGGGCACCACACGTAAGTGACAGACCTGTTGGTGTAAAAACTCGGTTGATTATAATAGTGCATTAGAACAAAGTTTCCTATGGATTCAAGGGTAGGAAATCCAAGTTAACTCATTTACGTGTTAAACTTGTCTAAATCTTGGTCAAACCTAGGATTTGACCAAGATTCAAATGGGCAGAAAAATAAAAAAAACAGAAAAATGAAAAACAAAATCACATAGTCTTCTTATGTCATATAGTAAGCATTAAAGTTGATAAACAAGGTCTAGACATATCAAACCATACAAATCATGTATCTACCCCTAACCCCTAAACTCCGTCTTATGAAGTCAAGCATGAAGAGAAGTGGTTTTGGGTTTCAAACATGGAAATTTCAAAATCCTCCCAAAAGCCCCTTTTCAAATATTTCAAACTTATTCAAATTTGGTTCAAATTTGAAAGACATACAAGTTATAGCACACATAGTGCATACATTTTCACAAAAACTGCACTAGATGCTAACCCTATAGCTTGAGGCCATTTGGATGAGGTCGAAAAAATTCTTGGATTAGAATCGTGTTGTTCGAACCCCGTAGTTGGATTTTTTTGATCCCTTGATCTGTAGAACTGGGCAAAACCCGAGTTTAGAGTGACTAAGAAGGATACATGCTTCCCTTTTCATTTTCATGTTTTAAACTTGTTTAAATTATCTTGGTCAAACCTAGGATTAGACAAGATTCAAATGGGCATCAAAATTGAAAAAAAATCAGCAAAAAGGAAAACCAAAGCAAATAGTTTGCGTACCTATTGCACGTGACTTGTGCTCACTGAAGTGTGGGACCTCAAGCGTGGGCACCACACGTAAGTGACAGACCTGTTGGTGTAAAAACTCGGTTGATTATTATAGTGCATTAGAACAAAGTTTCCTATGGATTCAATGGTAGGAAATCCAAGTTAACTCATTTACGTGTTAAACTTGTCTAAATCTTGGTCAAACCTAGGATTTGACAAGATTCAAACCAGACAAATCATGTAGCTATACCCCCTAACCCCTAAACTCTATCTTATGAAGTCAAGCATGTGAAGAGAAGTGGTTTTGGGTTTCAAACATGAAAATTTCAAAAACCTCCCAAAAGCTTCATTTTAGAGTGACTAAGAAGGATCCATGCTTCCCTTTTCATTTTCATGTTTTAAACTTGTTTAAATTATCTTGGTCGTCAAACCTAGGATTTGACAAGATTCAAATGGGCATCAAATTTGAAAAAAAAACAGAAAAAAGAAAAACCAAAGCAAATAGTTTTCTTATGTCATATAGTAAGCATTGAATTTGATAAACAAGGTCCATACATATTCAAACCACACAAATCATGTATCTATACCCCCTAAGCCCTAAATTAATTAACTATGTCTTATGAAGTCAAGCATGTGAAGAGAAGTGGTTTTGGGTTTCAAACATGGAAATTTCAAAAACCTCCCAAAAGCTTCATTTTAGACAGACTAAGAAGGATCCATGCTTACATTTGCATTTTCATATTTTAAACTTGTTTAAATCATTATCAAACCTAGGATTTGACCAAGATACAAATGGGTGGGCACAAAATTCAAAAAAATCAGAAAAATGAAAAACAAAAGCACATAGTCTTCTTATATATGTCATATTGTAAGCATTCGAGTTGATAAACGAGGTCTAGGTATATCCAAACCAGACAAATCATGTATCTACCCCCCGTCGATCTTATGAAGTCTAGCATGAAGAGAAGTCGTTTTGGGTTTCAAACATGGAAATTTCAAGAACATCCCAAAAGCTTCATTTTAGAGTGACTAAGAAGGATACATGCTTACCTTTTAATTTTCATGTTTTAAACTTGTTTAAATCTTGGTTGAACCTAGGATTTGACCAAGATTCAAATATATGGGAATAAAATTCAGAAAAAAACAGAAAAATGAAAAACCAAAGCACATAGTCTTCTTATGTCTATAGTTAGCATTAAAGTTGATAAACAGGTCTAGACATATTCAAACTAGAAAATCATGTATATATCTACACCCCTAACCCTAAACTCTGTCTTATGAAGTCAAGCATGCATGAAGAGAAGTGGTTTTTTTGTTCCAAACATGGAAATTTCAAAAACCCTCCCAAGAGCTACATTTTGGGGTGACTAAGAAGGAAAGATGCTTATTTTTTCATATTCATGATTTAAACTTGTTTAAACCATGGTCAAACCTAGGATTTGACCAAGATTCAAATGGGCATCAAAATTGAAAAAAAAATCAGCAAAAATAAAAACCAAAGCAAATAGTTTTCTTATGTTATATAGTAAGCATTAAAGTTGATAAACAAGGTCTAGACATATTCAAACCAGACAAATCATGTATCTATACCCCTAACCCCTAAACTCTGTCTTATGAAGTCAAGCATGAAGAGAAGTGGTTTTGGGTTTCAAACATGGAAATTTGAAAAACCTCCCAAAAGCCCCTTTGCAAATATTTCAAACTTATTCAAATTTGGTTCAAATTTGAAAGACATACAAGTTATAGCACACATAGTGCATACATTTTCACACAAACTGCACTAGATGCTAACCCTATAATTTGAGGCCATTTGGATGAGGTCGAAAAAATTCTTGGATTAGAATCGTGTTGTTCGAACCCCGTAGTTGGATTTTTTTTTGAACCCTTGATCTGCAGAACTGGGCAAAACCCGAGTTTAACCTATTTAATTATAGATTCGTATATCGATTTTTCTACTACCTTTTTATTATTACTATGCAGCACATGGGTGTTTGCCCGTCGAGTGAAACACGGAGGAAGAGGGATCACTCGGAAGGAGAGAAGAAGGGGGTGTCTCCCCTTTTTCGGGTGATGATGTTGACTTTTGTGCAGGGTTTGTCAGTGAGCAGGAGGTGCGAGCGAGCGAGCGAGTCGAGCGAGGCCGAGAATGAGAGAGATTTGTTTTTTTGTGAGAGGGACAACCGAAGGATCCAGAAGGACCCACAGACTTCCAATACGCATCTGATGCGTCTTCTCTTGACAAAGAAGATGGCTGGGAGTTTGCGTACCTACTGCACGTGACTTGTGCTCACTGAAGTGTGGGACCTGAAGGGTGGGCACCACACGTAAGTGACAGACCTGTTGGTGTAAAAACTCGGTTGATTATAATAGTGCATTAGAACAAAGTTTCCTATGGATTCAAGGGTAGGAAATCCAAGTTAACTCATTTACGTGTTAAACTTGTCTAAATCTTGGTCAAACCTAGGATTTGACCAAGATTCAAATGGGCAGAAAAATAAAAAAACAGAAAAATGAAAAACAAAATCACATAGTCTTCTTATGTCATATAGTAAGCATTAAAGTTGATAAACAAGGTCTAGACATATCAAACCATACAAATCATGTATCTACCCCTAACCCCTAAACTCCGTCTTATGAAGTCAAGCATGAAGAGAAGTGGTTTTGGGTTTCAAACATGGAAATTTCAAAATCCTCCCAAAAGCCCCTTTTCAAATATTTCAAACTTATTCAAATTTGGTTCAAATTTGAAAGACATACAAGTTATAGCACACATAGTGCATACATTTTCACAAAAACTGCACTAGATGCTAACCCTATAGCTTGAGGCCATTTGGATGAGGTCGAAAAAATTCTTGGATTAGAATCGTGTTGTTCGAACCCCGTAGTTGGATTTTTTTGAACCCTTGATCTGTAGAACTGGGCAAAACCCGAGTTTAGAGTGACTAAGAAGGATACATGCTTCCCTTTTCATTTTCATGTTTTAAACTTGTTTAAATTATCTTGGTCAAACCTAGGATTAGACAAGATTCAAATGGGCATCAAAATTGAAAAAAAATCAGCAAAAAGGAAAACCAAAGCAAATAGTTTTCTTATGTCATATAGTAAGCATTAAAGTTGATAAACAAGGTCTAGACATATCAAACCATACAAATCATGTATCTACCCCTAACCCCTAAACTCCGTCTTATGAAGTCAAGCATGAAGAGAAGTGGTTTTGGGTTTCAAACATGGAAATTTCAAAATCCTCCCAAAAGCCCCTTTTCAAATATTTCAAACTTATTCAAATTTGGTTCAAATTTGAAAGACATACAAGTTATAGCACACATAGTGCATACATTTTCACAAAAACTGCACTAGATGCTAACCCTATAGCTTGAGGCCATTTGGATGAGGTCGAAAAAATTCTTGGATTAGAATCGTGTTGTTCGAACCCCGTAGTTGGATTTTTTTGAACCCTTGATCTGTAGAACTGGGCAAAACCCGAGTTTAGAGTGACTAAGAAGGATACATGCTTCCCTTTTCATTTTCATGTTTTAAACTTGTTTAAATTATCTTGGTCAAACCTAGGATTAGACAAGATTCAAATGGGCATCAAAATTGAAAAAAAATCAGCAAAAAGGAAAACCAAAGCAAATAGTTTTCTTATGTCATATAGTAAGCATTAAAGTTGATAAACAAGGTCTAGACATATTCAAACCAGACAAATCATGTAGCTATACCCCCTAACCCCTAAACTCTATCTTATGAAGTCAAGCATGTGAAGAGAAGTGGTTTTGGGTTTCAAATATGGAAATTTCAAAAACCTCCCAAAAGCTTCATTTTAGAGTGACTAAGAAGGATCCATGCTTCCCTTTTCATTTTCATGTTTTAAACTTGTTTAAATTATCTTGGTCGTCAAACCTAGGATTTGACAAGCAGATTCAAATGGGCATCAAATTTGAAAAAAAATCAGAAAAAAGAAAAACCAAAGCAAATAGTTTTCTTATGTCATATAGTAAGCATTGAATTTGATAAACAAGGTCCATACATATTCAAACCACACAAATCATGTATCTATACCCCCTAAGCCCTAAATTAATTAACTATGTCTTATGAAGTCAAGCATGTGAAGAGAAGTGGTTTTGGGTTTCAAACATGGAAATTTCAAAAACCTCCCAAAAGCTTCATTTTAGACAGACTAAGAAGGATCCATGCTTACATTTGCATTTTCATATTTTAAACTTGTTTAAATCATTATCAAACCTAGGATTTGACCAAGATACAAATGGGTGGGCACAAAATTCAAAAAAATCAGAAAAATGAAAAACAAAAGCACATAGTCTTCTTATATATGTCATATTGTAAGCATTCGAGTTGATAAACGAGGTCTAGGTATATCCAAACCAGACAAATCATGTATCTACCCCCGTCGATCTTATGAAGTCTAGCATGAAGAGAAGTCGTTTTGGGTTTCAAACATGGAAATTTCAAGAACATCCCAAAAGCTTCATTTTAGAGTGACTAAGAAGGATACATGCTTACCTTTTAATTTTCATGTTTTAAACTTGTTTAAATCTTGGTTGAACCTAGGATTTGACCAAGATTCAAATATATGGGAATAAAATTCAGAAAAAAACAGAAAAATGAAAAACCAAAGCACATAGTCTTCTTATGTCTATAGTTAGCATTAAAGTTGATAAACAGGTCTAGACATATTCAAACTAGAAAATCATGTATATATCTACACCCCTAACCCTAAACTCTGTCTTATGAAGTCAAGCATGCATGAAGAGAAGTGGTTTTTTTGTTCCAAACATGGAAATTTCAAAAACCCTCCCAAGAGCTACATTTTGGGGTGACTAAGAAGGAAAGATGCTTATTTTTTCATATTCATGATTTAAACTTGTTTAAACCATGGTCAAACCTAGGATTTGACCAAGATTCAAATGGGCATCAAAATTGAAAAAAAAATCAGCAAAAATAAAAACCAAAGCAAATAGTTTTCTTATGTTATATAGTAAGCATTAAAGTTGATAAACAAGGTCTAGACATATTCAAACCAGACAAATCATGTATCTATACCCCTAACCCCTAAACTCTGTCTTATGAAGTCAAGCATGAAGAGAAGTGGTTTTGGGTTTCAAACATGGAAATTTGAAAAACCTCCCAAAAGCCCCTTTGCAAATATTTCAAACTTATTCAAATTTGGTTCAAATTTGAAAGACATACAAGTTATAGCACACATAGTGCATACATTTTCACACAAACTGCACTAGATGCTAACCCTATAATTTGAGGCCATTTGGATGAGGTCGAAAAAATTCTTGGATTAGAATCGTGTTGTTCGAACCCCGTAGTTGGATTTTTTTTTGAACCCTTGATCTGCAGAACTGGGCAAAACCCGAGTTTAACCTATTTAATTATAGATTCGTATATCGATTTTTCTACTACCTTTTTATTATTACTATGCAGCACATGGGTGTTTGCCCGTCGAGTGAAACACGGAGGAAGAGGGATCACTCGGAAGGAGAGAAGAAGGGGGTGTCTCCCCTTTTTCGGGTGATGATGTTGACTTTTGTGCAGGGTTTGTCAGTGAGCAGGAGCGAGCGAGCGAGCGAGTCGAGCGAGGCCGAGAATGAGAGAGATTTGTTTTTTTTGTGAGAGGGACAACCGAAGGATCCAGAAGGACCCACAGACTTCCAATACGCATCTGATGCGTCTTCTCTTGACAAAGAAGATGGCTGGGAGTTTGCGTACCTACTGCACGTGACTTGTGCTCACTGAAGTGTGGGACCTCAAGGGTGGGCACCACACGTAAGTGACAGACCTGTTGGTGTAAAAACTCGGTTGATTATAATAGTGCATTAGAACAAAGTTTCCTATGGATTCAAGGGTAGGAAATCCAAGTTAACTCATTTACGTGTTAAACTTGTCTAAATCTTGGTCAAACCTAGGATTTGACCAAGATTCAAATGGGCAGAAAAATAAAAAACAAATTCACATAGTCTTCTTATGTCATATAGTAAGCATTAAAGTTGATAAACAAGGTCTAGACATATCAAACCATACAAATCATGTATCTACCCCTAACCCCTAAACTCCGTCTTATGAAGTCAAGCATGAAGAGAAGTGGTTTTGGGTTTCAAACATGGAAATTTCAAAATCCTCCCAAAAGCCCCTTTTCAAATATTTCAAACTTATTCAAATTTGGTTCAAATTTGAAAGACATACAAGTTATAGCACACATAGTGCATACATTTTCACAAAAACTGCACTAGATGCTAACCCTATAGCTTGAGGCCATTTGGATGAGGTCGAAAAAATTCTTGGATTAGAATCGTGTTGTTCGAACCCCGTAGTTGGATTTTTTTGAACCCTTGATCTGTAGAACTGGGCAAAACCCGAGTTTAGAGTGACTAAGAAGGATACATGCTTCCCTTTTCATTTTCATGTTTTAAACTTGTTTAAATTATCTTGGTCAAACCTAGGATTAGACAAGATTCAAATGGGCATCAAAATTGAAAAAAAATCAGCAAAAAGGAAAACCAAAGCAAATAGTTTTCTTATGTCATATAGTAAGCATTAAAGTTGATAAACAAGGTCTAGACATATTCAAACCAGACAAATCATGTAGCTATACCCCCTAACCCCTAAACTCTATCTTATGAAGTCAAGCATGTGAAGAGAAGTGGTTTTGGGTTTCAAACATGGAAATTTCAAAAACCTCCCAAAAGCTTCATTTTAGAGTGACTAAGAAGGATCCATGCTTCCCTTTTCATTTTCATGTTTTAAACTTGTTTAAATTATCTTGGTCGTCAAACCTAGGATTTGACAAAGATTCAAATGGGCATCAAATTTGAAAAAAAAATCAGAAAAAAGAAAAACCAAAGCAAATAGTTTTCTTATGTCATATAGTAAGCATTGAATTTGATAAACAAGGTCCATACATATTCAAACCACACAAATCATGTATCTATACCCCCTAAGCCCTAAATTAATTAACTATGTCTTATGAAGTCAAGCATGTGAAGAGAAGTGGTTTTGGGTTTCAAACATGGAAATTTCAAAAACCTCCCAAAAGCTTCATTTTAGACAGACTAAGAAGGATCCATGCTTACATTTGCATTTTCATATTTTAAACTTGTTTAAATAATTATCAAACCTAGGATTTGACCAAGATACAAATGGGTGGGCACAAAATTCAAAAAAATCAGAAAAATGAAAAACAAAAGCACATAGTCTTCTTATATATGTCATATCGTAAGCATTCGAGTTGATAAACGAGGTCTAGGTATATCCAAACCAGACAAATCATGTATCTACCCCCGTCGATCTTATGAAGTCTAGTATGAAGAGAAGTCGTTTTGGGTTTCAAACATGGAAATTTCAAGAACATCCCAAAAGCTTCATTTTAGAGTGACTAAGAAGGATACTGTCACATCCCAAAATTTTGGAATGTGAAAATAAAATAAAGCGAGTGCTTGTTTGTTTGCCATAATTGAAATTTCACAAGGAATTAAAACTTTTGGGTATATTAAAAAGGTATTTCCAAAAATAATGTTATCATAAATCTTGGTTTTCAAAATATTTGCCAATAATACTTTATTCGAAGGATTTTGAAAATTATAAAATCATTATTTTGAGAAAACATTAAACCCTAAAAAGGCACTATAGCCACATAGACAGGTATGTCAAATTTTCATTTTGTAAAGTTTATATTTTTGTCCCAAATTTGTCTCATATTAAAGTACTCTTCATAACGAATCCAACGGTACCTCATTTATATTTTTCTGATTTGTTTTTGAGTGTGGATTTTGTACACGCAGGTATGGGTGAGGAAGCAATCTGTACCGTCCAGAACAACAAGTTGCTTTGAGATCTGGAGAAAAGAAAAGGTGGAGAACAAATTTTTCGGTTGCCTTTTTCCTGTTCTTTGCTCCGCACAACACGGAGAGAATCTTGTCCCCGAGCAGAAAAGCTGTGGGCCACGGTCGCCATTCTCCTGCTCAAATTCTCAATAATTCTCACTCCGACGGCAAGTTCTTGCCCGCTCCGGCCACCTTCTTCTGACCGACGTGGCTGCTCAGCCGCCGCGGTTGCTGTCTCTCGCCTTCTCCGCTGCACCGTCCTCTCCATCGGCTTTTCCACCACCCCCGTCGGTCTGCCGGACTTGCGCCTCCGCCTCCTATCATCTCCCTTGTGCTGCCGGCATGGCTGCTCTGTGGTGCAGCTACTCCACCGGCGTTCGTTGTTCTTCCCGCTCGCGGACCGAGCTGCTCCGCCTCCTGTCCTCTCCGCTATGCCGCCGGCGCGGCTGGTCTACGGTGCAGCTACTCCACCCCATCCTCTGTCTCCTCTGCGTTCACCTCGCCCGCTCGCGTAACGAGCTGCTCCACTGTGCATCTACTCCGCCTCCCGTCCTCTCCGCTGGGGCAGATGCTCTGCGGCGCTCAGGTTCAGTGGCATGTGGCAGCTCCCCCTTGAGCAGATTCTTCAGTGACCAAGCTCCAAAAAGGCATATATGAACAACACCTTGTGATTCCGCAGATCGACGCGAGTGGTACACAGATCCTGAACCGGTGGTGAGAGAGATGCCGTATCTGGCGTATCGCTTGATGCCAGCTCCCAGGAATTACGGCCAAAGAGGGCCCATAGCTCCCAGGAATTGTGGTGAGACTTTAGAACCTGAGGTGAGAGCCGACGCGAATGTGAGCAAGCTGCATATCTCGCCCACGATGGGCAAGTACGAGATGCTGTGTTAGTTTGAGATAATTCCAATTTTGAGTCCATCATATGTTTGAGATAATCGCCTCCGTCTCCCATATGTCATAGGCTAAAATTTCTTGTGTTTCCCAAATAATTAGAACAAGCAAGTGTAGGCTAAATTTGGACAGATCAACTACAGTATTAAAAGATGAACTAGTACAAGAATAAGCAAGATTGGATCAATCTAGTACAGTCCATGAGTGAATCGGACGAGGCCAGCAGAGGCGGCGATTCGTCGCGGAAAGAGTGGCGGTGGGCGGAGGCGCGTGCACGCGGGGCAGAGGAGGGCGACCGAGCGCACGCACGACAGCCTAGGTGAGCACGGGCGCGCGCGGTAGCGGACGCAGGCGCGTGACATCACGCGCTGCACGGCGGGCGTCGGGGCAGACGGCGTGGCTGACACGACGATGGTGATCGACATGTGCGGCGTGTCGTCGGGGGACCTCGTGGCAAGTGCCTCGAGCAGCTTCGGCCACTGCGTGCAGAAGGTGGTGCTCAGGTCGAGGATGTGAAACCTCTGCGGCTCCGACGACACCGCGGCGGCCTCCAGCAAAGATTCTAGTATTGCTCCGTTCGCGGCGAACTCCTTGAACCACAATGCGGTCCGCCGCGAGCGTGCGCAGCGTCCAAGGATCGGACGCCATGAGCCGCGCGAAAAGGCCCACGCATGAAGTACTAGGACACTAGCTTCTTCTCCACGTCTCCGTACGGCGACGCTAGCTCATGAGCATCGACATCATCTACTGTCGACGGAGGTGGGCGGGCACGGGCGCCTCGCGCGCGAGACGGCGGCAAGGTCGCCAACTCTAGCCGTTTCTACGGGAGCGCGCCCGAGCACGCGGCTCCGCCTCCACGCCAAGCTCGCCGCCGTTGGGAAGATTGGGGAGAGAAGAGAAGGAAAGAGGCGCTTGAGGAGATTAGTCAACGATGGGGGAGGAGATTGATAATCGATTGTGGGCCAGATTCTCCGTGTCGCGCGGAGTAAAGGCCGGGGATAGGCAACTTCACAAATGTATGCAAATTAATTTCTCCTACATTAACTTCTCCGGATCTCAAAGCAGACTGCAGCTCTGGACGGTACAGATTACTTCCTCACCCATACCTGTGTGTACAAAGGTATTTCCGTTTGTTTTGGTGCCAAAAAGGGGCTTTGCAAATAAAAGAAAACATAAAAAAAATAAAGGGCGCGCTGGCCGAACGGCCCAGGTCGACGCCGCGGCCCAACCCCGCACCCGCGCCCCGCCAGCAGCAGCTCGCCCCCGGCCCACCCCACCCGGCCACCCCGCGCGGCCCAGCTCCACCCGGCCGCTCGCCAGCGCTCGCCTCCAGCGCACGCGCGCGTTGCCTCGCGCCCACGTCGCACCGCCCCCAGCTGAAGCCTGCGCTCGCATGTACGGAGTATTACTCCTGCCCGCGATCGCCGCCCGAGCGTTACGCCCGCGCTGCCGGTTCCCTGAACCTGGACAGCCCCATGCCTATATTTATACACTGCCTGGGAGCTCCCAAGCCTCACCCAAAGCACGCGTCGCACCTCTCTCTCTCCCTATTTCGCAGTTCACTGCTACCCTCTCTCGGTTGCGCTGCACACACGCGCAGCAGCACGGCGCCGATCGACGCCCTCTACCTTACGTCGCGGTAATCCCATCTTCTTTTCACGTTAAGCCTAAATCTGTAGTGCTAAGTTTAGAGTAGAGTAGATGAATGGATGAATTCATGTTTATTTAGTCTATATCAGATCTTGACACACCCGCTGTACACCACTAGATCTCAATCTGAAGATCCACGATAGGCCAAATAACTGAACTTCCCAATCGATCGGTTCTTGTATGTGCTAACTCATTTCTTATGCCTAATTTCTAAATTCTAAATCTTAAAATCCACAGCTCAGTTTTAGATGAGGTTTTCTCTGTTGAGTTTGTAATTAAGTTCTCTACAACTTTCGTTTAGAAAGTTTTTCCATCGAAAAACTTTTTCTGACAACTTTTCGTACAACATTTAAATTTTAACCGCGACATGTTTAATCTTGTAAAAATTATAGAAAACTATTACAAGCCCAAAATTAGAAAATGATATACCCATGAACTCATAAAAACGTGTAGGACACAAATATGATTTTAAATCCGACTTTCAAGTAATGTTCAAATATTCAAATTTGAATATGTGAATTTGAGTATTTGACATAACATAAATTCTATAAATCCAAATCAAGTGATTTTTTTTTAAATGGATCACATTGATTCCCTGTCTACTTGCACAAACACCAACAATAGTTCAACCCTTTTGCCACTATTCAAATTCAAACATGAGGATTTGAGTATTTTCATTATAGATGCATTTCCTTAATTTCATCTCTACAAAAAAATGAAG
Organism: Lolium multiflorum; assembly: GCA_030979885.1. NCBI lineage: Eukaryota > Viridiplantae > Streptophyta > Magnoliopsida > Poales > Poaceae > Lolium > Lolium multiflorum. The sequence continues at coordinate 246,269,897 of CM061747.1, forward strand.
CCTATAGTCAAACCCATATATCAAAATCACTTAGACACATTCATCATGTTCCATGAACACATCTCTCCACAACATATTATCTTAGTCCATATTATTCGAATAACAATTGAGTTATTTGAGTAAATTTTAATATCCCTAATTCCTAACTAATCTTTTTTCCTTGTGTCATTGGTGAGTGTTTCACACTTTCCATAATGTTATGTTGCTTTACGCCAGCTTAGCCTCATTTGATTCTATCACATTTATCACTCCAATTATTCGTTCCAGTGTAGCAAACAACCCGAGACCATATGCCCTAGTTAACTTTTTTTTCTCCTAAGCATTTGACTTGGATATTCTTTTCCTTTCTAAGTACATGACCCTTCCAATCTATCAAACCATATCTTGCAAGCCAAACCTCATGCCCCACCTTAGTACCATAGAGCGATTTCCGATTGTTGTCTTGTTTGATTATGTTGCTATGAATGGTGTGTTTATGTTGTGCTATTTTTTATCTTATAGTTTGTGCGGAGAGCCACGTGTTTTGATTGAGAGAAAAGGGAATGATCTTCGACTACCAAAAAGGCAAGTGACACACCCTCACAAATGTCCTAGATTTTATTCATGCACCGTAGTGATTTTTGTAGTAAGTCTAGGGATATGCTTTGCTTTTGTAATCCCAGTAGATAGCTACTTCCACCTGACTATATTTTGTCGCCATTGAATTTAGTTGATGCTTAGCTATGCTATGAAAATGTTTTAGTAGTGGTTATGGAAAAACAACTAAATTCAATGAACTACCTGGGTGGAATGTGGCTTGGATTGGATTATGTTGAGTGGTTACACCGGAGTCATATCTATGGCGGTCGTGTGTATCGCACTTGTGGACGGCCACCCAGGAACAAAGAGATAATAGACAACCTTGCTCATTAGCTTACCGTACAACCACATGCTATATGGGCTCTGGCTTGACGGAGTATGTTGTGAGAACCCGGATCCTACGTGACAGATGATGTAGGGGAATGTAGGTTGGAGCGGGTCCGTAGAGAAAGGTCTGGGTGATCACTTCGGAAAAGTCTCGTCCTAGTCAACATCTGTCCATTTGAGCAAAATGTGCATCATGGAAGAAGAGCAGACTAGGTCATGTGGGTAAATTTGTACAACCTCTGCAGAGTGTAAATCTAAGTACTTAGCCATGTCCCTGGTTACGGACAATTTGAGCGAACTGACAAGGCACATGTTCGAAAGTCTCCTCATCCCAACTTCTTAAATAAAACTTGATGGGTGAACAGGGAAATGACAATTGGTGTAAGTGACTATCGGCTAGTAGGTCCCGTGCCATGTCTATGGTCTGAGTCTACAGGGGTAGTTCACCCAAACCAAGTTGATCATGGGTAGGAGGATTCACCGGGGCTTTACCGGTGGTTTCCAGGTTCATTGATTTCTATCAATGGTACCGCTTAATTAGTATGAAAGAAAATGATTTCACAAATGATAGGAGAAAACTGGCTTTATGCAAATATGCCTGAGCTCTACCAGCCAAATGTACACTTAAGTGTTAGGTTGCCATTTGAGTCCACTATAGTGTCATCTTGCCAATACAATTCCAAATGTATTGACCATTCGTGGCTGTAACTTTTCATGTTGCAGATGTTTTGAAAGACGAGTGAGTTACGATGGTTAGGGTTACGAGTCTATCCTCAACATGCTCGCCTGTGGCACATGAAGACGAAGGACTCCATGCTGTCTATGTTTATTCGTTGTGAAACTCTGATGATATGCTAGCCTTGTGCTATGCAATTTGTAATCCTTTATGTAAATTCTGGATCATACGATGTAATAAAGACCTTTGTTTCTTGGTATTACATCTTGTACTGTGTGTGCTAGCGATTGATCCAGGGACTAGCACAGATATGCACAGAGATCGGCACCTTAAAAGGTGAGGTCGCTGGATACATGCTTACCTTTTAATTTTCATGTTTTAAACTTGTTTAAATCTTGGTTGAACCTAGGATTTGACCAAGATTCAAATATATGGGAATAAAATTCAGAAAAAAACAGAAAAATGAAAAACCAAAGCACATAGTCTTCTTATGTCTATAGTTAGCATTAAAGTTGATAAACAGGTCTAGACATATTCAAACTAGAAAATCATGTATATATCTACACCCCTAACCCTAAACTCTGTCTTATGAAGTCAAGCATGCATGAAGAGAAGTGGTTTTTTTGTTCCAAACATGGAAATTTCAAAAACCCTCCCAAGAGCTACATTTTGGGGTGACTAAGAAGGATAGATGCTTATTTTTTCATATTCATGATTTAAACTTGTTTAAACCATGGTCAAACCTAGGATTTGACCAAGATTCAAATGGGCATCAAAATTGAAAAAAAATCAGCAAAAATAAAAACCAAAGCAAATAGTTTTCTTATGTTATATAGTAAGCATTAAAGTTGATAAACAAGGTCTAGACATATTCAAACCAGACAAATCATGTATCTATACCCCCTAACCCCTAAACTGTGTCTTATGAAGTCAAGCATGAAGAGAAGTGGTTTTGCGTTTCAAACATGGAAATTTCAAAAACCTCCCAAAAGCCCCTTTTCAAATATTTCAAACTTATTCAAATTTGGTTCAAATTTGAAAGACATACAAGTTATAGCACACATAGTGCATACATTTTCACACAAACTGCACTAGATGCTAACCCTATAATTTGAGGCCATTTGGATGAGGTCGAAAAAATTCTTGGATTAGAATCGTGTTGTTCGAACCCCGTAGTTGGATTTTTTTGAACCCTTGATCTGTAGAACTGGGCAAAACCCGAGTTTAACCTATTTAATTATAGATTCGTATATCGATTTTTCTACTACCTTTTTATTATTACTATGCAGCACATGGGTGTTTGCCCGTCGAGTGAAACACGGAGGAAGAGGGATCACTCGGAAGGAGAGAAGAAGGGGGTGTCTCCCCTTTTTCGGGTGATGATGTTGACTTTTGTGCAGGGTTTGTCAGTGAGCAGGAGGTGCGAGCGAGCGAGCGAGCGAGTCGAGCGAGGCCGAGAATGAGAGAGATTTTTTTTTGTGAGAGGGACAACCGAAGGATCCAGAAGGACCCACAGAATTCCAATACGCATCGATGCGTCTTCTCTTGACAAAGAAGATGGCTGGGACTTTGCGTACCTACTGCACGTGACTTGTGCTCACTGAAGTGTGGGACCTCACGCGTGGGCACCACACGTAAGTGACAGACCTGTTGGTGTAAAAACTCGGTTGATTATAATAGTGCATTAGAACAAAGTTTCCTATGGATTCAAGGGTAGGAAATCCAAGTTAAATCATTTACGTGTTAAACTTGTCTAAATCTTGGTCAAACCTAGGATTTGACCAAGATTCAAATGGGCAGAAAAATAAAAAAACAGAAAAATGAAAAACAAAATCACATAGTCTTCTTATGTCATATAGTAAGCATTAAAATTGATAAACAAGGTCTAGACATATCAAACCATACAAATCATGTATCTACCCCCTAACCCCTAATCTCCGTCTTATGAAGTCAAGCATGAAGAGAAGTGGTTTTGGGTTTCAAACATGGAAATTTCAAAAACCTCCCAAAAACTTCATTTTAGAGTGACTAAGAAGGATACATGCTTCCCTTTTCATTTTCTTGTTTTAAACTTGTTTAAATTATCTTGGTCAAACCTAGGATTTGACAAGATTCAAAGATACATGCTTCCCTTTTCATTTGACATGAATCCTTGTGGCACGACCATGTTGGGGTCACTCCTGGCTGTCTACCCAGCCGAGCATGCGGGCTCTATTACCTTGTACGAATCCTCGTTTTAAACAAAGAAGTGAACAAACGCCCCTCCCCCGCGCCACGCACACACACACACACTCTCTCTCTCTCTCTCTCTCTCTCTCTCTCTCTCTCTCTCTCTCTCTCTCTCTCTCTCTCTCTCTCTCTCTCTCTCTATCGCATCATTTGTCTGTCAGACTCCATTGATTTGCCCCAAGTTCAACAAGGTCGCCCCCTTTTCCTCTGAGAGTCCATTGATTTTTATTTGCTGGTGTCACTTGTGCTAAACTGTCATTCCTTGTACTCCCTCCGATTCATATTATTTGATGGTAATATAGATGCATCTATACACATTATAGTTGTAGATACATCCATTTTACCATCAATTAATATTGATCGGAGTTGCAGCGTGGTATGAGGCCTGCCGCCTGCCACCGTCGGCGAGGTTCCAAGTAAACGGCGCCAGAAGAAGAGTAGCGCGGCTCCGGATTCAACCAACTGGCGGCGATGGACGGCACTATGGAAATAAACGCTACGAATTTGGAGGCCATCGCGTACAACATCGCTGGAACGGCGCAGGTCATGTGCTCCCACGACGGCTGCGGGGTCATCGTCAGCTACCACGAGTCCCTAAGCCACCAGATCGCGTGCCCGCACGGCCGGTGCAACTGCACGGAGCAGGGCTGCGACTTCGCCGCCCCACCGTCAGCGCTCCTCGTTCACCTCGCAGAGGCCCACTCGATTCAGGTGCACAGGTTAGAGTATGGCAAGTCCATAGAGTTCCGGGTGACCATGACGCACCCGTGCTCGCCGTGCAGGCTGCTCGTCGTCGAAGGGGATGACGGCTCCGTGTTCGTCCTGTACATCGACGCGCTCGGCCCGGCCATTGTCTTGTCTTTGGTATGCGTCAGTTCGGCCACATCCGTGTGGCCGCTCTACAGGGTGAAGATCTGGGCGCACGGCCCGCCGCCGTCCTCGAAATCGGACTGCAGGCGGGATGTCGTGAAGATGTCTGCCGATGCTTCTGGCAGCGCGTCGCCGGGCGCTGTCGTGTTTGAGGAGCTCACGTCGTTCCTCGTTGTGCCGGGGCCATACCTCGTTGGTGCTGGATCGTCCAAGGAGCTGCGTTTCTACATTCGCATATGCAAGCAGATGTAGCTACTGCTACTTTGCGTAGTTGAAAAAACTGTCAATTTGTCATGAGGAATGATAAATTTCGATGAAAAGTACTTGATTGTTCGTACGGCTGCTATTTTTTTATGGATTCTTCGTTTCATATTTGTGCTGAACTGTTTGTAGTAGTACTTATACTGTACTTAATAATAATGCAGCGTGGAAGTGAATACTCCTTTTTTTTGTGAATCGGAAGTGAATACTCCAACTATATGTAATTGTAACCCCTCCATCTGATTTATATAAAACTATGTGCACTTCCAGATCATTTCTCCTGTTTTTTAGATGTCCTTTCACTTACTATAAAAAACAAAGAAGCACTGCTGCTTTGATTCAAAGGAATGTGGAGAGTGTAGAAATAGGAAAGGTGTAGGATTGAAATTTTCCCATAGGAATCAAATCCAACATAATTCCTATGTCAATCCTATGAATCAAAGAAGCCCTAAGTGGTTACCGGTGCTTAATGCACAGTTCCAAAAAGTTCATCCCGCAGTCCAAATAACTAATAATCAGATGATGTCAATTTTTGTGTATGTAGTTGTGCCTATTACCATCACAAATATAGTCTCAAATAGTATGATGGTGGAGATACACATTTTTTAACTACCATGATTTTCGGTAAATGCTTAGTCAATTTTGACATAATTTGACTTTCTAAAAATAATATAAGCTAAGCTTTGAGATGGAGGTAGGTTTTCCTCGTCTTAAGCAAAATCCCTTCCCATCCCCTTAAATAGAGTACTCCAGCCTCGAGGCTAGGAGATAAGAGAGGCCATCGATAGGCCACATACTCCTCGCGCGCTCGCAATGCTGGAAACTGTCACCGTTACCCTGAAGATGGACTCCACCGTGCTTCACTGCATTTTCTGCTCCCAGCCCCTCAAGCCCCCCGTCTTCAAGGTCGATCCCTTTCCCTCCCACACTCCATTGATGTTTCTTTTGTGGGTTCACTACTGCAAAAATGGCAATCCACGAACTTTGATTTGTGCAGTGCAAGGGTAATCATTTGGCCTGCGGCCGCTGCCTCAGCGAGCTTCCCGGGAACCGGTGCCATAGGTGCGTGGAACCCCGCGGCGGATTCGAGCACGACCCGGCAATGGACGCCGTCGTATCAGCGGCGACGGTTGAGTGCCCCCACAGCAGCTGCGGGAGCTTGGTGGCCTACCACCAGGTCCACGACCACAAGATTGCATGCCCGCACGCCCCTTGCGCTTGCACGGAGCCCGGCTGCGACTTCGCCGCCCCGCCAACAGCGCTCGTCGCCCACTTTGCAGCGGCCCACTCGATCCAAGTGCACAAGCTCCCGCCGTACAACACGACCAAAGTGTTCGAGGTGCTGGTGCCGGTGCCGGGTTCGCCGTGCCTGCGGATCATCGCCGAAGGGGAGGACGGCGCCGTGTTCGTCCTGATCATCGGCGTGCTCGGTTCGACTTCGACCACCATCGTGTCTACCGTGTGCGTTAGGGCGGCCGCGTGCGTGTGGCCTCTGTACACGGCAAAGATGTGGGCGAATGGGCCGGCGTCGTGCTCGTTGGCGCACTCGAGGAGCAGGGCGGACACCGTGAATGTGTCATTGGAGGCGTCGAGCTGCGCCTTGCCGGGCGACGTCGCGTTTGATGAACTCACGTCGTTCCTCTCGGTACCGCCGCTGTACCAGGTGCTTGGTGGACCTTCCAAGCTGCTGCGTTTCTACATTCGCATCGAGAAGGAGAACAATTAATCCTCAAAATAAGTACTCCTTATATAGAAAGGGACTAACTGTTTTTCGTCCTGCTAATGCAACCTTGAGGTGACCGGGACAACTTTGTACAAAGCATCGTGCTCATATAAATATACGTACTCTACAAAATCATCAGCAGTGGAGTACCTCGTAGGTGCCATGTCCATGGATCGACAAGACAAGACACATACATAGACTGGGTCACTGGGAGATGGATATTACTACTGGATCGTGATAGGATGCCTACATACACCCTACTCGGCAGGTGACGATACCTTCCCAACAAAGGTATCCAGTCCCATCCATTGATTATATTTTATTATGGACGGAGAGCATTCTACTACGTAGAAGAGATGTCATGTCTTGGGGCAGAGGTTCGGCTTAATCATGGTTTAGATGACTCTAATGTAGATGTATCTAGACATATTGTAACTATAGATACTTCCATTTTAGCATCAAGTAATGTGGATCGGAGGGAGTAATACTATAGTACAATATACTCAGTATAAGGTTAACTTTGGCACACGCTGGGACGCACATATTTGTTAGAAGTACACACATGCAAGACAGAGCACAGAGTAAAATAATTACTATTTACTTATGGGCAACCAAAAGCTTGTACGTGTCCACTCTATATATGGGCATGGACTACACTTATTGCTTGTGGACGAGGATAGCTGTTGTGGACAACACAGTGGATGCTGTTAGAGTGAAACGGCACACTTATTATGGATCGTAGGGAGTATGCAAGATAAAAAAAGATCTACCATACATATTAGTATTATTATCATCAGTTATGTACTCATGACACTGGGAGCATACACACACGATCGTACATACTACAGTAGTACTGTACTACTTTTAAAACTACTTGCAAGATAAAATATACTGTACTACTTATCACTGGGTGCATACACACACGATCGTATACATACTAGTCCTGTACTACTTTTAACACTAGGCTATCCTTTTCAGTGGTCTTCCTCTTCAGCTTCCACAGCCTGTACCATGTTGCTCTTCTTCTTCTTCTTCTTCTTCTTCTTCTTCTTCTTCTTCTTCTTCTTACTCCCGCTGTCCTGGAATTCCGCCAATTTTTGTTGACCCTTCTCAAAGTTCACTATTCGCCTGTATACCTCATATGTTGCGTATGCGTCGATGCTTGCATACAGGATATGCTTCATGGACAAGGGCACCTGCTTCCACAGCTTGTGTTCCTCTTTCGTAAGTTTTTTCATGATAGATTTGTACTGGCTGTCTATAATGGCCGCAGCATAGTCAGCCAACGAATCCTTATTGTTACTAGTGGAATCGGCAGGCTTCCACCTTTTCTGGATGTCCACGAAGTTCGCCACTGAGAGGTTGCAACGCCCAAGCCTGGTAATGTCGTTGCCGATGTCAACACCTGCAAATGTTATGTCAGGCCTGCCAAGAAAGTCAGCGAGTTTGGGGCAGGGCTGGTCGGCCGAGGAAATCTGGTACAGGAGGCAGTCTGTGCCCATGCACAACTGTATGAGGGCAGCCTTCTGTTCAGGCCCATAGGTGTACTCTACGTCTAGGCCAACAATTTTGTACGAGTCTTCTTTCTCCAGTATCAACTCGATTTTGTTGATGTGTTCCTCCACCTTAGACGCCATATTGGTATAGTTCGCCGTAATGGTGGTTGTTCCATGAGCGAGGAAAGTGTGTCCTTGGTAGAACGCTTCCATGGAGGGTAGCGAGAGAGGGGCACAGGCGAGAGTGTCAGGGAGAAGACGAAATGAGGAAGACGAATGTTAACCGCCACGCCAGGGCCTGGAAACCGCCCGTCGCTAGATGCATGCATTTGGACGGTTTTGAAGATGACGGGCCATAGGGCACGAATGCAGTTTCCCTGTTAAAATAATAATAACCGCCCACGTACTTAATTAATTGTATGCTTATTTGTTTCTCGAGAGGAGCCTAGTTTTTTTCTACGAAACTCTGAAGATCTATTAAAAATCATCAACATTAGTACAAAGAGATTCAAAATTAATATTACCTTCGTCTAAAAGGAGGTGTCTTAGTTTTGTCTAATACGGATGTATAAAGACATATCTAAGTTGTAGAAATTACAAATATGTCTTCTTTGCACCACTTAGCTACCACTACAAAGTACAAACACTAACGCAAGGTAGATCAGCATCATGCAATGTAGACATTACAGTATTTTTGTACTACTGTACTTGTCTTCCCTGGTCTATGATTCAATATCTAGTATACTGTACTGCTTATACACCAGGGAGATTCAAAATACGAGTTGAGCGCCAAAACTCCCGCCTCCATACACATATTTCGGATTCCCTTTCGACCCTATTAGCAATGACGCAAAGGCAGACAAGTGAAGCCGGCGTTGGTTGGGGTCTCGTTCGTAATTTACACACCCCCTCTGATATATATAGTCTACCGCCTTCCATTCGTCTTCCCCATTTCCGCAAAAAATCTGTCGCAATACTCCAGGCCCATCATCTCTCACCTGCCGGACCACCGCACCGGAATATCCCAGCCGTACTTAGCCGGCATACCACCTCACCTACCTGAGGCCACCGACTCCCTCGTCCGCAGCACCAGATCCGCTTCACCAACGCCGCCGTGTACTGCATCGGATCTGCTTCACCGACTGCTTCATCCGCAGCACCAGATCCGCTTCACCAACGCCGCCGTGCACTGCACTATCTGAGTTCACCGACTCCCTCGTCTGCCGTACCTGATCCGCTTCACCAACGACGCCGTGCACTGCACCGGATCTGCTTCACCGACTCCCTCGTTTCAGATCTGCTTCCCCGAACCCATCATCGACCGCCCCAGATCTGCTTCCTCGACGCCGACGCCCACCGCAACCGCAGCACCCCCGCCGTCGTCGACGTGACCCGCAAGGATGCCGAGTATGACTACACGAAGCCGCCGTCGAGGTAACCAGACCCCCTCCCCCCTACACGTTTTGGTCTGTTACCATAGAAGGTTCAAGCATGTCTTGGTCAACTAGAATGTGTCCCATAGATCCAGCTCCGCCCCGCTCTCAATGCGCGTGGCAGATGGCAGGATCCTGCGCATTTGCCCATGCCACTCCTCGAGCTCTCTGTCTTGATGTGCTTCACACACAGGGCTTATAATACTAGGAAGCTTGTGCCTCACATACACTTACACACAGGGCTACTACTACTAGGAAGCTTTATTGGATATCTCAGTGGTACAAAGCTTACTTACATGGGACGGGTGATACTCTATTTAAATTTTTGTACATGACCCTATAGATTGTTGCCATGTGCCAGAATCCAAACCCTATACCATACTTCTAGAATACTCTACAAACTCTAGATATTTCATACTACTCGTAAATATCTTACTCTAGAACATTCCCCATTCTACAGTTCTCTCTACATACCTTGGATACTTCATGACTAAGCTAGCTCCTTTACTAGCCAACCACATTGATAAGATTACTACTAACAATCCCCCCATAATCTTGTCATATAAACTATCTTTACTATTAAATTTAAAATAGGCCGCGGTGGTTGGTGATGGTACGTCAAACGTGTATACAACTCACCCCGAACATAAAAAGTAAGGTCAGCGTGACCGGCTCCATGAGGAGTTCTTATCAGGATTAGTTAGGTCACGACCAAAATCCAATCCGTAGCACTAGGTAGCAAAATCAGCATCCCTTTCCTAATTCTAATCGGTAAGACAAGCATAGATCGGTCCAGCCACACATCTTTTTTGTTCGCTCCCCTTTTAATTCTCTAAGGAACCCTCTCCTTAACGAGCGTAGATTGATGGAGATGGTTTTTGTACCGGTCAATCTTTATATCCTTTCTGGCATAGTTCTGTAAAAGATCGGCAGGTGATCCGTCCTTTCTCCTCTGCCGTAGTTCATCAACGCGTGTTCGGCAATCCCGGTTAGATCGACACAATCGGCAAAAAAGAAAAAGGCCAAAAGAGACCCATTGATTAGGCTCCTCTTGCCGTGCTACTTTAAATTTTCTAACTTTTCTTTCATTCGCAAACATACAGTGACAATCTATATGACTCTAGGTTTCTTTTCCTAATTTTTGCACGTGCATGCATTTTCCCTTTAAAATTCGTAGGACATACAAATCTCAACACTTATGCAACTAAAAATCCTTAAAAAAACAAAGCTTTCATACCCTGCAGCTTTTAAGAGGTTAGTCACAAGAATCAACCACATGTTTTGGAGCGCAGTGACATTCTCCCTAAAAAAACATGTTTCATGCGTGGGTGTTTCATTAATAAAGAGAAATATCTGTTCAGTTGGGGCCACGTATCGACGTGTGTTCTCGACAAATCAGTTTCTCAGACAAAGTATCTTGAAGGTGTTCATAGAGATTGCATGTGCATTTGTGCGTTCGTAGGAGCGAGTATGCATTTAGTGAGCATTTATATTGTACCGTGTTTTGTTAAAAAAGATGGTGTAAAATGGGCACCTTTTACGATATACTCTCTCCGTCCCAAAATGTAAGGCGTCTAAGGATTGGTCAAAACTCAAAAGTCAAACCTTACGAACTTTGACCAAATATTTTAAAAAATATTTACATTTTCAATATCAAATTGACATATTAAGAAATTATACTTTAGGGTGACTCTATTGATAATGATTTAGTATTGTAAATATTTATATTTTTTGTGTGTAAACTTGGTCAAACTTTAAAAACATTGACTTTTAACTAATCCTTAGACGCCTTATTTTTGGCACGGAGGGAGTATCATTCAATAAATACTATGAATTATTCGATCGTCTGTTCAAACATGTTAATTAGATCGGTCGATTGATCAACTCGGATCGGTCGATCGAGCATCAGAGTTGTCTCAGTGATGACAAAAAATAAGCACATTGTATGATACTGACGTACCACAGATTCTAAAGAAAAATGAGGACCATGTGGCCACACATCCTGGACATAGACATTGCGATTATATTCCATTTATTCTATATTTGGAGGGAGCCATCTTTCGTTATTAACCCGTTGCAACACACGGGTATTATGCTAGTATCCCCTAATCCAGATCACATGGACCATGCACTTCATCTTGTGATGGCATCACACCGACTCACGTCAAGCAACGACGCCGCACCTTGCTTGTTAGCCTGACACCGACTTCATTTTAGATATCATGTAGTACATGTCAAGTACCAAATCACTGAGAACCAACCTGTGGTTGGATGGTTAGGAGGGCAGTGGCACCCCCAGATTTAACGCTTTGGTGTCTCAAAAATGGAGGAATATTCTTCTGTGGGACGCGGCGTTCCCGATGACATTGTGGTGCTAGTGGTGACTTCGTCAATCTCAATACCCGTCGGAACAGTTTCTTGGATGCAGTTTCCTGAAGGTGCTTGAAGGGGTAGTGTGTGTGCCTGAGTGATGAGTGTATGTATGTACGTGTGAGCGTCTATGATTGTACTGTGTGTTGCAAAAAATAGTATTAATTTTGTCTTGTTCATACTAAGACTAGCAAAGCGTTCCCTGCTCTATAAACTCTCAAGAAACACCCCTATAGTATCCATCTAGTTCGTCCTAATGTTAGAACAGTAATTGCATGCTATGTAATTCATCTATTTTTGTTAGGAAACCTACATGTTTGTTTGCTTTTCTTATTCTCAGGTGACAGGTTGTGTGCTGGGACCATAGCCGCCGTCTGTTTTGTTCGTTGCAAAATGTTGTTTTATATTCCGCCATTCTGTGCTCTTCTGTGTTCACAAGGTTTTACATTATAATTTCCATCTGTTTTGTTGTAAACAATGACGGTAAATGCCAATTACTATTTCCTTTCTGCTATCCTTTTGCCATCCTGTAGTACATGTGTGAACTCATTGCTCTGGTACATTTAAATTCTTCATTGTTTTTTTTCTTCAAGAGCTGCAACCCTAACTCTTTGCTGTAATTTCATGTTGCACTATCACATGGAACACAGCAAATCGTGGAGTGAATCACCCCTATAATCCAGTAAGTACCTTTCATTTTTGTATTGATATGCTTATCGTGCTGGAACCAGTTTGTGTTTAACACATTTACTCTCCATATAGATAGGATAACTGGTTTGAAATAAATCATGCTATTTGTATGACTGCACGTCTTCGTTCATTTTCCTGCTAGCTTCTCAAACTTGTTCTATTGCCTGTCTAATCTTTTTTTGTTTGATCGTGATTAAACCAATTTAATTGTTCTGCTTAACTTAAATGATCTGGCATTTTATTCTAGCCACATAATGTTTGATTGCTCATGCACTTCCTCATACTGTTATGTCTTCTGGATTTCTTCCATAATGATAAGAATGTTTTGCTTGGTGAATATGAGTCAGATGATGATTCAATTGGTTATTAGTCCTTGATTCATTGAGTTGACTGATGATTAAAACATATAAACCTTGCGACTATCTGGCATGCTTGTTGTGGGATATAATGAGCATATTTGTTTTTTGTAAGACTTTTTTCGGATTTCACTGTTGATTAATCCAATGCCACCTTCTGTAGTAGGAAATCCACCTTCAGTAGGTATCATAAATAAGATTTGTTGTTACTTTTTGGCTGACCCATCTTTTATTTTTAGGCACAAAATGGTTCATTTGTTTGTTTCTCCTTCCCTTATATTGCGCTCATGGGTTAAACATTGAAATAATATGTCAGTTTATATGAATCCCAGAATGGTTGCTGTCTAATCTGTCTTAATTGGTCCTGCTCGTTTATATTTGGCACCAAATGGATATATTTCTCTTTTATCTGAGGCATTCCCATGGCTGGCTGATGATTAAAATAATGAAATTTAGGGAATGTCTGGCTACCACTTTTGTGGAACTTAAGGGATCTGAAGCACCCCTTCCAAGTGTCAATTTTAATAGACAGCTGTTATGCAGTTTCCTGGCTTATTTTATTAGGCACAGACTGTCTAGTTACTTGATTTATTTTGTTCATATTTGCCATCCGGTTGCTCTGCCTGTTGCATTGGGGTTGATAGCTTGCTTTGTTATATTATGCCTTGTGCTTTGTGAAAATCTGCCATCTGTTTTGATGCTTTGCAAAAATCTGTGACAACTAATAGTATGGTTGTTTTCTCAAATTGTATGGTTCTGTAACTTGCACTGTCTTGTTTTCAGCCCCTGAATAGAGCAAGGAAGGCAGATGGCAGGGCATGTACATCAAGTGTCCAGGTCTTTCCACAGCACAGCCGTGACAATGCCAATTCATCTGATTGTCAGATGATAGCTACTGTCCCAGCCATTCCAGCGCAAACAATCGCTGCCTTTGCACACGAATCACTTGATATAATTCAGCAGCAAAGAGATGAAATAGATTCAAATATCATCATAACAGTCAATGAGATACATGAATTGAAAAATAGGCAAGCTTGGATTGAGCAGATCCTTAATAATCTACTCTGCAGATCTAATGGAAAGCCAGCTGTTACTTGCACTCCGATGAATTCTACCTAACAGAAATGCAGTTTTGCCGATGATGCCATTTGTATGGCTTGTATCATTTGAGTTATTTCGACTTGTTGTATTTGAGAATTTTTGCTGTTATTGTAATCCTTGAGCATTTTTTCCTGTTATTGCTATAGTTTGCAATCATTGTAACAAATTTTCAATGTAATGATTATTTTATCTTGCACTCGGCCTTAAACAGAACTACTAGTATGGTCTCACAATTTTTTTATCATTATACTATGCAAGATTTAGCGGTTGCCCCAAATTCAGAGCATCTCCACCGGCGGCCCTGCCTGATAGCGATTTGGGGGCCGGCGTCGTTTTATGGCTCGCACCGGTGCGCTCCAAACGGCGCCGGCCATTTTTCGAGCCCAGTAGAATCTCCGGCATCCCCGAGAGGACGCGACGGTTCGCATCGACTGGCCACGACGCGGGAAGGTTGGTCGTCGGCGTTTAAATGGCCTCCCGCGCGGAAACCGAGGCAGCGACTGGCCACGCGGCGTCCAGTCGCCGTAAATGTGGGCAGTTGCCACCGCTAGATATATAGGACGTACGCCGTCCACCACCGCCGCTCCATTCTCTACTCTCCACATCAAGATGCCGCGCCGTCTGAAGACCACCTACTCGATGCTTGGCCTAAACGGCCGCGCGCTGCCTCCACCACCACGGCAGCCGCAGCCGGAGCCGGAGCCGGAGCTGCAGGCCGACGACGAGCACAGCTCCGACGAGGACGAGGACCCACGGTTCGAGTCCTGGCACGATGTCTACGTAGCAGAAGCGGAAGCAGAGGCGGCGGATCGAGGAGTCAGCGCAGTCGGGCGAGCCGCCGCAGGCCCCCACCGACCCGGAGCAGGCGGCGATCCTCGCGTCGCTGAACGCACAACGATACCAGCGGTTGAGGGAGGAGGAGCGCGAGTTCGTCAACGACGCGAACCTCGAGCACGTCCTCGAGATATCGCGCCAGCGAGCGGTCACGGAGGAGGCGGGACGCCGCCTCAAGGAGGCGGAGCGACAGAAGCTCGCAGAGCTCAACGCTCATCGCCACCAGGACGAGTTCGCTCGCCAGCAGGCGAGGCGCGCCGAGATCGAAGCTTCTCGGGAAAGGCTGGAAGCGCGGGGACAGCGCCGCCGGCCGCCATGCTCCACCGCCAGATGCGCGAAGCAACGAAGGAGAAGCGGGCACGAAAGCAGGCGGCAATGGCTAAGAACAACGACGAGGCAGTGCCGTCGAGCGCCCCAACCGACGGCCCGTTGACCAGGATTAAGTTTAAGTTTAGTTATGTTTAAAGTCGAGCTACTTTGGTATAAATTTCGTATGATTTTGGGTTTTTAAATGTCAATTTTAATTTTAAAATGGCTGCCGTTTGGGGCCGCTGGTGTGGTGTGGGAGCAGCATCCCCAAATAGAGGATCATGGTAACAGAAATTGTCAACGTGATGATGATTTGATGTTGCACTCGACCTTGAACATAGGTACTAGTACGGTCTCACAATTTTTTTAATCATTATACTTTGCAACATTTAGCGCGGATGCGCCAAATTCAGAGATAGATCATGATCATGGTAACAAATTTTCAACGTGATGATGATTTGATGTTGCACTCGGGCTTGAACAGAAGTACTACTATACTGTCTCACAAATTCTTTATCATTATACTTTGCGAGATTTAGCGGATGCGCCAAATTCAGAGATAGATCATGATCATGGTAACACACTTTTCAATGTAATGATGATTTGATGTTGCACTCGACCTTGAACATAAGTCCCAGTACGGTATCACAATTTTGTATCATTATAATTTGCAAGTTTTAGCGGATGCGCCCATTTTCAGAGGTAGATCATGATCATGGTAACAAATTTTAAACGTGATGATGATTTGATGTTGCACTCGACCATGAACAGAAGTACTACTACTGTCTCACAATTTCTTTATCATTATACTTTGCCAGATTTAGCGGATGCGCCAAATTTAGAGATAGATCATGATCATGGTAACAAATTTTCCACGTGATGATGATTTGATGTTGCACTCGGGCTTGAACAGAAGTACTAGTACGGTCTAATTTTTTTAGCATTATACTTTGCAACGAATGCACCAATTTCAGGTGCATGTCACCAGATCTGTGTCCGATGATGATCATGGTAGTAACCGATGTTCAACTTGATGATGATTTGATTTTACAGTCGGCCTTGAACAGAGGTACTAGTACGGTCTCACAATTTTTTATCATTATACTTGTACCTTAGCGAAATTCAAAATCTCATAGCGGCAAAACTTCCCGCCCACAAAATACAAAAATTTCACACGCTTCCAAATTCCCATTCTACCCCTGTGGAGATGACAGCAAAGTCGGTTGGTGAGGGGTTTGCCCGTCATTTTTTCGATCACCACCTCCCTAGCCCGGAAACCCTCCCAAAAAAAATACATTTCCTTCAGTCTCTCATCTGAGACCACCCACCGGAACTTCTCAAGTCCCTCTCTCTACCACCTCCACGACCACCGCACCGGAACATCCCCGCCGGACTTCCCTGGCCTACCCGAGCCCTCGCGATCCTCGTCATCCGGCTGCCTGCCGGAGCCGCTTCATCGACGCCGTCATCAACCGGACCGGATCATCCCCGCCGAACCTCGAAACCATATGCTCATCCAGCAGTCTACCGCAGTCGCTTCAGCTGCGGTATCGTCCACCCCGCCGGAGCCGCTTCGCCGGATCCGTCGTCCACCGCATCGGATCTTGCTCACCGACACCGCTGTGCATGAACCGGATCTGCTTCACCGGCGCAGTGCATGATCTAAACTCTTCTACTGTCGCTTTTCTATTGCTTGCCTGCAAGTTCTTGTTTAATCTTGGGGGAACCTGTTTGTGCTAACGACGCGCCGTTACGTTTTTGCAGATGAGATGAGTAACCATGAAGTGTAATGGCCGTCTCTCCAACCCCAAGTAGCACATGTAGCGTACTTCATCACCGGATCTATCAACCCCAGGAAGATCTGCTGTGACTCCCACAGAGTGCTTCTCCTAATGTAAGTCCCTTGTTTTAGCGCCATGTTCTGGGTTCAGATGCTTGTTTGTCTGAAGCTCTTTTAGTTCATTCCTAGCTATGACCGTAACACGTTGCTATTTTCTACTTCATTGCTAACTTTAAGCGATTGAACATTTTGGTTTGCATTCCCTGCTCTGTAGATGTAGCCATCATAACTTCTATCTTGCTCAGTCGTTGTTACAAAAATTATACTGTAGGTATTATAGTAACATCCTGCTATTATTTAGTTCATGGCCAATTTTAAGTAATTGCACATGTTGGTTCGCATTCCCTGCTCTATAGCTTTTGGCATCGTAACTTCTATATTTGGTTTACATTCCCTGCTCTGTAGATCTAGCCATCATAACTTTATCTTGCTCAGTCGTTGTTACAAAAATTATGGCCTGCTACTATGTTGTTTGTGCCAATTTTTTACTCCATGAACATGTTGGCTTGCATTCCCTGTACTACAGGTGATGCCATTGTTTTGTATCTAGTTCATTGTAAGCTAACAAAGTAAGGACTTAGTTTGGCATGCTATCACTCTGCTATCTAGCCTGTAGTACAAATAAACTTGTCATACTACTAGATAATAATTTTGCGTGCCATCATGTTCTTCAAAAGCTGCATTATTGACTTGTTTCTCTGACTTGGCATGACGCTCACATATGGAAAGCTGAACATATTGGTTTGCATTCCCTCTTATACAAGTTCACAGGTGATCCCACTATATTCTGTATCTGGTCCATCCTAAGCTCCAGCATTAACTATCCTCCATGTGTTGCTCATTACAAGTTTATATCCCGAAACATCTTGATTTGCATCCCCTTCACTATAAGTTCAGGAGTATTATTTAGTTCACGGCCAAAGTGAAGTAATTGCACTTGGCACATGTTGGTTCACATTCCCTCCTCTTTAGCTTTTGCCATCGTAACTTCTATTTTTGGTTTACATTCCCTGCTCTGTAGATGTAGCCATCATAACTTCATCTTGCTCAGTCGTTGTTACAAAATTTATAGCCTGCTACTATGTTGTTCATGCCAATTTTGTACTCCCTGAACATGTTGGTTTGCATGGGACTCGACAGTAGTAAGTCTGCTGTTTCATTCTAACATGCTCTGTTATATTGGCTGTTGGTATGCGGCATGCACTCTTTGTTTGCTTATTGTGCGCATTACAATGATCTTGTTATAACGACGAAATGATGAGTTCCAAATTCTTTGCCAAACAATATTGTAGTGTCTTTGCCTTTCCATTGTTGTCTTAACTTGTAATGTCTTTGTTTCAGATATAGGTGCTGCATGGACAACTTAAAAGATTGCCGGATCGCTTCATTGTATTGCTAGGTTTAATTACCATTCAATTTCTCTGGGTTCTGTAATATTTTTTTCAATGCCTTGCAGCTGATGTAATATTTAGTTAGTTTTTATAGTTCTTTCGCGCATTTTTTCTTTGGTGCTTGTGGTAAGTGAGGCTATCCGACAGAAATCAATGCTGCGTAAATATTCTCAGTATCAAAATCACGAATTCCCATCCCTTAAACGGCCCAATTAAGCGAAATCACATATGTGCCTGCCCGCAAAATCCTAAAGCGCATATTATGCCGGCATATAAACACAACTAAACGGGCTGGCCCACTTACTTCTTGGGCCAGCCCATTTGATTTACGGTGGACCCCACACACTAATTGGGCTGGCCCACTTGCTTTAAGGTGGACCCCACCAACTACTGGGCCGGCCCACTAATTAGTTGGGCCAGCCCATTTGCTTTTGGTGGACCCCACATAATAAATGGGCCGGCCCTTTAAGAGGAAAGTGGGATCCACCGTGTTTTTGCCCGGCCCACTATCTTGTTGGGCCGGCCCACTTGCTATATGGTGGTCCCACATGGTAAATGGGCCGCCCTTTAAGAGGAAAGTGGGACCCACCTGTGTTTTGGCCCGGCCCACTATCTTGTTGGGCCGGCCCACCTGCTATATGGTGGACCCCACATACTAATTGGGCCGCCCTTTAAGGAAAGTGGGACCCACTGTGTTTTTGGCCCGGCCCACTATCTTGTGGGCCAGCCCACTTGCTATATGGTGGGCCCCACATACTAAATGGGCCGGCCCTTTAAGAAGATGGGTCCCACCGTGTTTTTGGCCCGCCCACTATTTTGTTGGGCCGGCCCACTTGCTGTATGGTGGACCCCACAAACGAAATGGGCCGACCCTTTAACTGGAAAGTGGGACCCACCTGTGTTTTTGGCCCGGCCCACTAGCTTGTTGGGCCGGCCCATTTGCTATACGGTGGACCCCACACACTAAATGGGCCGGCCTTTTAACAGAAAGTGGGACCCACCTG
Source organism: Lolium multiflorum (assembly GCA_030979885.1). NCBI lineage: Eukaryota > Viridiplantae > Streptophyta > Magnoliopsida > Poales > Poaceae > Lolium > Lolium multiflorum. The sequence goes on from CM061747.1 coordinate 246,289,386, forward strand.
TGTTTTTGGCCCGGTCCACTTGCTTCTTGGCCCAGTTGCTGTAAGGTGGACCCCACATGTTAAATGGGCCGGCCCATTTAAGTTTTGACCAGTCAACCTTAGAGGTTAGGCCCGGCCCACGTAACTAATGGACCAGCCCAGCTATATAGTTGACCGGTCAAACTATGTCATCTGGCCCGGCCCGCTTAAGACGTGGCAGCCTCGTGTGGGCCTACCATCTACCACGGAGCCAGGTTAACGTTAAGGGCAACGGCGTCTGCCACGTGTCGTTTGCATGACGTCGCAGTCAACGGGCTCCCGAAAACACTTCCGCAACGGTCCGATTTTCCGTGGCGGAAGGGCGCCCAAGCGCGACGGACCGAAAAAATCGTCGTTGGACTTTGCCCCTTCCACAACGGAACCCATATCGTCGGGTTAGGCCCATAGGCGACGAAAAATACCCCTTAGCGGACGATTTTGAGACGTTGTCTATCAGAACTTTTCTTGTAGTGGGAGTCCCACCTTGGGTAGGTTTCCCTACTACATGGAAGGTTTTGGGTTCGGGTCTTATTCGAAGACTTGTAGTCCAACACTTGGGGTTCCACCTATATAATGAGGGGCATAGGGGAGGGGGCCGGCCACCACAAAGCCACAAGCTGGCCGCACCCCTTGAGGCCGGCCACCCCCTCTCCCAAACCCTAGCCGCCCCCTCTCTCCTCCACCTCTCCCGCACGCTTAGCGAAGCTCCGCCGGAGTTCTCCATCACCACCGCCACCACGCCGTCGTGCTGCCGGATTCAAGGAGGAGCTACTACTTCCGCTGCCCGCTGGAACGGGGAGAAGGACGTCGTCATCAACACCGAACGTGTGACCGAGTACGGAGGTGCTGCCCGATCGTGGCACCGTGATCAAGATCTTCTACGCGCTTTTGCAAGCGGCAAGTGATCGTCTACCGCAGCAATAAGAGCCTACTCTTATAGGCTTTGGAAATCTTCAAGGGTGAGTCTTGATCATCCCCTCGTTGCTCCCGTCTTCTAGATTGCATCTTGGCTTGGATTGCGTTCTCGCGGTAGGAAATTTTTTGTTTTCTATGCAACGAATCCCTACATTTCTCACCTGTAGCGAAGCTAAAATCTGTGAGGATTTTGTTAGCAATAGCTGCATTTTTCGATTATGAGATTTGGCAGATGGATGTCAAAACGGCGTTCCTTAATGGAGACATTGAGGAAGAGTTGTATATGGTACAACCCAAAGGTTTTGTCGATCCTAAAAATGCTGACAAAGTATGCAAACTTCAGCGTTCAATTTATGGACTGAAGCAAGCATCAAGAAGTTGGAACCGACGCTTTGATAAGGTGATCAAAGACTTCGGGTTTATACAGTGTCATGGAGAGGCCTGTATTTACAAGAAAGTGAGTGGGAGCTCTGTAGCATTCCTGATATTATATGTAGATGACATATTATTGATTGGGAATGATATAGAACTATTAAGCAGTGTAAAGGGTTATTTGAATAATAGTTTTTCAATGAAAGACCTTGGTGAAGCATCATATATATTAGGCATCAAGATTTATAGAGATAGATCAAGACGTCTAATAGGGCTATCACAAAGTACATACCTGGACAAGATTCTAAAGAAGTTTAGAATGGACGAAAGTAAGAAAGGATTCTTACCTATGTTACCAGGCAAGGTCTTGAGTAAGACTCAAGGTCCGGCTACGGCAGAAGAAAGAGAAAGGATGAGTCAGATCCCCTATGCCTCGGCAGTAGGCTCTATCATGTATGCCATGCTATGTACTAGACCGGATATAGCACATGCTGTTAGTTTGACTAGCAGATATCAAAGTGATCCAGGAATGGAACACTGGACATCGGTCAAGAATATCCTGAAGTACTTGAAAAGAACTAAGGATATGTTTCTTTGTTATGGAGGTGACCAAGAGCTCGTTGTAACAAGTTACACCGATGCAAGTTGGAACACTGATCCTGATGACTCTAAGTCACAGTCTGGGTACGTGTTTATATTGAATGGTGCTGCAGTAAGCTGGGCAAGCTCGAAGCAGTGCACGGTGGCGAAATCCTCAACAGAATCGGAGTACATAGCGGCTTCAGAGGCTTCATCAGAAGCGGTATGGATGAAGAGGTTCATTGTAGAGCTCGGTGTGGTTCCTAGTGCATTGGACCCACTAGTCATCTACTGTGACAACATGGGTGCCATCGCCAATGCACAAGAACCAAGGTCACACAAGAGGCTGAAGCATATCAAGCTGCGTTATCATTCGATTCGCGAGTACATCGAAGATGGAGAAGTAAAGATTTGCAAAGTACACACTGATCTGAATGTAGCAGATCCGTTGACTAAAGCTCTCCCTAGGGCAAAGCATGACCAACACCAGAATGCCATGGGTGTTAGGTACCTTACAATGTAATCTAGATTATTGACTCTAGTGCAAGTGAGAGACTGTTGGAGATATGCCCAAGAGGCAATAATAAAAGTGGTTATTATATATATCTTTATGTTTATGATAAATGTTTATATACCATGCTATAATTGTATTAACCGAAACATTGATACATGTGTGTTATGTAAACAACAATGAGTCCCTAGTAAGCCTCTTAACTAGCTTGTTGATTAATAGATGATTAGTTTCATAATCATGAACATTGGATGTTATTAATAACAAGGTTATATCATTATATGAATGATGTAATGGACACACCCAATTAAGCGTAGCATAAGATCACGTCATTAAGTTATTTGCTATAAGCTTTCGATACATAGTTACCTAGTCCTTATGACCATGAGATCATGTAAATCACTTATACGGAAAGGTACTTTGATTACATCAAACGCCACTGCGTAAATGGGTGGTTATAAAGGTGGGATTAAGTATCCGGAAAGTATGAGTTGAGGCATATGGATCAACAGTGGGATTTGTCCATCCCGATGACGGATAGATATACTCTGGGCCCTCTCGGTGGAATGTCGTCTAATGTCTTGCAAGCATATGAATAAGTTCATAAGAGACCACACGTCCAAAACGTATCTACTTTCCCGAACACTTTTGCTATTGTTTTGCCTCTAATTTGTGTATTTTGGATACAACTAACACGGACTAACGCTGTTTTCAGCAGAACTGCTCTGGTGTCTCGTTTTTGTGCAGAAATCCAACTTTCGGGAAAATCCTCGGAATTCTTGCAGAAGGCCCTATTTCACCAAAATATTGACGGAGCCAGAAGGGCAAAGGAGGTGGAGGCCCGAGGGCCCCACACCACATGGCGGCGCGGCCCAGGGGGGCCCGCGCGGCCATGTGGTCTGGCCCCCTCGGCCGGCCTCCGACGCCCCCCTTCGGACTACTTATTGGTTTCGACCTGAAAACGCACGGAGAGAAGTCGAAGTCGCCAGAAACCCTCCAGAGAGCCGCCACATCGCGAAACTCCGTCGCGGGAGCCAGAAGTCTCCGTTCTGGCACTCCGCCGGGACGGGGAATTGGAGGAGATCTTCACCGCCATCACCGCCAACGCCTCCCATCAACCATGTTTCCCCCATCCATGTGTGAGTAATTCCCCCGCTGTAGGCTGAAGGGGATGGTAGGGATTGGATGAGATTGGTCATGTAATAGTCATAAGATTGTTAGGGCATAGTGCCTAGTATCCGTAGATGTCACTTTTATGATATTGTTGCAACTTGTTATGCTTAATGCTTGTCACTAGGGCCCGAGTGCCATGATCTCAGATCTGAACATGTTATTGATTCATGAAGATATTCGTTGTTTATGATCTTACCTGCAAGTTGTATACACATGTCGCTGTCCGGAACCAATGGCCCCGAAGTGACAAGAATCGGGACAACCGGAGGGGATGGTAGTGATGTGAGGATCACATGTGTTCACGGAGTGTTAATGCTTTGCTCCGGTACTCTATTAAAAGGAGTACCTTAATATCCAGTAGTTTCCCTAGAGGCCCGGCTGCCACCGGCTGGTAGGACAGAAGATGTTGTGCAAGTTTCTCATTGCGAGCACGTACGACTAAATATGGAACACATGCCTATTGATTGATTAGTACTTGGATACCGTTTTATTATTATCTGCAAATGCCCATGCTTTGATTGTTACATGAGTTTCTCTCATCCATGCAACGCCCGTTAAATCCGTCCCTGTGCCTACAGTATTTTAATCCTGCTGTTTACTATAATCACTACTGCTGTCTTTATTTCAACGCTCTATTATTTCGCTATTTCCACTGCTATCAAACTGTTACTCGATAAACTCTTGCGAGCAAGTCTGTTTCCAGGTGCAGCTGAATTGACAACTCCGCTGTTAAGGCTTACAAGTATTCTTTGTCTCCCCTTGTGTCGAATCAATAAATTGGGTAATACTTCCCTCGAAGACTGTTGCGATCCCCTATACTTGTGGGTCATCAAGACTATTTTCTGGCGCCGTTGCCGGGGAGCATAGCTTTATTTGGAAGTTCACTTGGATTGATATTGTTCGCTGCAAATTCTCCATCATGGGTAAACCTCGCGATACTAAGATCGCCATATTACCATCCACTACAAGAAAAGGTACAACTCTGAGTACCTCTGCTGCTCTTGATTCACCCTCTGTGATTGATAAACTTGTTTCACCGCCACATGCTTCACATGCTGGTACTTCTGCTGAATCTGAAAATTCTCATAATATTGATAATGTTTCTGCTGTGCTTGATGATAGTGGTTCATTGGGATCTTTTCTAGATGCTACAATTGCTAAGTCTAGACAAATTGAAAATACTGAAACTCCTAATGCTACTACACCTGTTAAATCACCTGAACTTGATTATTCTAGTGATGATCTTGATGAAGATTATGTAGAGCTTGATGATGATTTTATTGAAAAATGCAATGCTACTACTGATGCAAGAAAAATTAAAAAGTTGCTTGCAGAACATGCTGTTAGATATAAACCATCTCCTGATCCTAAATTTGCCACATCTCCTATAAACATTAGGGATAAAGATTATGATTTTTCTCTTGACCTATCTCATATAGCTATTGTTGAGAAAACACCCTTTTGTGGTACTGAAAAAGAAAGTGCTGTTGAACACTTGACTGAGTTATCTACTCTTAGTGGCGTGTTTTCTGATGATGTCAAGATGCGTACTTATTTTGTCGCTAAAATTTTTCCATTCTCATTAAAGGATGATGCTAAAACTTGGTATAATAATTTGCCTCCTGGTTCTATTAAAAGTCCAACTGACTTGCGTGATGTTTTCTTTCGAAAATACTTTCCTGCTAGTGCTCAACATGCTGCTTTGCAGAGAATTTATAATTTTGACCAGGAAGATGGAGAGAAATTGCCTGAGGCTTGGGCGAGATTTTGCTCTCTTATTAGAGCTCAGCCTGATCATGATTTGGAAAAGCATGATTTACTTGATATATTTTATAGTGGACTAACTATTGAGTCTAGGGCATACCTGGATAGTTGTGCTGGTTGTGTTTTCAGGAAAAGAACTCCAGAAGACGCTGAAGAATTATTGGCTAAAATAGGCCGGAATCATGATGATTGGTCTACACCTGAACCAACCCCGACACCGATAGTGAAGAAGAGGGGTATGATTAAATTAAGTGATGAAGATATGAGGGAAGCCAAGAAGTCTCTTAAAGAGAAGGGTATTAAACCTGAAGATGTGAAGAATTTACCTCCTATAGAAGATATATGTGAGACAATTCCCCCTTCATCCATGATTGAGGTACACTCGCTTCAACACTTTACTAGGGAAGATATTCCGTATTCAAAATCTCCTGCTCAATGCTTAGATGAATTTGATAATTATATTGTTAAGCAAGAAAACTTTAATATGAGAGTAGAGAATCATTTAATGGAAAATTCCCGAGCTATTAGTGAATTGCATGGTATTGTGGAGAGAACCTCCAATGATGTTAAGATACTTGTTAAACATTTTCAAATGGTTCAAACTCAAATTGATCAACTTACTAAAGTGCAAAATGACTTGTTGGGAAATAATTCTAAAGAAAAACATGCTTATGAAGTAACAACTAGAGGTGGTGCTTCTACCCAGGATCCTCTATATCCTGAAGGGCATCCCAAAAGAGTTGAACAAGATTCTCAACTAATTAAAACTAGTGCTCCATCTAAGAAAAAGAAAAAGAAACATAAGAATGTTGTAGAATCCTCTGAACCTGTTAATGATCCTAATAGTATTTCTATTTCTGATGCTGAAACTGAAAGTGGTAATGAACATGAGGAAGATAATGATAAGAATGATGCTCCTGATAAAGAAGAAATTGAAAAGGAACCTGAAAAGCCTGCTAAAAATAAAAAGTACACTAAAGAAGATTTTATTACTGAGAAACATGGTAATGAAAGAGAACCTTGGGTTCAAAAGCAAATGCCTTTTCCTGCTAAGAAATTAAAATCAAAGGAGGAGGAACATTATAATAAATTTTGTGATTGGATGAAACCTTTATTTTTGCAAATCCCTTTGACTGATGCTATTAAATTGCCTCCTTATTCAAAGTATATGAAAGATATTGTTACTAACAAAAGGAAAATCCCCAATGAGGAAATTTCTACTATGCTCGCTAATTACTCCTTCAATGGTAAGATTCCAAAGAAGTTGGGCGACCCAGGTATACCGACTATTCCTTGTTCCATCAAGAATAATTATGTTAGAACTGCTCTATGTGATTTGGGAGCAGGTGTGAGTGTGATGCCTTTTTCTCTTTATAAGAGACTTGATTTAGATAAATTGATACCAACTGATATATCTTTGCAAATGGCTGATAAATCTACTGCTATTCCTGTTGGTTTATGTGAAAATGTTCCTGTTCAAGTTACTCAGCATTGCTTGATATTAACTGATTTTGTTGTGTTGGAAATGCCTGAAGATGATAATATGTCCATTATTCTTGGAAGACCCTTTCTTAATACTGCAGGGGCTGTTATTGATTGCAATAAAGGCATGGTTACTTTCAATGTTGATGATAAGGAACATACTGTCTATTTTCCCAAGAGGATTGATAAAGTATGTGGAGTTAATACAATTTTTAATGTGAAAACTATCAAAGTGGGATCCATTGATTGTCCTATATATGAGCCTAAAGAAGAATATCAAACTCTTGTGATTGGATCCATATCAATTCAATATAAGGTAACATGATTGATTTGAGGTTTATTTCTTCTTATGTCATATAAAATTTATTTGGTAGCAAGACTTGATCAACCTTGTTAACAAGTATATTTTATTGCATAAAAGAGCTAAACAACATTTCTTTCTTTCTTTCTCCCTCCACTTATTTTACTTGCTGTAGCACTTTTGTTTTGCAATATGCTTTAGTCATTTAAGATTTTAGAAATCATTTTCCTGCGCAGTAATCATTAATTTAATACCCAGAAATGTGCATTTTTCGAAGTTCTCTAAAAATTACAAAAATTACACCGTTGGTCCTATTTTTCGACGAGGCACCTGGGAGCACCAGAGGATGACCTGTGGGGCACCAGGAGGTGCCACACCATAGGCCGGCGCGGCCAGCAAGGGGGCCGCGCCACCTTGTGGTGTGGGCCACCCCTTGCCCCACTACATCATCTCTTCCTCCCAGCACCTTCTCTCTCCCGAAAAAGCTCGTACCAAGTTTCTCTCACTCGCGTTTCTGCTCAAGAACTCGCGATTTTTCGATCTCCTTGCTCAGCCCAGATTTCTGTCTGAAATTTGGCACATTTACTCCTTGGTATGTGACTCCTTTGATTGTCCAATTAGAATTTCATTTGGTTGAGTATATCTTGAATATTTTGCTGCTGTAGATAACATGTTTAGTGAGCTTGCATGCTTGTTCTAAGTGGAAGAAATTAGTTTTGATGCATGTTTAGTACTCTAGCAAGTTCCTATAGTAGTTCCCTTCAATTACACACCTTGAAATCAAATTTTATAATGATTGTTGAAAATTTCAGAAGGGGAAGATGAAGAAATTCAAGTTTGGAGAGTTGTTCAAGAAAGCAACAACCAGCACCGGTAGGCCCTCAAGGGCGTCTACTCAAATTAGGCGATCCTACAATGAGGATGTCATCGCGCCTAGCTTCGCGCCCGAGGAGGACCATGGGGCTCCTAATGCTTCATCCTTCCCCTGTTATGAGTTTCTGACCAATGCAGGGATATTGGATGACTTCTTCACCCTTGTCAACAGGGCAGGCCTAGCCACCTACGTGGGAGACGAGAGGGGACAATATTACAGGCTCACCAAAGTTTTCGTTGAGAGCTTCAAGTTCCACAACACGGAATATGAGCCGACAGTCGCATTCAAAATCTATGATATTCCTGTTACCATGAAATTGGAAGAATTTTGTTGTGCATTGGGTATTGCCCCTGTAGGTACAGCAAGGAGGATTGATGACAACCCCCGGGACTTGTTGGAGCTCTACCGAGGGATCACCGGGGATGATTGCCGCACCATCCAGCGAGGGAAGATAAGAAACATTCAACTCCCCGCTATTAAATATTTCGCATATTACATTGGTACTAGCATTTTGGGTAGAGAAAATACTAGCAACATCTCTAGCTACCATCTTGCTTTCTTGAATGTTGCACTTACTGGAGAGACACCTTATCATCTTGGTTCTCTTATTGCTCGCCGCCTGTCTAGCAGGGGGCCTATTTTTGGAGGAACTATTGCACTGCGCATTTTAACACATCTAGATATTCCTCTTGATTCTAATGATGTACCATTAACCCCTAGGAAACTAGATATTGCTGCTATGAAGAGCCATCGTTTTGTTACTACTGACTCCACTATAGATAATATGGTTTATAGAATGTTGTTTGCTGATGGGAATGAGAAGGAAATCCCTCTTCCCCAGCCAGGTTTGTTCAATATTGACAGGCAATCATGGTCGCTCACTAAGGAGGTGGTGGAGGAACATATGAAGATACAAGAATTCCACCAGCAACATGACTCCGAGAACGCCGAGCCCTCCTACGACTACACCGTCACGTACCCCGACGTTTCCTCCAGCACATACATGGAACCGGGTCGTTCTTCGTCATATTACGAAGACACCACTTCATGGGGACCGTGGGAATGAACTCCACTTAGGCCAAAAGCCTAAGCTTGGGGGGAGGTATACCGGCATCACTCATTCTTTGCATATTATGATTGCTGGATACTTGTACATACTTGTTTAGTCTCTAGAGTGGTTTTCTAATGAGAGGGAGATGATATTTGGGGAAGTGCTGTCCAAAAACAGATTCTGTGCTGTTACCAAAAAAATTCGTACGCACAGCCAGAACGTTATTTTGAGTTGCCAATTTTTGAGCATGTTCCCCAGGTTGTTATCTAACTTTCATTAGTTGAACACTTTTTGGTCTGAGCAATGGAAGATTTTTGTTAATTTCGATTTCTGTACTGCTGTCAGGATTTGGCAGATTTCTGTCATCCTGCTTTTCTGTGTTTCTGTTAGTTTGCATTCTTTTGTTTTCGCTTTGTTTCTTTCCTAAAACACAAAAAGACCAAAAATATTTCTGTTGTTTCTCTTCACCATTTGTTTATTTGGTTCCTTGCTCTTAGTTTGCTTTATTTGCTATCATTAGTTTGCTATAAGAAAACCCAAAAAGATTTTGCTTTGTTTGCTTGTTTTCTTTCGTTCTTGTTTCTAATTCGAAAACACCAAAAATATTTGCTGTTCTTCTTTGGTTTGTAAAGTTCATCATGAGTTCAATGGTCTTCGGTGGCTGGAGCGTGGTTTTCATTTCATATTATCCAAGCTACACAAGTGAAAAGGCAATAATGACGATCTACGACAATCTGATTGTGGTGAGAGGCTGGTATGAACTCTATTTGCTTTCATTTTTGTACATATACTCATCCATATGAGCATGCTTAGTTGGTTCATGTGAGGTATATGTTATTTGAGAAAGTCTAGTAGTTCATGATCTCTCATGTTTAGTTCCAATTTATTAATATGAGTAGCATGTCATGGATGTTTGCTTGCATTGTTTTATTCATAAGTAAGTATGGCATTGTGGTATCCTCCTCTGAATAATTCATTTATATCGACTTGGCACATGCTCACGCATGCATATGACTGAACAAAAAGTCAATTAAGCCTCGATGATTTATATTGCTTCAGAGTTCTTGTATCACTTTATGCCTCCGTTAATTTATTTTGCCGCAAGCATGATTATGACAGTTACTGCTCTCTTGATTTGTCGCTCCCTAATCTTTTGCTAGCCTTCACTTGTACTGAGCGGGAACGCCGCTCGTGCTTCCAAACACCTGAAAACCAAGTTGTTCCAAAAGTGTCCACCATAAATACCTATGCATGGCATTTCAAACCATTCCAAGTAAATTCTCATGCGCTACCTTTAAAACCTTCAAAATGCTTCTCAATTTGTGATTATGTTTCATAGCTCATGAGGAAGTATGTGGTGTTTAGCTTTCAACCTTGTCATTTACTTTTGACGGACTCTCATATGGACTAGTGGCACATCCGCTTATCCAATAATTTTGCAAAAAGAGCTGGCAATGGGATTCCCAGTCCCAAATTAATTAACTTAAATAGACACTCCTCCATGGTTTGTGATTGTTGGACGGCACCCGAAGGATTCGGTTAGCCATGGCTTGTGTAAGCAAAGGTTGGGGGGAGTGTCATCATCATAATAAAACTTAAATAAAAAGGCACTCCTTCATGGTATGTGATTGTTGGCAGGCACCCGAGGATTCGGTTAGCCATGGTTTGTGAAAGAAAGGTTGGAAGGAGTGCCAACCAAAAATAAATGGGAGCCGCTCTTGTGAGTCCGGTTGATGAGGTAGTTAGTGTACCCATTACCATTCGTTGACAACAACAAACACCTCTCAAAATAATTTTACTCCTGCTTTACAAATAAAAAGCTCTAGCGCATGTTAATCCCTGCTTCCCTCTGCGAAGGGTCAATCTTTTACTTTTATGTTGTGTCTTCATTCTTTCTTTGAGCACTATCTTGAGAGCACAACTGTCATTCTTAGTATAATATGCTTGTCTCAAAATATGATTGATTGTGGTATAACTTTGATGCTTTTACCTTTGACAATCACTACTTCTAGTCTTTCTATGAACTCAAGAGGTGCCTCGGCATTTATGTTTTGCCGATCAAATACAGGCAAGCGAGATACCACTTTATCATATTCTCTTATGAACATTGCAATCCTGCTTATATACATGATTCATGGTGCTTATTATTAATTGTTGGTACCTCTCCATGATTGACATAGCTGTTGGATGATCTTATTTGCATGTATCTTATTATGAACTGCTTAAGTATTAGCCATAGCATGAGAATATATACATCATATGAGCAAATGTGTTCGTGAAAGTTCTTTTATCGCTCAGTTGTTAACTGAATTGCTTGAGGACAAGCAATAAGCTAAGCTTGGGGGAGTTGATACGTCCAAAACGTATCTACTTTCCCGAACACTTTTGCTATTGTTTTGCCTCTAATTTGTGTATTTTGGATACAACTAACACGGACTAACGCTGTTTTCAGCAGAACTGCTCTGGTGTCTCGTTTTTGTGCAGAAATCCAACTTTCGGGAAAATCCTCGGAATTCTTGCAGAAGGCCCTATTTCACCAAAATATTGACGGAGCCAGAAGGGCAAAGGAGGTGGAGGCCCGAGGGCCCCACACCACATGGCGGCGCGGCCCAGGGGGGGCCCGCGCGGCCATGTGGTGGCCCCCTCGGCCGGCCTCCGACGCCCCCCTTCGGACTACTTATTGGTTTCGACCTGAAAACGCACGGAGAGAAGTCGAATCGCCAGAAACCCTCCAGAGAGCCGCCACATCGCGAAACTCCGTCGCGGGAGCCAGAAGTCTCCGTTCTGGCACTCCGCCGGGACGGGGAATTGGAGGAGATCTTCACCGCCATCACCGCCAATGCCTCTCCATCAACCAGCAATGTTTCCCCCATCCATGTGTGAGTAATTCCCCCGCTGTAGGCTGAAGGGGATGGTAGGGATTGGATGAGATTGGTCATGTAATAGTCATAAGATTGTTAGGGCATAGTGCCTAGTATCCGTAGATGTCACTTTTATGATATTGTTGCAACTTGTTATGCTTAATGCTTGTCACTAGGGCCCGAGTGCCATGATCTCAGATCTGAACATGTTATTGATTCATGAAGATATTCGTTGTTTATGATCTTACCTGCAAGTTGTATACACATGTCGCTGTCCGGAACCAATGGCCCCGAAGTGAAGAATCGGGACAACCGGAGGGGATGGTAGTGATGTGAGGATCACATGTGTTCACGGAGTGTTAATGCTTTGCTCCGGTACTCTATTAAAAGGAGTACCTTAATATCCAGTAGTTTCCCTAGAGGCCCGGCTGCCACCGGCTGGTAGGACAGAAGATGTTGTGCAAGTTTCTCATTGCGAGCACGTACGACTAAATATGGAACACATGCCTATTGATTGATTAGTACTTGGATACCGTTTTATTATTATCTGCAAATGCCCATGCTTTGATTGTTACATGAGTTTCTCTCATCCATGCAACGCCCGTTAAATCCGTCCCTGTGCCTACAGTATTTTAATCCTGCTGTTTACTATAATCACTACTGCTGTCTTTATTTCAACGCTGCTATTATTTCGCTATTTCCACTGCTATCAAACTGTTACTACTGATAAACTCTTGCGAGCAAGTCTGTTTCCAGGTGCAGCTGAATTGACAACTCCGCTGTTAAGGCTTACAAGTATTCTTTGTCTCCCCTTGTGTCGAATCAATAAATTGGGTAATACTTCCCTCGAAGACTGTTGCGATCCCTATACTTGTGGGTCATCAGAGACCACATACCACGGTACGAGTAAAGAGTACTTGTCAGGAGATGAGGTTGAACAAGGTATAGAGTGATACCGATGATCAAACCTCGGACAAGTAAAATATCGCGTGACAAAGGGAATTGGTATCGTATGTGAATGGTTCATTCGATCACTAAGTCATCGTTGAATATGTGGGAGCCATTATGGATCTCCAGATCCCGCTATTGGTTATTGGTCGGAGAGAGATCTCAACCATGTCTACATAGTTCACGAACCGTAGGGTGACACACTTAAGGTTTGATGTTGTAATAGTAGAACTTGAATATGGAATGGAGTTCGAAGTATTGTTCGAAGTCTCGGATGGGATCCCGGACATCACGAGGAGTTCCGGAATGGTCCGGAGAATAAGATTCATATATAGGAAGTCATTTTATAAGTTTGAAAATGATCCGGTGCATTTATGGAAGGTTCTAGAAGGTTCTAGAAAAGTCCGGAAGAAATCACTTTGGAAGGCGGAGTCCCGGAGGGACTCCACCAGCATGGCCGGCCAACCCTAGAGGTGGACTCCACCAAAGGTGGCCGGCCACCCCCTCCCAAGGAAAGGTGGGAATCCCACCTCAAGTGGGAATCCCACCTTGGGTAGGTTTCATGTCATATGGAAGGTTTTGGTTTGGGGTCTTATTCGAAGACTTGTAGACCAACTCTTGGGTATTCCACCTATATAATGAGGGCCAAGGGGAGGGGGCCGGCCACCTCAAGCCATAGCTTGGCCGCACCCCAAGTGGCCGGCCACCCCCTCTCCCAAACCCTAGCCGCCCCACCTCCTCCACCTCTCCCGCACGCTTAGCGAAGCTCCGCTGGAGATCTCCATTGCCACCGCCACCATGCCGTCGTGCTGCCGGATTCAAGGAGGAGCTACTACTTCCGCTGCCCGCTGGAACGGGGAGAAGGACGTCGTCTTCATCAACACCGAACATGTGACCGAGTACGGAGGTGCTGCCCGATCGTGGCGCCGTGATCAAGATCTTCTACGCGCTTTTGCAAGCGGCAAGTGATCGTCTACCGCAGCAACAAGAGCCTCATCTTGTAGGCTTTGGAAATCTTCAAGGGTGAGTCTCGATGATCTCCTCGTTGCTCCTGTCTTCTAGATTGCATCTTGGCTTGGATTGCGTTCTCGCGGTAGGAAATTTTTTGTTTTCTATGCAACGAATCCCTACATAGGCACCCTCCGCGCGTTGAGGTGCCAGCCGTCGGGTAGGTGAACATCGTCCCACCTATCGCAGTCAGTCCTATTATTGTACAACGCTCGCACCCACATCCATGATGATGGGGATGCTACAAACCGACGACTCGGCCTCATGGTCATTCTCCAGCTTCCTCCGCGGCCATCCTTTACCCATGGTCTTCTCGAGGAAGGGAGAACGCCAGTGCTCTGGGGACACGGTAAATCAACAACCTCCTTTGTGAGGCCCTTCTGCAGCTCAGCCGTTGAGTGCTTTGCCAGGTCGACTACAAGTGGTTTCGTCCCCATCTTCAGCCATGGTTGTAGTGTTCTGAGCTTTCTGCTCCTCAATGGGGACTAGGGAAAAGGATGGACTAGATTGCCATTCCAATTTTTTTAGCAGGGTCCTTTCTACAAATGCTAGGGATCTATGTAACTTTTTCTTACTTTATGGGTCCTTTGTTACAATTATGTTCCTCCACTGCTATTATAATGAAAGGTTCGAGCCCCTTTTGGGGCGCTTTGTTAAAAAAATCATTAGTCTTTGTGGCATTCCATAAGCAAGGCTTATTTTTGTAAACATATGTCTTTTGGTGGAAAATTTAGCCAATTCATAATTTGCATTTTCTGAATAAATAAATAAACTATTTCTTCTTTGACAATAGATTGTGGTTGCACCAAAGTATGGAGAACGCAGGTTGATGAGTGACACAAGAAAAAGGAAACGTGCCTACCGTAGGGTAGGGAGTGGGACCCAGGAGTCAGTGCGTGAGAGACGATAGATACCATCTTGGACCGGAAGCCAGCGGTGGAATTTCGTTTTCTTGCAGCGGAGGAAAGAAACGAGCTTCCGCGCCGTCCGTCCGGAATCTGACGGCCCAGATCGTCCCTCCCGACCCACTTAACACCCACGCCCACCCTTCACCTCCATCCTCTGCCTGCCTCCCTCTTCCTCCGCCGCCTCCCCCTTTCTCCCCCAAATCGCCCAGAAAACCCTAGCTAAACCCCGGCCATCCCCGGCGGTCGAGCGCGCGCGTCTCCGAGATGAACAAGATCAAGGCGCCGGCGGGGGCGGGCGCCATGGTCAAGCTGGCGCTGGCGAGCGGTGCGCTCTGGTTCGGCGCCACCACCACGCTCTACAACGTCGAGGGAGGCCACCGGGCCATCGTCTTCAACCGCTTCGAGGGGATCAAGGACAAGGTCACTAGTCCTCCGACCGACCCACCCCTCCCGTCCCTCCCCGATCTATTCATGGTTCCGCCCGATTCGCTGGATCTCGCGGTCGTCTCATCTCCCTTTCGTCGCGTGCAGGTCTACCCCGAGGGGACTCACCTCATCATCCCACTCATCGAGAGGCCCATCATCTACGACGTCCGCGCACGACCCAATCTCGTCGAGAGCACTTCCGGGAGCAGGGATCTCCAGATGGTAACGTTTGCTTCACCAGATCCTGAGTATTGCTGTGCTAATTCGCTCGTCTGTGGTTGTCCATGTTTGGGACCGACCCAAGGGGTCTGCTCTCCTGTATATTACTATGTTATTAATTTTGGCCGGCAACTGGATCGGACACATGTATCAAGTGATTAGGAGGAATTTGGACAGATGGATATGTTCTGGTACATGTTTAGAGTCTGATATTATCATTTCTGAGTATTGCTGTAACTGTAGCCCACATTTGTATCAAGTGATTAGAAAATTGGACATATGGATATGGTCTGGTACACATCTAGTGTTTGATATTATCATTCCTGAGTATTGATGTAAATGTAGCCTGTAAGAGGGTTGTTGGGCGCATGTCAACTGTTTAGCAATTTTGGCATGCGGGTGTGGTCTGGTATATGTCAAGTTGTTTAGCATCATCATTTCTGCGTACCTGAGATCGATTAAATCCTTTTTTATTGGCCCGATTCGCTGGATCTCGCCGTCGTCTCATCTCCCTTCCCTTCCCTCGCAGGTCTACCCCGAGGGGACTCACCTCATCATCCCACTCATCGAGAGGCCCATCATCTACGACGTACGCGCACGACCCAACCTCGTCGAGAGCACTTCCGGGAGCAGGGATCTCCAGATGGTAACCCCAGATCCTTCGCTCCTCTGTGCTAATTCGCTCCTTGATGTGTGGTTGACATGCTAAATCTCCTGTTAGTGTAGTACATATTACTATGTTATTTATTTTGGCCGGCAAGTGGATTGGACACATGTATCAAGTGTGATTAGGAATTTAGACAGATGGATATGGTCTGCTACATATTTAGTGTTTGATATTATCATTTCTGGCTATTGCTGCTGTAACTGTAGCCGACATTTGTATCAAGTGATTAGGAATTTGGACATATGGATATGGTCTGGTACATAGTCTAGTGTTTGATATTATCATTCCTGAGTAGTATTGCTGTAACTGTAGCCTGTAAGACAGTTGGGCGCATGTCAACTGTTTAGCAATTTTGGCGCGCGGGTGTGGTCTGGTACATGTCAAGCTGTTTAGCATCATCATTTCTGCGTGTCGAGTAAGCAATAGCTTTTATGCATACCTGAGATTGATTAAGTCATTTTTTCTTGGCTCAGCCATTTGTATGGATTTTAATGCACCACTTAGAAGTTTGTTCTACCAAATCATACAACATTCTTGTCTACTCCTCTGTGAAGCATTTTAACTCTGTTACTTGTAATCTATTCACAGTGGTCACTTGTAATATATTTGCATCATCGTTATATGTTCCCTATGGACAAGCATTTTAAGTCCCTTGCTTTTTATCTCTCAGCATTAGTGACAGATAACATTCTTTCTTGATAATACATCATTCTTGTGTACTGCTCTTCTGTGAAGCATTTTAACTCAGTTACTTGTAATCTATTCACAGTGGCCACTTGTAATATTTTTTGCATCATTGTTATATGTTTCCTACGAACAAGCATTTTAAGTCATTTGCTTTTTTATCTCTCAACACTAGTGACAGATAACATTCTTGCTTGATCGTTACATGTTGCCATCACCATTTACGGCACTGAACAAGTTAAATCTTGCTGACCATGTGAATTTTTTGTGCTCATTTGTGTGTACAACTGTAGATGCAGGTTTCTTGTTTTGCATTTCTGCTTAGAAGCAACATTTGCAGAGCAAATCCTTTCATCATATATCTGATATATACTACTTGATAACTGATACGTCTCCAACGTATCTATAATTTCTTATGTTCCATGCTTGTTTTATGACAATACCTACATGTTTTGTTCACACTTTATATCGTTTTGATGCATTTTCCGGAACTAACCTATTGACGAGATGCCGAAGTGCAAGTTCCTGTTTTCTGTTGTTTTTGGTTTCAGAAATCCTAGTAAGGAAATATTCTCGGAATTGGACGAAATCAACGCCCGATCTTATAATTCCACGAAGCTTCCGAACACCCGAGAGGGACCAGAGGAGGGCCACAGGGCCACCGGACGAGGGCGGCGCGGCCAGGGGGCCCCCCTATTGTGTGGCGCCTCCGAAACCCTTCCGACTCCGCCTCTTCGCCTATTTAAAGGTCCCTGACCTAAATCTTCGAGACGGAAAAGCCACGGTACGAGAAACCTTCCAGAGCCGCCGCCATCGCGAAGCCAAGATCTGGGGGACAGGAGTCTCTGTTCCGGCACGCCGCCGGGACGGGGAAGTGCCCCCGGACGGCTCCTCCATCGACACCACCGCCATCTTCATCAACGCTGCTGTCTCCCATGAGGAGGGAGTAGTTCTCCCTCGAGGCTAAGGGCTGTACCGGTAGCTATGTGGTTAATCTCTCCCATGTACTTCAATACAATGATCTCATGAGCTGCCTTACATGATTGAGATTCATATGATGAGCTTTGTAATCTAGATGTCGTTATGCTATTCAAGTGGATTTTACTTATGTGATCTCCGGAGACTCCTTGTCCCACGTGTGTAAAGGTGACAGTGTGTGCACCGTGTGGATCTCTTAGGCTATATTTCACAGAATACTTGTTCACTGGGTTATGATTTGAGTTGGATGTCTCTATGAAATTGTGGTGTGTTAGTACCTCCTATGAATGCTCAAAGTGACAGCGTGGGGTGTTCATTAGTACTTGGGAATACATCTTTAAGGTTTGCCTACATGATGAATTAGAGTTCGTTATCTTGCTAGAGAGTAATTCAGAATAGCATAGTGAAGTGCTTATTTATATTCCATTATGATTGCAATGTTGAGAGTGTCCACTAGTGAAAGTATGATCCCTAGGCCTTGTTTCCAAACATCGAATCTCCGTTTATTTACTGTTCTTGCATGTTTACTCGCTGCCATATTTTATTCAGATTGCTATTACCACTCATATACATCCACACTACTTTATTTCACTATCTCTTCGCCGAACTAGTGCACCTATACATCTGACAAGTGTATTAGGTGTGTTGGGGACACAAGAGACTTCTTGTATCGTGATTGCAGGGTTGCTTGAGAGGGATATCTTTGACCTCTTCCTCCCGAGTTCGATAAACCTTGGGTGATCCACTTAAGGGAAACTTGCTGCTGTCTACAAACCTCTGCTCTTGGAGGCCCAAGCCTACAGGAATAGAAGCGTGCGTAGACATCAAGCACTTTTCTGGCGCCGTTCGGGGAACGAATCAAGACACTCCATCAAGCCCGTCAATCGCCATCAAACCTCCCACGTCAACCACGCGCCAGTTGTGGACAGCAAGCACTTTTCTGGCGCCGTTGGGGAGGTAAGGTAAAAGGTATTCACATCCTCCGACTACTAAGCTATTTCCTAGCACTGTTGCCGGTGTGTGAGTGCTCGAAGCTATTTCCTTTAGATCCTGCAATTGCATCTTTTTGTTTCTTGTTCACTAGTTAGGCATAATGGAAAACAACAACAAAATGAGAGATCTTTATGAACTTTATCTTGAATTAGGACATGATGTGTTTGAAGATCGAATTAAAAAACCCATGGAACTTTATATGCATGCTAATGAGAATGTTATTAGTATGAATACTTTGAACACCATTGTTGCTAATGCTATGGAAAATTCTAAGCTTGGGGAGGTCGGTTTTGATGAAAATGATCTCTTTAGCCCTCCGGGTATTGAGGAGAAAGTTTATGTTGATTATGATATGCCTCCCATATATGATGATTATAATGATAGTGGTCTTTTGGTGCCGCCTACTATGGAGAGTAAATTTTATTATGATTATACTATGCCTCCTACACTTGATGAGAATAATAATGATAGCTACTTTGTTGAATTTGCTCCCACTACAACTAATAAAATTGATTATGCTTATGTGGAGAGTAATAATTTTATGCATATAGCTCATGATAAGAATGTTTCATTTGATAGTTATATTGTTGAGTTTGTTCATGATGCTACTAAAAGTTATTATGAGAGAGGGAAACATGGTTATATGCATCTTAATAATATTAAGTTTCCCCTCTTTGTGTTGAGAATCTTGAAGCTACTCTTGTTTTATCTTGCTATGCTTGTCACTTTGTTCTTCATGAATTTATTTGTGTACAAGATTCCCTTTCATAGGAAGTTGGTTAGGCTTAAATGTGTTTTGAATTTGCTTCTTGATGCTCTCTTTTACTTCAACTCCTATTTCTTGCGAGTGCATCATTGAAATTACTGAGCCCATCTTAATGGCTATAAAGAAAGCACTTCTTGGGAGATAACCCATGTGTTTATTTTACTACAGTACTTTTATTTTATATTTGAGTCTTGGAAGTTGTTACTACTGTAGCAACCTCTCCTTATCTTTATTTTATTGCATTGTTGTGCCAAGTAAAGTCTTTGATAGTAGGGTTGATCCTAGATTTGGATTACTGCGCAGAAACAGATTTCTTGCTGTCACGAATTTGGGCAGGGTTCTCTGTAGGTAACTCAGAAAAATCTGCCAATTTACGTGCGTGATCCTCAGATATATACGCAACTTTCATTCAATTTGAGCTTTTTCATCTGAGCAAGTCCAGTGCCTCTAAAAAATTCGTCCTTACGGACTGTTCTGTTTTGACAGATTCTGCCTTTTATTTCACATTGCCTCTTTTGCTATGTTGGATGGATTTCTTTGTTCCATTAACTTCCAGTAGCTTTGGACAATGTCCAGAAGTGTTAAGAATGATTGTGTTACCTCTGAACATGTGAATTTTTGATTATGCACTAACCCTCTAATGAGTTGTTTCGAGTTTGGTGTGGAGGAAGTTTTCAAGGGTCAAGAGAGGAGGATGATATACTATGATCAAGAAGAGTGAAGAGTCTAAGCTTGGGGATGCCCCGTGGTTCATCCCTGCATATTTCAAGAAGACTCAAGCATCTAAGCTTGGGGATGCCCAAGGCATCCCCTTCTTCATCGACAATTTATCAAGTTTCTTCTCTTGAAACTATATTTTTATTCGGTCACATCTTATGTACTTTACTTGGAGCGTCTGTTTGTTTTTGTTTTGTTTGAATAAATTCATGCTTGTGTGGGAGAGAGACACGCTCCGCTGTTGCGTATGAACACATGTGTTCTTAGCTTTACTCTTAATGTTCATGGAGAAGGTTGAAACTGCTTCGTTCATTGTTATATGGTTGGAAACAGAAAATGCTTCATGTGGTAATTGGTATAATGTCTTGAATAATTTGATACTTGGCAATTGTTGTGCTCATATAGATCATGTTTAAGCTCTTGCATCATGTACTTTGCACCCATTAATGAAGAACTACATAGAGCTTGTTAAAATTTGGTTTGCATGATTGGTCTCTAGAGTCTAGATATTTTCTGGTTAAGGTGTTTGAACAACAAGGAAGACGATGTAAAGTCTTATAATGCTTACAATATGTTCATATGTGAGTCTTGCTGCACCGTTTTATACATGAGTTTGCTTCAAACAACCTTGCTAGCCTAGCCTTGTATTGAGAGGAATTCTTCTCGTGCATCCAAATCCTTGAGCCAAAAACTATGCCATTTGGGTCCACCATACATACCTACTACATGGTATTTCTCAGCCATTCCAAAGTAAATTACTTGAGTGCTACCTTTAAAATTCTATTCTTTGTCTTTGCAATACATAGCTCATGGGAAAATAGCCTTAAAAACTATTGTGGTATTGAATATGTTGCTATGTATCTTATTTCTTATAAGTTGCTTGTTGAGCGGTAACCATGTTTCTGGGGACGCCATCAACTTTTACACCTTTGTTGGATATCATGTGAGTTGCTATGCATGTTCGTCTTGTCTGAAGTAAGGGCGATTTTCATGATCAAATGGTTTGAGTATGCATATTGTTAGAGAAGAACATTGGGCCGCTAACTAAAGCCATGAATCATGGTGGAAGTTTCAGTTTGGACACAAATCCTCAATCTCTTATGAGAATATTATCTGTTGTTGAATGCTTAAGCATTAAAGAGGAGTCCATTATCTGTTGTCTATGTTGTCCCGGTATGGATGTCTAAGTTGAGAATAATCAAAAGCGAGAAATCCAATGCGAACTTTCTCCTTAGACCTGTACAGGCGGCATAGAGGTACCCCTTTGTGACACTTGGTTGAAACATATGTATGCAATGATAATCCATGTTAATCCAAGCTAATTAGGACAAGGTGCGAGCACTATTGGTAATCTATGCATGAGGCTTGCAACTTATAGGATATCTTATACATAACGCATATGCTTTATTACTACCGTTGACAAAATTGTTTCTATGTTTTCAAAATGAAAAGCTCTAGCACAAAAATAGTAATCCATGCTTCCCTCTGCGAAGGGCCATTCTTTTACTTTATGTTGAGTCAGTTTACCTACTTCTTTCTATCTTAGAAGCAAACACTTGTGTCAACTGTGTGCATTGATTCTTACATGTCTACCTATTGCACTTGTTATATTACTTTGTGTTGACAATTATCCATGAGATATATATGTTGAAGTTGAAAGCAACTGCTGAAACTTATATCTTCCTTTGTGTTGCTTCAATGCTTTTTACTTTGAATCTATTGCTTTATGAGTTAACTCTTATGCAAGACTTATTGATACTTGTCTTGAAAGTACTATTCATGAAAAGTCTTTGCTATATGATTCAGTTGTTTAGTCATTGTCTTTACTATTGCTTTGAATCACTTCATTCATCTCATATGCTTTACAATAATGTTGATCAAGATTATGTTGGTAGCATGTCACTTAAGAAATTATCATTGTTATCGTTTACCTACTCGAGGCGAGTAGGAACTAAGCTTGGGGATGCTTGATACGTCTCCAACGTATCTATAATTTCTTATGTTCCATGCTTGTTTTATGACAATACCTACATGTTTTGTTCACACTTTATATCGTTTTGATGCATTTTTCGGAACTAACCTATTGACGAGATGCCGAAGTGCGGTTCCTGTTTTCTGCTGTTTTTGGTTTCAGAAATCCTAGTAAGGAAATATTCGAATTGGACGAAATCAACGCCAAGATCTTATAATTCCACGAAGCTTCCAACACCCGAGAGGGACCGAGGAGGGCCACAGGGCCACCAGACGGTAGGGCGGCGCGGACCAAGGGGGGCGCCCTTGTGTGGCGCCTCCGAAACCTTCCGACTCCGCCTCTTCGCCTATTTAAAGGTCCCGACCTAAATCTTCGAGACGGAAAAGCCACGGTACGAGAAACCTTCCGAGCCGCCGCCATCGCGAAGCCAAGATCTGGGGGACAGGAGTCTCTCCAGCACGTCGCGGGACGGGGAAGTGCCCCCGGAAGGCTCCTCCATCGACACCACCGCCATCTTCATCAACGCTGTCTCCCATGAGGAGGGAGTAGTTCCCCTCGAGGCTAAGGGTTGTACCGGTAGCTATGTGGTTAATCTCTCTCCCATGTACTTCAATACAATGATCTCATGAGCTGCCTTACATGATTGAGATTCATATGATGAGCTTTGTAATCTAGATGTCGTTATGCTATTCAAGTGGATTTTACTTATGTGATCTCCGGAGACTCCTTGTCCCACGTGTGTAAAGGTGACAGTGTGTGCACCGTGTGGGTCTCTTAGGCTATATTTCACAGAATACTTGTTCACTGGGTTATGATTTGAGTTGGATGTCTCTATGAAATTGTGGTGTGTTAGTACCTCCTATGAATGCTCAAAGTGACAGCGTGGGGTGTTCATTAGTACTTGGGAATACATCTTTAAGGTTTGCCTACATGATGAATTAGAGTTCGTTATCTTGCCAGAGAGTAATTCGGAATAGCATAGTGAAGTGCTTATTTATATTCCATTATGATTGCAATGTTGAGAGTGTCCACTAGTGAAAGTATGAACCCTAGGCCTTGTTTCCAAACATCGAATCTCCGTTTATTTACTGTTTTGTTGCATGTTTACTCGCTGCCATATTTTATTCAGATTGCTATTACCACTCATATACATCCATACTACTTGTATTTCACTATCTCTTCGCCGAACTAGTGCACCTATACATCTGACAAGTGTATTGGGTGTGTTGGGGACACAAGAGACTTCTTGTATCGTGATTGCAGGGTTGCTTGAGAGGGATATCTTTGACCTCTTTCTCCCTGAGTTCGATAAACCTTGGGTGATCCACTTAAGGGAAACTTGCTGCTGTTCTACAAACCTCTGCTCTTGGAGGCCCAACACTGTCTACAGGAATAGAAGCGTGCGTAGACATCAATAACTTGGACAGGTGAGGATTGGTCTTCGTGTTCTCACGCGACCCATGCCAGAGAAACTACCAACTATGTACAGGACCTGGGGGAGAACTACAATGAGAGAGTTTTGCCTTCAATCATTCATGAAACACTCAAAGCTGTGGTTGCACAAATGCACAATACAATGTCAGTCAGCTTATCACGCAGAGAGAGGTACTGTTTCATCACGAATGTTGTGTTTACATTTATTTTCATGCTAGCTGGTCCTTCTGAGAACAAATGAATAACTTGCCGTTTTGTGTAATGGCAGGCTGTGAGCAGGGAGATCAGGAAGATTCTGACAGAGAGGGCCAAGAATTTCAACATTGCTCTGGATGATGTGTCCATTACCAGCCTCAGCTTTGGCAAGGAATTCACTCATGCCATTGAAGCCAAACAGGTTGCTGCTCAGGAAGCTGATCGTGCCAAGTTCATTGTTGAGAAGGCTGAGCAAGACAAGAGAAGTGCAATTATCAGGGCACAGGTAAGCAAAATATTAACTAGATAGGCGATTTTCATATGGCTCCATCTACTTGCCCTGTTTGCAGTTTCATTGATATTTACTAGGCATATTGCCCGTGATCGTTGTGTCTTTATAGCTTCAGGTCTTTCATTACACTAGTGGGGAAAACTTGAGCCTAACATTTGTTGAGTTTATGATGGCTGGTTTTCTTGTGAACGCCTATTTCTATGTTTACCGATTCACATTTTCAGTGATATGTTCATATCACTAAACATAGTTTCAGACTTGACCCGTTTGGTATGTTTGTAGTTTCAGACTTTCAGTGGTGTGTTGTTTATAACACTGAACATAGTTGATACTTTATCTATTCGCCATGTCCATAGTTTCGGACGTTCGTTTGTATGTTTACTAGAGGCATACTGCTAATGTTGTTTATGTCTCCATAGTTTCATATATTGCACTGCTTTTTTTTAGTTTGAAAACACTTTAGCCTAACACTGTGGTTTTACATGTTGCATTTGTTTAGTTTAAGAGCAACTGAGCCATGCAGTGGTAGTTTTATATGTTTCATTTGTTTAGTTTAAGAGCACATGATCCAAACACTGGTAGTTCTCTATACATTTCGTTTGTTAAGTTTGAGATCACCTGATTAAAACACTGGTAGTTTTACATGTTTCATTTGTTAGGTTTAAGAGCACCTGAGCCAAAGGCTGGTGGTTGTTATACAATTCTTTTGTGGAGTTGTAGATTACCTTATCCAAACACTGATGTTTCTTTCCACATCTCAACAGGGTGAGGCTAAGAGTGCAGAGCTGATAGGCCAGGCGATCGCCAACAACCCTGCTTTCGTCGCTCTCAGGCAGATTGAAGCCGCCAGGGAGATTGCCCATACCATCTCAAGCTCCAGCAACAAGGTGTTCCTGGACTCGAGCGACCTGCTACTTGGGCTCCAGTAGCTCAACATTGCGGGCAAGGGCAAGAAATGAGATTCATCTCCTGTCATTCATGTCATGGTTGCCGTCGGTCGGTTTTCTCCGTGTAAGAAGAGTACTTTCGAGAGGAACGAACACTTTAGTTTCTGTTAATGGCTCTATCTGGGGTCTAGGATTTGCGACGCTCAAAACTAGAAAGATGCCCTTGCTGCTGCAAATTGCTTTGTTGAATTTACAATTGAACTTGTCAGCTACTTACTGCTTTTGCTGTATGAACCGATGGGAGAATGTTTAATATGAATGGTCGCTTAGCTCATCTCTCTGGTGTGAATGTTTTGCTGTCAGTTCTGGAAGATTTTCTGTTTCTTTGGTGCTTATGCATGCTGGTCTTGGTGCGCATGTCCTGTTTCTGGGATGAATTTCATTGCTTCCACGTTTCACTTGTTCTGTTTGTGTTTATATGGCATGTTGCCTTCTGAAAGCTTTCTAACCTGGAACTGGGATGCCCAACACTATAGATCTGTCTCTTGCATAGCTGAAAGAAGTGATTTTACCTGTTCTCTACACTTTGATACACCTACCTTTATCCTAGTAAGTCAAGTTAGTTTTGACTAATTTTACAGGAAAATGTGTAGCAACATTTATGCCACGAAATTAATTTCACTAGATTTGTCGTGAAATGTAGACAGAGGTTTGATGCATATGGGGACCAGTGATCTCAATAATGCAAATAATATTTCTAATTTTTTAGAAATTTTGAAAAACTCATGATGCAGCTAGTAATTTATCTTAATGGGCAAATTTTCAATTGGAAACATTGCGCAGTTTGGGCTACATAGAATAAAAAAATGTAGATCTCCAATGTTATTTGTTTTCCAGAAACTACAACGTTATTTTTTTACGAAAACAAACAGCAGGTAATTGATCTAATGCATCTATACATAAAAATGAGTTATCTATGTTTCTAAAATGGAATCTTTCAATTAATCTTATATTTTGGCTGTTTCTTGAGTGTGGATTTTTGTAGGACGAGCTATGTGAGCTCGTGTTTTCTTTGAAAAAATCAAAATCAAAAATGGCATTTTAAAGTTTCCAAAAAAATGTGAAAAAAATCTAATGTTGACAATGTTGAGTTCTATCGATGTGCAAAATTTGAACTCCAGATACCATATATTCGAGGTTGTGCTAAAATGAGAAAATCTGACAGATTTTGAGGTTTTGAAAGTTTGCATTGTTCACTATTGTAGATGTCAAATAACATTGGAGAACAAATAACATTGGAAAACATAAAAAATGACAAATATACATGTAGCTGGGGCTACACTTGTGGTTTCCCGGTTTCTTTTGGTGTATATCTGTTGAATGTCCATCTAAACTGCACCGTTTTGTGCAATACCTTTTCATGTGCAGTTACACTTTTCTAAAATTGTTTGTGATTTCCAGAATTTGCGTTAAACTGTGTTCTAGGTTATCTCTATCAATGCAATGAGGCTCAGAACTTCGAAAAGGAGGTTGATCCTACACTTCTTGCAGCATGGTAGCATGCCTATTCTTAGCTAGAAAAAACCATAAAAACTGAGAAGTGCTCTTACAAACAAGGAACTACTATCATTCCCCAGAAAGTACTACTTTACTAGTACTAATCTGGCAAGCCAGATCCTTGATTACTTGACGTTAAGCGCTGGGTGGCTAGCCAAAAGAGACTGTAGAGCAGTGGTTCGGCCATGACGTGTTCACAGAAGCAGGAACTAGCATAGCTGAACAGATTGTCAGTAAAGATGAAAGAGATAACATCGTAAGAATTCGAATAAGGAGCTGGTAACCGAAAAGAAGGAGAAGCCGGCTAAAGCCCAGCGCTCGAATCCTGCGTCGAGTCGAATTAGTTTAACTGGGCATGTCTGATTCTAAAATTTAGTCTGTTTGGTAGTAGCTCCCTACAGAATATATTTTTTGTCTGTCCAACTGACCGGCGAGTCAGGTAGCTAACTGTTTTGTTATATGTTCCAAGTTGTGTTATCGTTTTGTTGGACAATAGTTTTATGATTCATGGTTTGTTTGAGTTGAATGCCTCGACAAATCTGAAACGGTTAGAGTACAGACTCTTAGGCTTTCCAATGTGTATTTTTTTTTCAGAAACTCCAGTATCATTCTTTTGAAAGAATAGCTTATTGACCTGCTGCATGTATTCATAAAATGTTATAGTACAGTAGTATTTTGATGTTTCTTTTTTGTAGTATATCTGTTATCTGTTGCGATGTCCGTCTAAATTGCACCTTTTGTTTGTGCAATGTTACCATTTTTTATGCAATTGCACTTTTTAAAATTAGGCTGTGATTTTATGAATTTGCAGGAGACTGTGTGCTTGGCAGCCCCAGATTATATCTATCAAAGCAATGAGATATAAGCTTTGACGCTTTCAGAAGAAGAAATGTTTGACCATACATTTACTATGAGTCATAACCTGGCAAGCCAGTTAAGACTCTGAGTGGTTAGCCAACTGCCTTTTCCAACACCCCAAGTTGCAAACGGCTCATGCCAATCTCCATGGCAGGAATCATCTGAGAGTTCAGATTTGGACGAATCTCAGTGGAGTCGGCCAGAATATGGCCACATCTCCATCGCGTTTCCATCCATCGCATCAGTCGATCTCACCAATCAAACGAATGCTATCAAAATTATCTATCCTAAAAGAAGTTCGGTATACAAAAAGCTTAAAGGCAACGTCTCCTCAGTTGGTCAACTTCTTCCTGGACTAAATTACTCGTCCAGCTCGCTCGGTGTCAACGATGTACGCTGTCTCGATATCAAAGTTCAGGTTCACTTTTCGCTGTACCTGCTCTTTTTTGAGGACGTTGACTTCCCTTTGTTGTAGAAAAATAGTATTTGGACGTTAACTCCGTTTCCTGGAACACAAAGCCGGCAAGCAGCAGCTTCAACATCCCTCTAAAGTGGCTCAAAAGCGTTACTATTTAGGTCACCATCGAGCGCGGAACGATATGTGCACCGTATTGTTCAAGTGCAAGAAACACTGGTGAATTCAGTGCCCCGAGATCGAAGAAGCAGAAGATTCGGTGCAGGTAGGCTTCGTCTAGCTCGAGCTCGATCATGCCTATCAAACTAACTGGTGTCCGTCGCTTTCTTTTTTTTAGATAAAGGAGCATTGCCCCAGCCTCTGCATCAATAGATGCACACGGCTTGCTTTATTAAACAGCCTCTGCATCAATAGATGCCTATCAAACTAACTGGTGTCCGTCGCTTTCTTATCTGCTGGAAGATCCTCTCAATCTCACAGATCGTACAGGTCGCACATACAGACATTGAGGCGGATCTTTATATCCGCTCGTCAACTGCACCTGTTCGTGCAACCTCGCCTGCTCACCGGCGTCAAGTCAAAGGACCTTTTCCAACGAAAAGCAAGCAAGTCGTCTCACCTTTTGGCTTGACTGCAACAGGCGCCAAAAAGAGTGTTTAGCTGAATAGTGCGTGTAAAGGCAGTCAACGATCTACTGGAAACAGTGGAGGGTAAGCTAATTCGCGCTAACTTATTTACTTATGCAATCATTGGTTGACGAGGGAATTAAGTTAACATAAGCTGCAGCGAAGGCTGACTTATGCGGCTGTCTGACTTGGAGTGCACTTTTGCAGGTTGAGTTTGGCAGAGGAAAGTCGTCTTTCTCGATCTCGAAAAAGGAAGAGCCGAACACACGCCTTGAGCCCTTGACCTTAGTTTGGTCTAAAGTCGTTCGGTTCATGTGCACCAGGCTTGGGAAGAACGCTGCTGCTCCTTTTCGGCGTCGTCGTTCAGTCAGATCTGGTGCGTCTACGTTTGTTCCTACGGACGATGACTGGCAGTATGGCAAAGCTGCACAGCGTCGTGAAATAACTTCAAGTTTCAAGTGTACCATCATAGAGCAAGCTCGTTTCTTCTTCAGTTGGATAGATAATTGGGCGGCCAATGCCAGAGCTATGTCTGCATGGACCTGGGGTTACTTGGCTGAGTGGTGAAGTGGAGTGGAGTGGAGTGGAATCAAACAAATCCAGTGGCGGCACGCACCAGGGGAGAGTGACCTACCGTGCGTTGTATGGCTGCAGAGACGATGGAGTGGAGTGGGCGGCGACGTGATCACGCTGGGTGAGCAAGGAAGCAAGCGATCGACGAGCTGCGTATCCGTCCTTTCGGCTGCCTCGCGCCGCAAAAGTGCTCGCGTCCATCACACAAGCGCGCCCTGCTTTCGGTCGCCGCAGGCCGGCATCGGCTTGGGCCAACAGGAGCAGGAGGAGGAGCTCCACACATCACCCTACTCTTACACCATCTCCAACGAGGAGAAGCATCATTTAGTGCGCGTTTAAATAGGTCACCATGGAATTGAAAGCTGTTCTCATTTTTTAAAATGTGCAAAATTTAAGAATGTTCAAATTTGAAACAAGTAAGCATAAATAAAAAAATCCAGAAAAACAAAGAAACTAGGCCGGAAAAGCATAAAAAACAAAGAAACCCTAAGAAACAATTGGAAAAACCGGGACCCCCATATCCTATTGGGTCAACCCATTTTGGAACGCTAGCGCTAGATGTCAAATAGGGTTGGCCACTCTTAGCGCATCTCCTGCATCCGTTTAGGTCCGGCTATACCTGAGCATTGTTCGGGCTGGGCCGGGTCTAACAAAGCCCGACACAAAAAACCTAGGCCCGGCCCGGCCCGACCATCGGGCCTAATATTTCATCCCAAGTCCGGCCCATAGTAGCAAATACCCATCGGGCCTCGGGCCTTCGGCCGGGCCTCTTCCCTATTTACCATATTTCCCAAGCCCAGGCTTGGCCCGGCCCGACCATCGGGCCTAAATTTTTGGCCTAGGACCGGCCCACATACATGCTCGGGCTGGCCCAAGCCCGGAAATTTCGGGCCGGGCCGATCGGGCCAGGCTTCCCATGGCCAGGTATTGGATATGAAATCAGCCTTGTCCCTATTCTTATCTATTTAGGTCGGGGCAGCTCTAGTGGCCCAACGGAAAAAGTGTACATAGCAAAGTTAATTCACATATTTGAAATGAAAAGAAGACATACATAAAAAAACAGGCCAAAACATAGTCTACTCATCTCCCTAAACTAGTTGGGCACCGACGCCGACAAAGGGAACACCGGCGATAGAGCCGCCGGAGCAAGCGCGGACCACTGGTCCCACGGCGACCTTGGTTTTGGTGTGGGCAACACACGCGAGGCCTCAATGGAGAGCCTGACCTCCTCCTCCTCGTCATTCGCTTCCATCATGTGGGCAGTGGAAGGAAGCCTCTACGTGCTCGGCGTGCCCTCAACTCGGACGCCATTATGCCGAGCCTGAGCGCCTCCTCGCCCTCCACCCCTTCCGGCATGACAGAGAGGTGGTCCTCTGTGCCCTCCTCCTTAGTCTTCTCCGCCAAGTAGGTGAGGTAGCCCAGACAGTCGGCAGTGTTGTCCTTCTCGGGCGAAGGCGGCTCCTCCTCGGCCTTGAGCTTCTTTTCTGCGGCCAGCGGAGGGCCGTACATGAACTCTTTTTTTTTTTGAGCGGAAGAGAACATTATATATCAGGTATAACAGTTGGGTACATGTCCTGTGTTACAAGGTCAGAAACAAAATCCGGGAATTGACTAAGCCAAAGGCAACTTCCAGCGGAAGCTGCAGTCTTGGCAAGAGTGTCAGCCACTTTGTTGCCATCTCTTCTCGTGTGACACAGGCGGTGTTCTTCCAGGCTTCTTAACATCGCCTTCGCTGTGTCAATGGTCACCCACTGGTTGGATCTGTCTTGATCATCAGAACTGAGAGCAGGGATCAGGGCGGCGCAATCCAGCTCGAGGATGATTCTGGAGTAGCCCATGCTCTTCACCAGCTCGATACCTCGGAGTGCAGCCTTGGCTTCGGCGTCAATCGCGTCAGCGCACCTTGGGATCGGGGAGCAAGCCGCAAACAAGATATTGCCATGGTGATCTCTCGCCACGGCTCCAGCACCCCCCGCTTTGCCCTTGCTTGTGAACGAAGCATCGGTATTCAGCTTGATCCATCCCAAAGGTGGAGCCTCCCAGGCCGTGCTAGTGCCAACAGGAACCTTTCGAATGCTATGCGTCGGGCAAGGAAACAGATTTTTACCTTTGATGTCAACAGGCACCTCCATGTTTTCATGGGCAGTAGCGTAGGAGAGGAGGAATTTGACCGATCTTGAGATGGGTTCCTTCCCGTTTTCATGTATCACATTATTCCTAAGATGCCACGCCCTCCAAAACAATAAGAGGACTCTCGATCTTGAGCTGTCGTCCAACTGGTTCAGAAGAATCAGAAGCCAATCGTTTCCAGTGTATCTGAAGGTATGTTCCGGGGGTAGCTTCCAATGGTCGCGCAGAGCATGGCGGAGACCTGCGGCCTTGGTGCATCTAGTGACAGCATGGTAGGCATCTTCAGATTCCATCCCACAGATATCACATCTGTCACAGACCTCCAGCTTCCTCCTGAACTTGTTGGCCTTTGTAGGGAGGGAATTCGTTGCAAGTTTCCAGGCAAACACGCGAACCTTCGGAGGCACATGCGCCTTCCAGATGCAGTTCCACAGAGGTCTGTTGCCATCGGCATTTGCACTGTTACTGTCACTGTCCCGATTCTGGTGTTTCAGCTGAAGGGCCAGTTTATAAGCGCTTCTCACAGAGAAAACACCATTAGTTTCATAGTGCCAGGCCACCCGATCGCTGACTGAGTGAGCTGGAAGTTGGATACAAAGAATAGTGTTGACATCGTGTTCCAAGAATAGTTCACGCAGGAGAGGTTCGTTCCATCTTCTATCACCTTCAATTATAAGTTGGTTCACCCATCTTTTCCTGGAATTTTTCTTCAAGGCAGTGATCTTGAGCCCAGAAGCTCTCGGCAACCACTGGTCTCGCATAATCTGAGTATCTTTCCCATCCCCAATTCGGTTGATGATGCCCATCTTCAGAAGTTCAAGCCCAAACTCCACTCCCTTCCACACCGGAGACGGATCAGAAGAGAACACAGTGTCAAGAATATTTCCATGGGGGAAATATTTTGCTTTCAGAACCTTGGCACAAAGGCTATCAGGCTTTTGAATCAGTCTCCATGCCTGTCTAGCAAGGAGGGCTTGGTTAAACAGATGCATGTCTCTGAAACCGAGTCCCCCCTTCCCTTTCGGTTTAGTAAGGTTGTCCCACGCCGTCCAGTGAACTTTCCTTTGGTTTTCTTCATCTCCCCACCAGAAGTCGCGTATCAGCCTCTCGTATTGATCACAAAAACCCAAGGACATCTTGAAAACCCCCATGACAAAGCCCGGAATCGCTTGTGCCACTGATTTGATCAAGGTGTCTTTAGCTGCCCCAGACATGAAACGTTCAGCCCAATTCGTGAGTCTTTTACTGAACCTTTCCATGATAGGTTGGAAGGCGCCAGACTTCATTCTGCCCTCCGGGGTAGGCAGGCCTAGGTACTTCTCCTCGAAGGTGGAGCTTGCAACGCCGAGAATGGATTTGACCACATCCTGAGTCGCAGGAGGACAAGCAACGCTGAAGAGAATCGAGCATTTGCTAGGACTAACCAGTTGACCCGTGCACTTCTGAAAAAGCTTCAGAGCGCTGTCAACAGCCCTAGCCTCCTCTGAGGTGGCTTTGAAAAAGAGGAGGCTGTCGTCCGCGAACAGGAGGTTGGAAATTCCAGGGGCATTTCTAGCCACTTTGAGGGGAGTGATGGTCCCATTGCTGCAGTGCTTCTTAAGGATGCAGGCAAGCGCTTCACCTACGAAGAGAAATAGGTACGGGCTCAACGGATCTCCTTGTCTGAGGCCACGAGTAGGGCAGAAGGTGGAATGTGTGTGTCCATTGACCCTGATAGAAAATCTTACTGATTTGACACAGCCCATGATCCATTTAGTCCACTGCTCGCAAAAGCCCAGCTTGGTCAACATCTTCTCCAAGAAATTCCAATCTACCCTATCATAAGCTTTGGATAGGTCCAATTTATAAGCACAATGGGTATCCCTTGGATTCTTGCTTCTCTGGATTTTGTGAAAGCTCTCAAAAGCAATGACTGCGTTGTCCGTTATCAATCTCCCCGGAACAAAGGCGCTTTGGGTTTCGGAGATCAGTTCATCCAGGAAGGGTCTCAATCTGTTCGCCAGGCATTTAGCAATAATCTTGTATAAGACGTTGCAGAGGCTGATGGGTCTGTAGTCGACAAGGCTTTCAGGGTTAGGACCTTTGGGGATAAGGACTGAGAAACCCGACGCGGTGTCGAGGATCCCACTCGACGGGTGCTAAATCTTAAATACAGTGGGTATCGAAGCATGGTACCACCCTAAATAAAATTCAACGAAAATCCTTCTTTGATTTGGGACCAAACGCACCCCAAATTCACTCCTCTTCCAGGTATCCTCGTCGCAGCTCAAGCAAATCATCGCAAAACAAAAGACATTTTTTTGCGAAACACAAAACAAAAGACTCGGTGACGGACCGGTGGGTGCCATATTTCACACGGTTTGATTGTTTCCAACACGCGGGTTCAGAGCGAGGCCGAGCGAAGGTCGGTCAAGCTCCGGCCGCACGTTCCCACTCGCCGCCCAACCCCATCGCCGCCGCCGCCGCGAGCTAGCGCGTGTTCCTGGACCTAAAAGAACCTGCTTCCCCACGCCTTTCTTCCTTCCGTACCTCCTAATCCAAATCGCGCACACGACAAACACCTTCCATGCCGGCGGTCTAAACTTGCAATCTCCTATACTTTCCTTCCCCTCTTTCCCCATCCATCCTATATATACGCTCACCCACAGCCGGAGACAAGTAAGCTCGAGAACAACAGAGGACCAACGCAACAGAAACCACCACCACATCACAATTCGCCATTGGCAACAGAGCAAAGAAGATGGCAATGATCAGCGAGCAATGGACACGGGTGCGGACGCTGGGCCACGGCGCCTCGGGCGCGGAGGTGTACCTGGCAGCGGACGACAAGTCCGGCGAGCTCTTCACAGTCAAGTCGGCGCGCGCGGCCGGCGCCGCGGCGCTCAGGAGGGAGCAGGCCATCATGTCATCCCTGTGCTCCCCGCGCGTCGTGTCCTGCGTCGGCGGCCGCGCTGGCCGCGACGGCTCCTACCAGCTCTTCCTCGAGTTCGCCCCCGGCGGCTCGCTCGCCGACGAGGTGGCGAAGAGCGGCGGCCTCGACGAGCGCGCGATCCGAGCATACGCAGCGGACATCGCAGCCGGGCTGGCCTACCTCCACGGGGAGTCCGTCGTGCACGGTGACGTGAAGGCGAGGAACGTGGTTATCGGCGCCGACGGCCGCGCCAAGCTAGCTGATTTCGGGTGCGCCAGGAGCTGCGATGCCAGCGGGAAGATCATTGGTGGCACGCCTGCATTCATGGCGCCGGAGGTGGCGCGCGGGGAGGAGCAGGGCCCGGCAGCCGACGTGTGGGCTCTTGGATGCACGGTCGTCGAGATGGCAACTGGCCGCGCGCCCTGGAGCGGCGCGGACGGGGACGCGCTGGCCGCGATGCACCGGATCGGTTACACCGACACGGTTCCAGAGGTGCCCCAATGGCTCTCCGCCGAGGCGAAGGATTTCTTGGGCCGCTGCTTGATCAGACAGCCGTCTGACCGGTGCACGGCGGCGCAGCTGCTGGACCACCCGTTCTTGGCCTCGGCTGTGTTCGACGCGAAGCTGGAAGCCGTGGAGGGAAAATGGGTTTCGCCGAAGAGCAC
Source organism: Lolium multiflorum (assembly GCA_030979885.1). Lineage (NCBI taxonomy): Eukaryota > Viridiplantae > Streptophyta > Magnoliopsida > Poales > Poaceae > Lolium > Lolium multiflorum. The sequence continues at coordinate 246,324,116 of CM061747.1, forward strand.
GCTGGACGCGGCATTGTGGGAGTCGGACTCCGAGAGCGAGGAGGCCGACGACAGCACTGCTGATCGGATCAAGGCATTGGCCTGTTCCGCTTCGGCGCTGCCAGACTGGGACTCCGACGAGGGCTGGATCGACGTGCTATCGGCGCCAACCGAAGCATCCGAGGCAGTTGCCGTGCCGACCGAGGAGACGACTGACTTGGACCAGTACGAGTACGACCCAACCACAAGCGAAGAACAAGCTGCGGATTGCGGCATTCTCGACAGTACGAAGGACAGCAACGAGAGAAGGGTTCTCAGTGTAGGACAAGCAAACTCCGATTCAGTCGGGCACACTATGAATCAGTGTTTGGAAATTTCAGTTTGCGACGAAGTAGTTCCACGTAAATTATTGTGCAACGGAAGCATGAATGAAACTGATATTCTTCCTAACCAAATACTCTGCTTCGCTCTGTTCCTCTGTTTCTTTAGTCACCATTCTTATTTTTTTTTTGTGAATTTCTCTGCTCGAACTTCCTCTCTCTTTCCCAATTCAAAAAAAAAAAAAACTTCCTCTCTTCCCCCATTTTCACCTTGCCCACGCTGTACTCCGGTGTTCTCGACTCGACACACACGCACAATCCTCACCAAAGTTTCAAGATAGACTGATGTAGGATCATTTTGTCGGTTATGTATATCCAGTTTCGGTATCTCCAGCGTAATTCTCACCAAGAAAGCACGAGTTGGCCGGCCCTTTGCGGCATGAAGAACACGCGCACGAAAAACGTATCTTCCCAACTCCCAAGCGCTTCTCTCGACCTGGCCGCGCCGCCGGCCCGCCGCGCGCGAGGTGCAAGTGGACGGCGCAGCATCAAGAGAACTAGCCGGCGGACCACACCCGCACCGCGTCAAATTGCGTCGTCGTGCTCAGCTGGTAGCCAGGCGAAGCCGATGCCAGCCCGAGCAACCCTGCTGCACCGTGCTTCGATTAGCTCCAGTGCGCCACGTCGCTGCCTGCCTGCCTTTTGTCTTTCTTTCTGCTGGCTTTCTAAGCAACGGATCCAGTGCCGCAACGTCGTAATCTTGGACGCCGGCCCGTACGTACACTCTGGATTCGTCGCCGTCGAGGCTCGGCCCATGCGTGCGTGTCACCGCTCCTGATCGCAGACGACAGCTAGCGGTTAGGGCATCTCCAGCTGTGCGACGCATTTTAGCGTGCGGAAATATCCACGCGCGTCCGTTTACGTCGGTTGAAATGGTCGAAATCGACCGCGCGTCCGTTTGCATTGGGTTGACTCCAGCGACACGCCGCATTTTTTTTGGTCGAATCATTTTTTTTAAATGAAAACATAACTTACATAGTTTAACACATGAAAATAAACCTTAAACGCGTGCGCCTACTGCTGCTCGTCGTCGCTGTCGAGCACGATGAGCTCCGGTACCGCCCACGGCCAGTTGGAAACCGACGGATCGTACGCCGGGCACGCTGGCGGTGCTGGAGGTGGAGGCGCCCAGGGCCGTGGCTGCGGTGGAAGCGCCCATGGCTGTAGCTGTGGCGGCGATGGAGGCGCCCAGGGCTGTGGCTGTGGCGGCGGTGGAGGTGCCCAGGGCTGTAGCTGTGGGGGCGGAGGAGGCGCCCAGGGATGCGGCGGCGGTGGAGGAGCCCAAGGGTTGTACGGCAGCGGTTGTGGCGCGGCCTAGTCCTGTAGCGCTAGTCGAAGGGCTTCATCCTCCGACAGGCCCGGCGGCATGAAGCCGATGGCGTAGCGGGGCAGCGACGGCTGCACAGGTGGGTCGTTCTTGGAGACGAGGACGCCGAGCTTCGCCATCTCGTCGTCCGTCATGTTGTCCGGGAACTCAAACTAGCGGCCCTCCGCCATGGCCAGCTACCATTCCTGGAAGACGACCGCGACGTAGTGGTCGCTGTCGTCCTTGACCTCCTCGTTATGGTACGCCAGCGCCTGGATGTAGTCGTCGTCGTCGTATTCGTCGTGGTCGTCGTTCTACTGCGCACGCGTCGACGCCTGGTCACGACGCTTCGGCGCCTGCTGTCTTTGAGGACGAGTCGGCGGTGGACGATCGAAGGGAAAGTCCCTGTCGCCCATGAAGCCCACCCTCTTCCTCCGATCCCTCTCGGTCGAGAGATAGGTACGCCAACTTTCGGAGTCAATGGCGTACACCGGATCGGCGCAGAGGTCCGGCGGCAGGTACCGCCTCCTTCGCCGGATCTCGGCGGTCCGATCTGGCTCGCGCGTGGGACCGGAGGGACGGGCACCCGGCGGTAGCTGAGCCGCCAGCCGCCAGGCATGTGCACGTCCCTCCAGGTGTCGCATGGCGTCCAGTGCGCGTGCATTAGCCTCCCGCCACCCTGCCCGGGCGCTCCTCCTTCTTCGTGCTGCTGCTGGACGCCTCTAAGTCATTCTTCTTCTTCCCCATGGTGACGCGGCGGTGGTGGTGCGAGTGGAGGTGTGGGCAATGGAGGAACGGTGCCGGTGGAGTTTTAAGGCCGGCCACGCGTGGGAAACGATGCCATTGATGGAGGCGCAGAAGCCGAGCCACCGCCCACCAGTGCGCGCGAAGAAGAGGCAGCCGCGACATTGATGGCGAAAGCTGCATCACAGACGCGGAAGTGATGCCCTCGATGCAGTCTCGCTGCCATGCGGGCCCGATGGAGGGCGAGCAGACATTTTGCGCGTCCGCGGAGCGTCCGCCGAGACGCATTTCAGGCGCAAATATGCGCCGGGTTCGCAGCGGACTTCCCGAACACGATGCCTCGCGCCGCTGGAGATGGTGCCAGACGCATTTTCGGTCGGCAGCGCCGCTGGAGATGCACTTAGCGCCCCTGCAATAGTGATAAGCAATGAAGAAGGCGACGCTTGCATGAGCGCTCGATTAAGCATATATGTTGCATTGTACTTGCGCTAAGGAGATTTACGATGGCCCAGAAATAGTGATTTCCTAAAATGCACATATGTTTCAAAGTTTTTTTTTAAGTGCCTCAAAAGATAATAGTTTCCATCTATTATATACTAAAAGCAAAATACGGAGTTTTAAATGGAGAAACAAGGTTAATCCACATCATCATGTATTAAAAACAAAATACGGAGTTTTAAATGGAGAAAGTTAATCCACATCATCATAATTATATTTTACCATTGGATTCATAATCTGTGGTGCGCACGTATGAAACAGATGTGAACTTGACACGGTCTATTTTTTTCATGACAAAATAGCCAAACCTCCACGGTTAGGTATGTAGCTTAAGGCTGGAATTTTATGACAAAAATAGTAGTACCATTTTTTTTCACTTGACACGGGAAAGTCAATGCACGTTTAAGGAAAAACAGGTAACCAGAGTCTCTATCCCATACGACTGAAAGCTATGCTTTTTTTTCTCTTAATCATAAGAGTCCTATTTAATCACGTCTAATCAAAATCTACATACTACATTGAGCCCACATGTACGTGTCTGTCGTGTGTGTAAATTTTCTAAAACCACACGTGCATAGAAATATGATAATGTCTCTAGACTAGGACCTAAAACATATGAAAATCAGAATCCATTTTTGTTAGTAAACACATGCGCCATAGGCTATGCCTGCAGAACGGACATCGTTTAATTAACAGATTCCACTTTCAGGAGACCTGATCCTTTCAATATGAAGCACGTCAAACATGTTACATTATTATGTTACTACTAATTTTTTCTAAAATCTCAGCCTATATTTTAGATCTAACAATTAAAATTAATTTAGCCTATGTGAATTAACGTGGTGTCTCTATTTAAAATGTCCGTATTTTGCTTAGATTTATTTAAGTTTAGAAACATTTGCGACATCCTTTTCGGGGTCAATGTAGTACAGAGTAGAGCACATGTATGTACGATATACAAAAGAAAAAGAAATTATGCATAAATATTAAGGGCGAAGCTTGCTCCACAATTATTTAGCTCGAATAACTTCAGCTTCAGCTACAGGTAATACCATCTGGCATTGCCCTAAGCGCGCGCACACACACATGGTGACCACATGCTAACGTGTGTTGGTTACACATACCTGTCATCACACACATGTCATCGAGGTCTATCATAACTCATTCTTAATTGGACGTGGCTAGGCAGCATCCACCCCATCCGGGTGCTCCTTTGTGAAATCTAGCACTCGTTTAAAAAAGGAAAGTCCCAACGTCCAAAAATGGAAAGTTTATGACAGCTCATAGAAATTGCCCCCCAATCACCACACGTGCATTTAATTTCATGCAAAGAAAATTTTAAAAAGTTATAACTCTTAAACCGTGAGTCGGAATTGCATTTCGTTTTCTCCGTTGGGCCTCTCGCGACAAGATCTTCGAAACTAGATCCCATTTGTATATGTTTTGACAAAAAAAAATTGGAAACCAACTCAGTTGTTATGGAAAAGCAACTCAGTTGTTACGGAAAATCAATTCAGTTGGACACGGTGATACGTAAGTTCACGATAATGGAGCCCAGCTTCATCATATTAGTGATAGCCAACACAGTACTAGCGGTACACATGTGGTGCTAGCGGACTTAGGGATGGTGCTAGTAGATTTAGGCGTGATGTTAGTCAACTTCGTACTAGTAGTAAGCAAATAGCCATTCCACTTGTAGGAAAATTACGCAAGATGCAACTTCACATATGGGGTATGCAACTTAGCACTAGGAGTATACAACTTAGCAATAATGGTTATGAAACTTAACACTACGAGGTATACAACTTAGAAAACAGTAAACAACTTAGGGGCAGTTGTATGCAACTCCATGAAGAAACTACGCAACCTTATAAGAGTGATGCTAGCCGACTTAGTACTATCAGTATGTGGCTTAGGCACGTTGATAGGCAAGTTCACTATATTGTTGCATTTTGTAGGCAACTTAGTTTTCTAGATACTCAACTCAACAATAACAGTCCGCAACAATAATACCAATCTAATCGTTGGCAAGTTGGTTTTCGAGGTAGCCAAATTAGTACCAACAATATACAAGTTCATATATCAAATAATGTGCAACTTAGATGCATCAGTAGAAAACTTCACGACTATGGTGCGCTACTTCACAACAAATTACGGTATCCGACTTAGTACTAAAGGTAGGCAACTTAAACGCAGGGACTTGCAAGTTCACGATGATGGTACGCAACTTCACCATAATGTTTCTAGCCAACTTAGTAGTGGTAGTACACAACTTATACATGGTGAAACTAGATTGGACACTAGATGCAGCTTAATCATCGTGGGCACGCAAATGTACAACAGTTGATATACAACTTAGAATTAGTGGGTATGCAACTTAGCACACGTGTGAAGCAACAAATATATCGCCTACAAACAGACTTAGAAAATGTGGGACTAACCAATTTATTATGTGCAAGATACAACTTAGCTTATATGTGGAACCATTAGTACCACCGACAAAAATAATGTGCAACTTAGAGAATGTGGTAGTCAGCTTCACAACAGTGGCGCGCTACTTCACAATAAATTCAGGTAGCCAACTGAGTACTACCGGTAGGTAACTTAGACACCAGAACATGCAATTTCACTCGAGGCCATTCAATTATGTTCTAGTTAGGGACAATGGGTGCAACTTAACTATAGTGGGTATTCAACTTAATACCAGTGGGAAGTGGGTATGCAACTTTATACTATTACGTATACAACTTAATACTAGTCCTTAATACTAGCGCGTATACAATTTAATACTAGTGGGTATACAACTTGACCCAAATGGTTATACAACTTAATACTAGTGGGTATACAACTTGACACTAATGGGTATACAATTTACAAATAGTGGGTATGCAACTTAGTACATATATGAAGTAACAATTAACTGCTAACAAACGCAACTTGAAAATGTGTTAGCGCAGAATTTATTGTGTACAAATTGCAACTTGGCTCATCTATGAGACCAACAATACCGTCAGAAAAAATACAACTTAGCACAATGTGAAGAACCAATTTATCGTCCACCTTCGGTGACATGACCCGAACTTTGGTTGTTATAGCTTCATCTCAGTTGGTTAATGGATGCAACTTGGGATAAAAAGCAACTCGCTGAGGGGGTGTTTTAGTTGCAGCTATACCCCCACTAAGGTTCATTTGGTGCATGTTATAGTTGTTGTCACTTCTTGAAGTAAGTTGATGTCACTCTCATGTAGAGGTATGCAATTTAGAACTAGGGTATACAACTTATGAGACGTGTGAAGCAACAAACTATTGTTGAGAAATATGAGTTAGCAAAATTGTGTGGAAATCATTTTTTTGTGTAAAAAAACATTTTTCGTATGTACAAGCAATAAATACCGCGGACAAAAAAAACCTTTTCACATGTGCTCGCCCTCATCCTAATGTCAACACTCCTACGTCGCCATCTCTCGGTGTAATCGTGACGCCACCACCACCCGCTGTGGTTTCCTCTATACATACGTTGCCCCGTTGTGATGGCCTTCACCTTGACACCGCTGGATTAAACCACCTAGGTCCTGCTTGGATTGTCGGATTATTTATGCGGCCTTGAAACTTTACAGCTCCTTCTAGCTCCGTCTCGCTGTGCACAAGGAAATCCGGCGTAAAAGACGGACCTCCAATGGTTCGTGAGATTTACCTGTTGCAAGGCTTGACACGAGCGCCGAAAAAAGAAGGAACATGTATAAAACATAGCGAACCAAGTGAGGATGTTGAAAATAGTTACGGACCGTGTTATCTACACCGGATTTGACTAAAAAACTGTAAACTAAGAGGGGCCAAGGAGAGAACGAAGAGATCGTCATTGGCCCATCGCCCATCCAAGCTCCACGATGGTAAAACACAGCGTAGCACATGTAGAAAGTAAGAAATTATTATCAGCAAATGCAACTTAGAAAAATCAGTAGGATGCAATTTAATACTGCAAAAATACAACTTAGTTCATATATGTGGCCGCTGGGAAGGGACCCCTGAAACAGCCAGCCCACCTAAGCCAGAACCGGCCGAGGCCAGCCAGGCAGCCAGCCCAGCTAGCCAACGAGGAATCCTATCCTAACGCACGCACACACCCCATCGCTCGATCCCCTTCAGCCGCACGCCCTCTTCTTCCTCGCGAGGTCACACCTCCCTTTCTCCTTGCTTCCTCCCCCCACCTCGATGGCCCGGCGACTCCTGCTAGCCTCGCTCCGGCCACGCGCGAGCTGCGCCCCTACCGCTCATGTTCTTCCCCCCCGACATGCGCCACCTCGCCCATCTCATTCCGGAACTCCCGGCTACCTCCCGCTCCGATCTCCTTCACTGTCGCCGGCAGTTGCAGCAGGAGGGACTGGTGCTGGACGAGGGCGCGGTGGTCGGCGGTTGTCCCAGGCGGGGGATGCGGTGGCAAGATGGCGCCGCGCAGGAGGTGGAGAAGTGGTTCGCGGCGCTCGTGCGGTTCAGAGGTCTGGTGCCTTCCGTCGGTGTGGGCTGCTCCCGGCGGCGCCCGCGGCGGGTGGGGGTCCGGCGGCAGGAGGTAGCCAACGGAGGTAGGCGTTTGGCGAGCGGGAGGTAGCTAGGTGGAGAGGAAAAAGCTAGTGGAGGAGATCAGTTTGTTTCTTCAGGTACGATTCTGTCGGAAAGGATTATCACAATCGCTCCGATCAGACGCATCCGACGGCCATCAATCGAGTGCTGGGAGTGACACCCAGCATCCAAGCACTTTTTAGCACTTGGGTTCTTAATTAGTTATTATGAGCAAAAGGTGTAATTGGTTCCGAAGGGTGAATAACCCCATGTTAGAAAAAAAATCTCTATAAATGATTAGAAATAATTTATTATATGATTTTTTATTTAAAGGTCACCACCATGTTTGGCTACATTTATGAATTTATTCAGATGTTAATTTGAAGATTGACATGTCCCACTTCTAAGCTGGTCCAAACAAATTTATCATTATACTTTTTCAGACTCCGGGTGAGAGCGTGCGCCACGGTAGAATAACAACAATTATATTCATATTGCTAATTTATTTTTATTTTAGTACTATTTTGCGTGGATTTAAGTTGTTTTATCAAAATTTCCACATTGACATAAGGATATAGAAGGACAAGATTTCTCCATGTACCTTAAGAGTTAGTTTTAGAAAGATCATGTAAACAACATTGAAGTTCTTCTTTTGAATCAAACTCAGTGATACATAAGTGATCCGCTAGCATAGTTGGATGAAACAGAAAAAGTGAGTAAGAAAAATATGTACATGCAGGTGCTTCGTCGGCCTATCATAAGAGAGAACAACAATGTAAGTGTAATACTATCAATAACAATATGTTGGATTGTCATGATAACAATCCACAAATGCAAGGTTACACCTTTGATATCGACACAACAAATCAGTTTTAGTTACCAAAAAATAGAACAAATATTATAGAATATGTGACATGGTATTATTGGAAATGTCATAGTAACTATTGTTCACAAATCTAAATGATTCAAAGATAATATAACAAAGGTGATGTTTTACCACATATAATTTTGTGGGATTTAAAATTTCTATTATCTATGACACCATAAATTTATATCATCGAGAGCTTTAACGTGTCAGAGAAGCAATTTTTGCTACTTTAATGTCCATTGAAAACACATAAATACACTCTTTTATGAATAAAATTTAAGCCTAAACGCCCACTTATCTGAGGACGGAGGGAGTATATAGCTTTCGACGCATTACTTCGATCAATATGCATATAATACTTAGTTACTATAGTCCAAATAGGCGATCGAGTCCTTTCAAAAATAAATATACACGGGCTAGCTAGACGAGACCACCTGTACCAGCGAGCTACCCAAGTCCATTCGTAGAAAAAAGAAGTATGGCATAGTTTGTCTGAAAATATAAGAGTAGACCAGCAAACTCCCCTAAAAAAAGAGTAGACCAACAAACTAATTAAGCCGCCCGTTCTTGGAAGAAAACATACAATAGCTAGAACCGCAGTTGATATTCTTAGATAACTTTCCATTTGATACCAACCACCATAAACTTAAATGTTAACTAACCTCAAGTGCTGCTTTGACATCATGCAAATACTTGGTACTATTTGCTGATCTAATATCACACAAACAACAAATATGAGAAATGAGGTAACCGTCCGTTATACACTTATTTGGTATTTTGTTTACGAACATATGCGATGGCCGAAGGACCGTAAATTATTATCCATAGTGAGATTAAGATCTCCATGAAAATATAACTTTATTTCACAATTTAAACACATGAAAAGATGATGCCCTCGCATTTGTGAGGGCCAGCTTGCTAGTTTGATTGAAATTGCAAAAAGAAAAAGGATTAATAAACCCTCGCCGAACGATCGGTTTGGGGGACGCCGCTGAGCACCGCCATTCCCAAAGGAGGCAACCCACGCCGGTGTGACCTAAAAAGTACGTCCGGCGATCTCTCCCTTTGGCCAAAGCAACAAATATTTTCTTTCTGCATTTTGATTCAGCTGTAAAGAAGTCTGGAGTCTGGACAGGGCCAGGCTGGCAAAATGTGGGCCATGTGCGAAATTTTAAAATGTGCCCTGTTTACTCAAAAAAAAATTATATGTTGGGAATAATTATGCAATTAAGCTTTTTTTAGGTAAGATACTCTCCGATTCAAAATAGTTGGTGAAAAATAGATGCATCTACACACTAAAATATATCTTGATACTATCTACACACTAAAAATATGTCTTGATACATCTAATTTTAAGAAATTATTTTAAATTGGAAGAAGTAGTTTCCTCTCTAGTCTTGTAGGAAAATATTACATGATTCACTTCACATAATATCTTGAGAGAAAACTAATACATACTCATGAACTGAAATTATAATTGATCTTTATTTCATATCATAATATTGCTATGGTTTCTCCATCTCTCCGAGAACAAGGTGAACTAATCAGTCATGGAAATAATCAATAACACCATCATTAAAATGTGGGATGATAAACGGTATATGGATGAGTGCGAGTGCAAATCTACAATATCAATTGAAATTACTGACGGAAGGGTTGAGGGTTGATGCCTTGTCTTCCAATGATCCGTGTGGTAGCAAGGAGGATTCCCTCTATAAGTTCCGCCTCTAGATTCCTTCTAGAGGGGAGGTTTCTACGATTTCTGGTGGCTCTAAATGTTGGATCTCAGATCCGTCTTCGCATGGTGAAAGTGATTGACGAGGCGAAGTCAACGGCACATGGTATGATTGGATGGTACGGGTAGGCCCTACCCGTAGGAGGTCGTTCAACTTTCTGGAGTGCCTCCTCATGATGCCCTTGCACCCATGTGCGTGAAAATAATTTCAATGGCTTTTATCACTTCAAAATATCGTATTTTTGTCCAATATGATAGCTCCAAATGACCTTCATAATTCAGGATCATGTGGAAAAAAGCATAAAAGGTGCGCGCTAGGGCCGTAAAATACCAAAATCCTATCACTAGTAATGCAAAAAATGTAAGGTAAATATGCTTTAAAAATGTACTCATCAAGCACAACTAGCTGGAACATGGCAGCTACGCGGTGGGCGGCCAGAGGATGGAGTGGAGGGAGGCAGGCAAGGCGCCGAAGGGGTGAGAGGGTGGGGGGTCGACAGATCCGGCGTCGGCATGGGCTGGAGGCAGCGGGCACTGATGCATGCTCGGGAAGAGGTGGCTGGGGGCGGAATGTCGAGCATCGGCCTAAGAGGTGGCGGCAGAGGCAGGATAGCGATGCCATGGGGCGATGGTGGCAATGGAGGCGGTGCGGCGCTAGCCTCGTGCGGGAGAAGGGCTTGCGAAGCTTCAGCGAGTAGCAGCTGGCCCTCCCGCGTGTGCTTTTCCGATAAAACGAAGTATCTTTTAGCTTTGCAAATATAAGAAGTGTAGGTGTCACACTATTGATATACCCAGCTTGCTAAAAAGTTTTTTGGGGGAGGGCAGGGAGGGGAATCACTTTCAAAGGTTGTTGGACCAACGTTTATTTGCATTTTTTTTAGCACTCCTAGCCAAATATGCAAAGGCTGTTGGAGATGCTCTTAGCTCGTGATGCTGTTTTGGTCATCTCGGGCGAAGGAATCGATTGGAGGCGAGTGAATTTCCTCTGCCGGGAACGACCGGGAGAAAAAAAAAAAGAATGAGTGCGGGTGCCGGTGAGGTCGTGATGGTGAAGCTGGAGTGCGGGTTGATGCCAAACAAATTTCAAGATTGTTTTAAGGTTGTTTTTGCAAAGTATACTGATTGAGGCCTTTTTAGGATACGAAGGAGTAACACATTTGATGCAAACACTGGTTTGAAATAAAAAAGTTACTACCTATTTTCAGTTGTGGACAAAGACATCACAATTTAGCTCAACCCCACGTGATGCTCTTGACTATGCGGGGAAGATGAGGAAAATGTTTGAAGATGTAGAGGAATGAATCATCCCGGTCCACAAATTCAACCAAAATATTCTTTAGCATTTTTTCAGTGTTTTGTACAGATTTTTTTATAAATTATTTTGATGAATTCTAATAATTATGGAACATGTTATTAGCATTTAATTCGACAAGGTTACACGTGCGTTGCTGCACGATTACCGGTTACTCGAAAAGGGGAATCTTTCGCCTACCATCGAAAACAAAGAGTAAACATTGTCTGATGTATTAATCACAATTATATTATTACAAGATCGCTATTTTTTAGCTAGCTGAAAATTAGCTTAGTGCTCACTAGAGTCAAGAACTATCATATCTTTATTTTTAACTTAATGATCCGTGCAGTCCTTTGTACTTTGTATCGTTGCTTCCTGGAGGTTAGACCTGTACGCGCAGATGGACGTGAGCTTGGGCCTGTTTTCTTCCACTCTTTCTCTACCTGTCAGCATATATCGTATCTGGAGTTTTCTTTTCATTTCTTTTTTTCGGTCTATACATCTGATCCCTTTTTACGTAGATGGGTTTGCAAACCTTTGATGGGAACTTTCTAGTCTCAGTCTAAGATTTCCTTTATTGAAATTAGAGTTGGAATAAAGACTTTTTCAGCTGCAAATAAGGTTATAACTTTTTCCAGTTGCAAGTGTAGTTGTAACTGAATTTTTTTGCTGTTGCAAATAAAGTTGCAACTGACTTTTTCTGCAAGTAAGAGTTTTTTCAGTTGTAAATGGAGTGGCAATCAAGATTTTTTCAGTTGCAAGTACGGTTTTAACTGAGATTTTGTGTTGTTGTAAACGAGGCTGTAACTGAGATTTTCTCCACTTGCCACTCTGATTGCAACTGAGATTTCTTTCCAGTTGTAAGCATGGTTGCAACTGGCATTTTCTCCAGTTGCATGTGCGGTTGCAACTGAGATTTTGCAGTTGCAAGCAGGATTGCAAGTGAGAAATGTTTTTTATTAGACACCAAGTTAGAAAAAAATTATCTCATAATTTCATTTTACCGAATATGAAAGAGAAATTAACTTGTGTGTTTCTAAAAAAAGATTGTTAATCACCAAAAAAAGGTATAATTATAAAAGAAACTCATACTCCCTCCGTTTCTTTCTATAGTGCCTATTGTATTTTGGCACGGAAATTATAGCAAGCCATTTTTTGACACAAAACCCCCTAGCGATTTTAGAGATAAAATAGGAAACTGAAATCAGGTCTTAGAAAATAATCTTGTTTCCATAAGCGATCGCGTCATGTACTCCCTCTCCCCCGCTATTTTTTCCATAATCAGATTGGTTTCCACATTTTATGGACGGGAATAGATTGGTTTCCACATTTTCTGGACGGGAATAAATTGGTTTCCAGATTTTCTGGACGGGAACAGATCGGCGGAAGGGGTTCTTTGCAAAAAACATAGCTTTACTCTTATATTCTGAAACAAAAGCAAAAAAAACAATAGGTATTATAGAAAGGAACGGAGGGAGTATCATTTTACTGATCACTAAGCTAATCTTCAGTAAACTGGGCTCCAGAGAAATCCCTATAATAATAATAATTATTATTATTATTATTATCAGATTTGTCTTACTTACCTACTGGCGTAAGTGTCTATCTCAACTGTACTTTACATATTTCAGCACATGAGTACTGAGCTGGACAGTAGAGTAACATGCTGCTGGCCCGTATAACTGCAATACTTAGCATTGACCGAGACTCTTGAAGTTGTATCGAATATGTGTATATATTATAGTTGGATTTGGATTGTGTGAGTAGGTTACAAGTTGGAGTCGAACTTTTAACTTAGGCCTAATACAACCTCCGTTTCAAGGAATAAGGCACCATCGTTTTACGTGTTTTTTGTTGATCAAGGATTACTTCAAATAGATAAACATTGTTTGTATGAAATTAGTATCATTGAAAAGTTTTTTCAATACGAATCTAACGATACTAATTACATATAACATAATCAAGATTTTGTTATTCATTTTTTATGGTCAAAGTTTGTCTTGAAATACGTGTGCGTCTTGGAAGATACCGGGTAGCTAAAATAGACTAGACGAAAGTTAGGTTAGACATAAATTTAATTTTCAGGCATGTTTTGGTGGCCACGGCGCTGAATCAGCGTGACGTTTATAGGTCCGACGTGTTTATATATTACGACAGGCTTGTCATCAACGGTACTATATATATATATATACCAAAGACTGTAGGTGTGTCATCAACGGTACTTTATATATTAAGCAGCCTCTGTTGCCTTCTTGCAGACTGATCAGCTTTTGGACCCGTAACATGTAGCCCATGTGGTTATCTAGGTAATGCTGAACCCACCGCTGAATACGACACAGAACTTACTGGCATGTGCAATTGGCATCTTGACAACTCTTTGAGACCAGGTTAGTTATTTTCATCTGCAGCAGTGGCTCAATCGTGCTTCCCATTTTCCATTTTTTTTCATCACAAATCAGAAACACACTCAGCCCTGCTATATATAGGTGAACAAGAGACCTAGCTCGACAACCACAGGTCCACAACACACAGCAACAACACAAGTAGCCGACCAGGTACATTTGACGCGGCGGACATGGCTGCGAAAGATAACTACGGCACCGCTGCTGCCCTGGTCAAGTGCCACCACGAGTCCCGTGGCGGCGTCCGCGGCCTCGTGGAGTCTGGCATCACCTCCGTGCCACCTTACTTCCAGTCCCCTGCGCCAGGTAGCCCAGCAGTTGAGAGGACGACCACCTTCGCCATGCCAACCATCGACCTCTCCCTTCCACGCGCGGCCATTGTGCCCCTCGTCGGGGAGGCGGCACGCACATGCGGAATCTTCTACGTCACCAACCACGGCGTCGATGCCGGAGCTGCCGTGTCCGCCGTCCGGACCTTTCACGAGCTACCTCTGGCAAGCCGCTCGCCTCTTTACACAATCACGCCCGTCGACGGAGTCACCTACGGTACCATGCCCTACGCGCCCGGCCAAGGCGTCGGCCCTCTACTCCCCTGGCAGGACTGCCTGAGATTTCTGTCGTCCACGCCGGACTTTGGACGCATCCCCGAGGTGTGCCGGGATGCGCTGGTGGAGCATCGGCGGCGTATGGAGGAGTTCGGGAAGGAGATGGCTGGGATGCTGTTGGAGGCACTCGGGGTCGGCTCGGAGCGGCTGGACGTGGAGGGTTGGCTTATGGCGTGCCACTATTACCCGCCATGCCCAGAGCCCGAGCGGGCGGTGGGCGCCGCGGAGCACACGGACCCCTGCGTGCTCACCGTGCTGGCGCAGGATGACGTCGGAGGACTTCAGTTCCGGATCGACGGCGGCAGCAATGACGGAGCGTGGGTGGATGTGCCGCCGGTGCCCGGAGCACTTCTGGTCAACATAGGGGATGTACTCAAGGTAAGGATGCAAATGCAACTTCCTCTTCATCTACCAGCTACACAAGAGGAAACTAACGGTGATAGGTTTGCAGTTGGTATCAAATGATGAGTACAAGAGCGTGCTGCACAAGGTGAGGATCAAGTCTGATCAACATGGCAGGGTCTCAGTAGCCGCCTTATTTAATCCTCGAGAGCGCGGCCATTCGGAGTTGTTTGGGCCTCTCCCTGAGCTATTGACAGCAGATAAACCCGCACGCTACCGAACTTTCACAATGACAGAGTTCCTCAAGACTTGTGAGGAATTTGGTTACAACAGGTCGTCGACTGACCGTTTAAGGGTCTGAGATGATGTGAAACATTACGTAAGCATGCGAGATAATGTGCCCTAAGTTACTACTCCCTCCGTCCATAATAAGTGGATGTGTGGATTTTTAAGAGAGATAATTAGTGGAGAGACAATTAAATTAGGAAGATGCAAACCAACATCTTTCTCCTTTTTAATTTTTTCACCTTAAATAAGCAAAGAGCATGTAGAAAAGAAAATAAAGATAACATGTGTTGAATATTATTATGTTTGATTTCCGTGCAATGCGAGAGAAGCAATTTTTGCTACTTCAATGTCCATTGAAAACACATAAATACACTCTTTTATGAATAAAATTTAAGCCTAAACGCCCACTTATCTGAGGACGGAGGGAGTATATAGCTTTCGACGCATTACTTCGATCAATATGCATATAATACTTAGTTACTATAGTCCAAATAATACTTTGTTATCAGTCTTTCTAATATTTGCTCCATCTGTTCCAAAATATAAGGTGTGGAAGTTTAGGAAAAAATTAATCCCTATTGAGTTCGAAAAAAATATTTATGGAAGGATATCAACGTCTATAATGTTGAATAGATATATTGAGAAAATATACTTTATATTGAATCCACTAATATTGATTTAATATTCTAGATGTCCATACTCTTTTGTATTAACTTGGTCAACTTAGAAGATGTTAATTTTTGACTAAATTTATATACCATATTTTTAGATGGAGGGAGTAGTTAATATAAGGAAATTTACATAAAAGATATGGGGTCAGCTGTCACCCACAACAAAGGAGCATGGCTTCGCGGTGATCAATGCTTACAACATCTTGCTCCAGTGTCTTCCTCTTCTCCACACTTTCTCGACACTCTCATTTGTTGAAAGGATGATATAAACGACCAGAGGCGTGAATAAGTGCTTCTCAATTTTTAGTTTTTTTAAATTTAGGCTTGACATAAAAGATAAATTCTCTAGATATGCAACTATTTAAATTTACCAATGTGTTGGCGTCAGAAACCCACCGGCGGGCAGTGACTGGCCAACACGGTAGAGCCGGGAATGACTAGGGCTGCGGCTGGCCCCAGTCCCTCAGAGCGACGGCCCGCAAAGCCTCCTGGTCGCGCGCCGATGCTGGGTCGCAAGGGCGTGCCACCTGACCTATACCTGGTCAGGAAGGTGTGGATGATGCCTCGCTTAGTTTCGCAGGCACACACGTACACGTTAAATACGAGCCTCGATCTCGTTGTCCCGTGAATCGGCTCAAAGAGCCGATCCACCCATGGTTCGTCCAAGGTGGCCGAATATGTGGTGGTCCTGCTTGATCATGGTAGAGCTAATGAGATCCACGACGATGTGGGGTTTTCACCGCATAATCGGATCATCCTACTCTAGGTTGGGCCTCGCGCTCACGCACGGTGATCGTAAGCTTGCCCTAGACGAGGCCTAAAAACCAACACAAGGTTGATCCTCGGAACATCCCGTCTAGGGCTCGCAAACGACACCCTACGTGCCGCCGGATCCTCCACCCCTTTGTAAGGCCTAACTATTGCGATATTAAACTAATCCTTGTAAGGAGCAATCGTAACGGATCAGATCTACTAAACTATGATCAAGCGGGGTGCCGCCCTGCACCCGTGATGAGGCACAAGGACGGCTAGATGCGCAAGGGTTGCACTACGAAAGCATGCAGCATGAAGAACAATGCTAACCCTAACACATCTATGATAACTACGTTGCTCGCCATCAAAAGCGCTTCAGGACGAGCAACGCATGAACAACGTAGGAGCAGCTGCCTAGATCGCAAGATGCGATCTAGGCAGCATGATGCTTACCGGTAGAAACCCTCGAGACGAAGGAGTTGGCGATGCGCCGAGATTTGTTTGTGGTTGAACGTTGGTTGTTGTTTATTCCATAAACCCTAGGTACATATTTATAGTCCAGGGACTTTCTAATGTGGGCATGCACCAAACCGTGCACGGGTAAAACTCTAACTTCTAAACTAAGATGCGATCTAATATGTTACAGATACACGGGCAATTTAGCCCAACTTGGTATAAAAGGCCGATTCACGTATTTCTTCCATGTATATATCTTCAAACCCATCTTGATCGCGGCCCACCTCTGACTCGGTCAAATTCTGGTGATAACACATGCCCCCCTGGTTTTGGAAATGACATTTCCAAAATCATTATGCTTTCTTTCGTCGGGTCATGTTGTGGCAGAGCAGAAACCTGCCGCAGAATCCTTCATCATGATGCCTTGCCCCTTCCGCTTCCACTTCTCGCGTGGCCTGCGAAATTTTTCTGTTGGGCACCACTTCCTCGGAGACTGTTGTAGCACTGAATCTCCCTCATATCCCCTTTATCTGGTTTCTCAGTGACCTTTATAGCCCTGCTCTGTCCCTTTGAAGAAGATTATGATGGAGGGCCAGCCGATGACGTCTCAATCGGCTTCTTAAGAACAGAGTATCTACCAACTCCGTTGCCCCCCGAGCCTCAGTCAAGGCGAGAACAGCGGCGAGCCAGCCAAATGGTCCACCATCGGTCTCCACATCGCAATGCAGCGCCAGCCGATTCGAACAAAATCGGCTTCCCAGAGCAAAAAGCCTTCAGGGTGAGCTGTCCCCCTGAACCATCATCTTGGCAGACTGATGCAACTTACCCTTGACCTGATCTGCATGTTCATGCTGTTCTTGTTGTCGATCAGGGTTGTGATCCTTCAAACTTGCCAAAAGGAGTTGGAGGTCCTTGAAGAGAGGATCTGCGTCCAAACACTTCCATTGAAGAGTTCATCCAATAGAGCCTCTCCATGTAACTTGATAACTGCTTCATGTAATCCTGGAGCACCAACTCTGTTGGAAGGACGAGCACCATGTTTGAGCCAGCCGATATCTCATCATCGGCTTTCCTTTGCTTGGGGCGCCACTCTGAACCTGGTACTCTGAATGCAGTCTTGTGTATATCTTCTGGATATTGTCAACATAAAGTAATATAACGAGTGCAATATGCAAGTATGTAGGAATCAATGCACAGTTAACACAAGTGTTTGCCTTTTTTTTTAGATAGAAGTAAATGGGTAAACTGACTCAACAATAAAAGTAGAAGAAAGGCCCTTCGCAGAGGGAAGCAGAGATTAAATCATGTGCTAGAGCTTTTTAAGTTTTGAAATCATATAGAGAGTATAAAAGTAAAGTTTTGAGAGGTGTTTGTTGTTGTCACGACTGATAGTGGGTACTCTAACTACCTCATCAACCAGACTTTCAAGAGCGGCTCCCATGAAGGACGTTCTCTCTACCAGCAAGGTAGATCATCCCTCTTCTCTTTTGTCTACACATGTACTTTAGTTTAGTTTTTTTTTTTAGATGACACTCCTCCCAACCTTTGCTTTCTCAAGCCATGGCTAACCGAATCCTCGGGTGCCTTCCAACAATCACATACCGTGAAGGAGTGTCTATTTTCAAAATGAAGTTGCTTACTGATGAATCAAAGCAAAACATGTGAAGAGAATTATTAATGCAAGTTAATTAATAGGGGCTGGGAACCCCGTTGCCAGCTCTTTTTGCAAAGTTATTGGATAAGCGGATGAAGCCACTAGTCCATTGTGAAAGTCTGTCAAAAGTAAATGACAAGATCGAAAGATAAAACACCACATACTTCCTCATGAGCTATAAAACATTGACACAAATAAGAGATAATAGCTTTTGAATTGTTTAAAGGTAGCACATGAAGTATTTGCTTGGAATGGCAGAGAAATACCATGTAGTAGGTGTATATGGTGGACACAAGTGGCATAGCGTTTGGCTCAAGGATTTTGGATGCATGAGAAGTATTCCCTCTCGATACAATGTTTAGGCTAGCAAGGTTGTTTAAAGCAAACACAAGTATGAACCGGTACAGCAAAACTCACATAAAAGACATATTGAAAGCATTATAAGACTCTATACCGTCTTCATTGTTGTACCTTTTATCATTATATCGAAGCCGATCGCTTGAACCGGCCTCCTCTCCGTCCTTGCCGTGGCGGTAAACAGAATGAGCTACCATGTAGTTAACTTCCGGCGCAGAGCTCTGGTCCGTTTTTCTGAAGGGGTGGACAGATCTACTTGGTCGAGGGCGCCCTTGGCTGTAAAGCCGTTCACCTGATGCCATGGGAACGGGTCTTCGAGAAAGAGCCGATGAGGTCGGCTTCGAGGACTGCCTTGATCTCGTCATGTTTCTTCTTGAGCTCATCGGGCAGATCCTCGTACTTGACCGGAGTGCTTTCCGCCATCTCGATGTAGATGGCTATGCGGTGGATGTAGAAGATCGTCCCACCGGGCGCCGTAATGTGTTGGCGTCGAAACCCACCGGCGGGCAGGACGGCCAACACCAGAGCGGAATGACTAGGGCTGCGGCTGGCCCCGCCCCGAGCGACGGCCCGCAAAGCCTCCCGGTCGCGCGCCGATGCGGGTCGCAAGCGTGCCACCGACCTATACCGGTCGAAGGTGTGGATGATGCCTCGCTTAGTTGCAGGGCACACACGTACACGTTAAATACGAGCCTCGATCGGCTCAGGTTGTCCCGTGAATCGGCTCAAAGAGCCGATCCACTAGTTCGTCCAAGGTGGCCGAATATGTGGTGGTCCTGCTTGATCATGGTAGAGCTAATGAGATCCACGACGATGTGGGGTTTTCACCGCATAATCGGATCATCCTACTCTAGGTTGGGCTCGCGCCACGCACGGTGATCAGCTTGCCCTAGACGAGGCCTAAAAACCAACACAAGTTTGATCCTCTGAACATCCCGTCTAGGGCTCGCAAACTACACCCTACGTGCCGCTGGATCCTCCACCCCTTGTAAGGCCTAACTATTGCAGATATTAAACTAATCCTTGTAAGGAGCAATCGTAACGGATCGATCTACTAAACTATGATCAACGGGTGCCGCCCCTGCACCCGTGATGAGGCACAAGGACGGCTAGATGCGCAAGGGTTGCACTACGAAAGCATGCGCATGAAGAACAATGCTAACCCTAACACATCTATGATAACTACGTTGCTCACCATCAAAAGCGCTTCAGTACGAGCAACGCATGAACAACGTAGGCAGGCTGCCAGATCGCAAGATGCGATCTAGGCAGCATGATGCTTACCGGTAGAAACCCTCGAGACGAAGGAGTTGGCGATGCGCCGAGATTTGTTTGTGGTTGAACGTTGGTTGTTGTTTATTCCATAAACCCTAGGTACATATTTATAGTCCAGGGGACTTTCTAATGTGGGCATGCACCAAACCGTGCACGGGTAAAACTCTAACTTCTAAACTAAGATGCGATCTAATATGTTACAGATACATTAGCCCAACTTGGTATAAAAGGCCGATTCACGTATTTCTTCCATGTATATATCTTCAAACCCATCTTGATCGCGGCCCACCTCTGACTCGGTCAAATTCTGGTGATAACACAATATGACAACCAATCATTATAACAAGTAAATAACGATACACCAATGAAAGAATAGAAGTAACCGTAATGGAGACAAAGAGACACGAGGATGATTGTCGAAGTTCCTTCCTTATCAAGGGAAGTACGTCTAGAGAATTCTCCGTCAACCAACGACACAAAAGCCTCACCCTATTCTCCGGTGAGCACGAAGGCAAGCTCACGCTCCACTAAGCGGTATCCTTCATGTTGGGGAGATGACCCCCGGTATGCCAAAGACATGCCAAACCGGATGGTCTTATCCATCAAGATACCGGTTTAATATTTATACCGGAGCTTAAAGATAGGAACAAGTAAGCTGTTTACCCCCAAGAGGGTATACCGGAACGGAAGGAAAGATACCGGAGCACCAAGGAAGAGCATGTCTGCTGGCTGGTCAAAGATTCCGTCAGGTGCTAAAAATACAAGGATGAGCTAAGCAAAGTAGCTTTAAACGAAGGCTGAAGATAAAGAGGAGGATGACGGCAAAGAAGCCGGAGGACGTCAGCCGTTTAAAGAAGACCCCGGCGCCATCTATGATTAAAGTAGCTTTATAAAGTATCTTTGTAAAGTAGTTTGTCTAGTCAAAGATCCCATTAGGGTTTCTTGTCCCTAAGCCACCCTCTCCCTATATAAGGAGAGGGGGCAGCCTCCTATAGCGGAGCAATAGAGAAGATAGAGAGAGAACCTTGTAAGCTTGAACCTGTAACCTGTGGAGATCAATGAAGATAGTGATCTAGCGTGAGTTCTTCCTTGTGTCTTTCTTCTTCAACCTCTGGCCTTGGCCAAGTTCTTGAGGAAACCATCCGAAGTTCGTCCCATCTAGTCACAAACCCTCCCCGAATCCTCTAGCGTCCATTCGGCCCCAAGATAAGCCATCCTATGGCATCCGTTTGTTCACCACGACGACAGCGCCCACCGTGGGGCATGAAGTGGCGCTTGCCGGAGTTCATATTCGGGCGGGCATCCTCGACATCAACGGCGAGCGCACGGTGTCCGCTGACATAGGAAAGATAGTTTGTATTAGGAAAGATAGAGATTTGTAATCTTACGGGTTGGATACAAAACCCTCCCAAACTCTGTAACTTGTGTATCACGAACCGCTCCGCCTCCTATATAGGGGAGTCGAGGGACAAAGAAAGGATCGAATCTATGTCAACATAACCCTAGTTTTCATAATCGCCGAGTACTTTCGCTGAACCTTCGAGATCTACTTTCCCTCTACTTCTAGCAAAACCCTAGTCTACAATCTGTAGGCATTGACAATCCTTTGTCAATTGGCGCCGTGTGGGAATTAGAGGTTGCAAGGAGCCGATCTCGATGGCACGTTCAAGATCTCGACTTTCGACAGCAAGCAACGCGACGAATCGAGGTAACAAGGAAAAACTGTTCTATTCAATTTATTCCTCACCCGCCTCCCGTATGGATGCATGTGCCTATCTGGAGGAGCCCATCATCATGACGTTCGGAGAATTCCGATTTGGCGTCAACAAGGAAGGATCCTACCGTCTCGAAGTTCCAATCTCGTCGGAATTTTCAGCGGTCGATTCTAACTTTTCGTCGAGTGACGAGGAGTTTTCGTCGCCACGCTTCGTCGACAGCAAGGCAAGCGGAAAGCTCGCCAAGATCTTCAGCAACACATCCTTCGAGTCGTCCGGACTCCTTTATAAGCAGCGACTCCGAAAGCGTCGACAGCTTCAACTTCATCGACAAATCTGCTGCCATCGGAAAGGTCTTCACCACTCTATATGATGGTGTCACCAACCTTGACAAAAATCAATACACAAAATACCACCAAATCTGTGCAATAGAAGAAGCGGGTACATCGAACCACAAACGTCGAGGCTTTCGACGATTTGGGAAACCCATACGTCGATCCCGCTGATCTCGTAACAGGCCTAGGCACTAAATATGCCGGATCTTCAACTCGCGCAAAGTCCAACTCCCGCAAGCAGCGTGGGATAGGGCTGCGAGAGCCATGGATGGATCAGAACCAATGAATACTACTGCTACCGTACAAGAGTTACAAGCATATCAATATAGACTTGCTCTGGTAAGAGAGTTAGAAAAACAGACAGCATCCCCGAATAGGAGGAAAGAAGCAGCCGCATCAAGCGACGCCGAGCAGAGTTAAGTCGCCTTTCAAGAACTTCGGGAGATAGTCACAGAGAAGCTCGGAGGAGAGCAATGTCTCGGTTGCAAAACATACCCGAGCAGAAAGAGGAAACATAATCCAAAATCTCGACATGTCCTTTATGTCGATCGATGAAATAGGAAATATCATCCCAAAAACGCCAGAAGCAGGTTACATGGCAACACAAGCTTACATCTTGGCATCCAGACCACCTCCTGGGGACCCGAGAGAACCATTGTTCAACATGGCAATGGCCGGAGTAGGAGTAATGGGAACAGCGTTTGCAACAACGCCTCCCGAAGAAAATCCTAGGCAAAATAGTCCACGACCCACCGCAGCAGCTCAAGATCCCCAAGAACAAGTGGAGCAAGAGACACAAAGCAGTCCAAGTAAGGGTGACAGAGCGCGAAAGAAAGAAGGGAGCGCGCACTCACCAGAAGTTGCCGACGAAGATATGTGTGGCTCCCGTGTTTCACGAGAAGAGTTCGAAAGACTCGAGTCCCAAAAGGGTTCAAGCTACCCGAAAATTTCAAGAAATTCGACGGCCTGCAAGATCCCGAGGATTGGCTCGTAGATTATCTCGAGATGGTGAAGCTGGTAGGAGGAACCGAGCAACAACTATGCAAAGTATCCAAGTTCATTTGAGCGGTGCCGCGAGATCTTGGATAAAGAAACTCCCCCAAGTTCCATCGACAGCTGGGATAACTTCGAGGACGTCTTCGTGAAAAACTTCCGATCCACCTGCAAAAAACCTGCGTCATTGGAAGAGTTGAGAGCGTGTCGACAAAAACACGACGAGTCGATGAGGAAGTACATACAGCGGTGGAACATCATAAAGAACTCGGCAGAAGATATATCTGACGAGAGGGCAATAGATGCGTTCGTGGCAGGAATTCGGCGAGGAGATTTTGTCGAGGACTTAGGGAGAACTAACCCTAAGACCATATCAGCACTCATGGAGATAGCCAATAAATGGGCAGATGGAGAAGACGCAATATACAACAAGCGACACAGGTCGCCGAAGAGGATCGTGGTCGAAATTATCAAAATAGAAGGCGATTTTCTCGCCGGTTCTACAACAACGATGCTCCCGGCCATATATCGGCTGGTTTTCGAGGAAATCTGGAGGAAACATCGAGACGACTACCAAAGGAGTAACGAACATCAAGGCGACAATAGAGGTGATTCGCGGCAACAGACAAAACAATGGACCAAGGTTTCAACGACCTTATGTGTCCCCCGAAGAGATGATGAACGGTCCGTGCGATGCATTTTTATCTTGACAACAATGGAAAGAGGCAGTCAGGGCATCTCCAGAAGATTGCCGAAACTTTCAGGCAATGTTGCGAGCCGCAGGAATCGCAAATGCCCAAGCCACGAACAGAAACCCCCAGGGCCAAGGAGCGAAATCCATCTCCCACCTCCTCCCGCAATTACGGACGAAAATCGGCACCAGCTTAGAATTGCGGCAGCACCACATCCACCTCCATATGTTGACCCCAACTCTAACGGTGCGGTCTCGATGATTCAGAAAGCTAGGCCATCAAACAGGGCGCGAAGGTAATCTCGCGACAAGTGTTCATGGCAGAGAAGATGCCTCCACCAACAGTCGAAAACTTAAATTGGTCGGGGCAAGACATCGGCTTCACAATCGCAGACCATCCGCAGCAAGTTCCTCGACCAGGACAATCAGCACTCATCTTACCCGCAGTAATCACCGGTTTTGACGTGTCGAGAGTTTTCATAGATGGCGGCAGCAGCTTAAACCTCATGTATGCAGATACATTGAGGAAGATGAACATATCCCTAGCAAATTTGAAACCAACTGACACACGTTTCCATGGGATTACACCAGAGAAGCCAAGTTACCCATTGGGCAAAATCAACCTCGACGTTCAGTTTGGAACCCGAGAAAACTACAGGATAGAGAATTTGGAGTTCGAAGTTGTGGATTTCCCGTCGCAATATCACGCTTTGTTGGGACGACCGGCGTATGCTAGGTTCATGGCAGTGCCGCATTATACATATCTGTTGTGGAGGTTGCCTGGGCCCAACGGACCTATCAAAATCAAAGGAAGTTTCGCGCTATCCGATAAATGCGACAAGGATTTTCATCGACCGTCGAAACTTTCGGATGCAAGCAGAATATGCGGCGCCAAGGTTCACTGATTATGATGTACTGCCAGAGGTAGGGAGATCTTCTAAGGAGCCAACTTTCAATACAACCAAGGATTCAAAAGAGGTACAGATCCACCCGACAGATCCAAAGAAAACGACGTCCATTGCCGCAAACATGGATGTCGCATAGGAAAGCGCGCTCGTCGAGTTCCTCCGTGAGCACCGGAAAATCTTCGCATGGTGTCCAGCTGACATGCCAGGAGTACCCAGGGAACTCGCCGAGCACCACCTCAATTTGGATCCTCTCGCAAGACCAGTAAAGCAACCTTTGCGGCGTTTTTTGGAGCCTAGCCGCAAAGCCATGTTATCTGAAATAGATCGACTCAAAGATGCTGGTTTCATCAGGGAAATATCTACCGAAGCCACGTGGGTAGCTAACCCAGTGATGGTGCCGAAAAACACACAATAGTCCTTCGCATGTGCGTCGACTTTACGTGTCTCAATAAACATTGCCCCAAGGATCACTTTCCCTCCCGAGGATCGATCAAATCATCGACCCACGGAAGGATGCGAACGTCTTTCCTTCCCTGACGCATATTCTGGTTATAACCAGATAAGATTAAAAGAAGAAGATGAAGCAAGACAGCGTTCATCACACCTTATGGCGTGTTTTGCTACAAAACAATGCCCTTTGGTCTAAAAACGCGGGAGCAACATATCAAAGGATGATGCAGAAGTGCCTAGCAACACAGATTGGAAAAAATGTACAAGTCTACATTGACGATGTCGTAATAACATCAAAGAAAGGGTCGACTGATCGACGACTTGAAGGAAACCTTCGACAACCTCGACAAGTTCGTCAAGCTGAACCCGACAAAGTGCTCTTTGGAGTTCCTGCAGGAGAACTTCTCGGGTTCTTAGTATCAGCAAGGGGGAATGAAGCTAATCCCGAAAAATACAGGTCATCGTCACTATGAGAAAGCCAACAAAGCTGAAAGAGATACAACAGTTAACGGGGCGAGTCGCAGCTTTAAGCTATCTGTCACAAAGTTAGGAGAAAGGCGCTGCCGTTCTATACATTGATCAAACAGGGGGAAAAGTTTCAATGGAACGAGGAAGCAGATAGAGCCTTCGAGAATCTCAAGCGAGCAATTTCGACACCCCCGATATTGGTGGCGCCCAAAGAGAAAGAACCTCTCCTATTATACATTGCAGCCACACCACAGGTGGTCAGCACGGCCCTAGTAGTCGAGAGAGAAGAAGAAGGCAAGCTTCATGGAGTTCAGAGGCCAGTATATTTCATCACGAAGTATACGCCTTCAAAACAGCGGTACCGCAATATCGAAACTCGCATATGAGTATTCACGACAGCAAGAAAATTGCGACACTATTTTTCGGCGCACCCGATAATAGTGGTCAACGAGGCTCCCTTATCAAATATACTAAACAACCCAGAAGTTACGGGTCGTGTCTCCCTTTGGGGAATAGAACTTTCTCCTGGACATCACGTATGAAAAAGAAAAGCAATAAAATCACAGGTTTTACCAGACTTCATTGCAGAGTGGATGGAGCTACAAAACACGGGACCCCAGATTTATCGAGAACTTGGACCATGAACTTCGACGGGTCCAAAAGATCGGAAGGTGCTGGAGCAGGCGTGATATTGGTATCACCTGAAGGCGACAAGTTGATGTACGTTTTGCGGATGACGTTCCCAAACGCGTCTAATAATGAAGCAGAATATGAAGCTCTCATACACGGGATGAAGATGGCGAAAGCTTGCGGTGCAACCCGACTAAAATTTTCGGCGACTCACAATTGGTGGCACAGCAAGTCATGAACCAATGCGATGCAGTCAACGAAAGTATGATAGCATACAAAGAGGTGTACAATGAGCTGGAGAAGTTATTCGATGGTTGTGAGGTAAACCACATCAGCAGGATGAGCAACGATGAAGCCGACGTCTCGCAAACATCGGGTCACGTCTCGCGATACCTCCAGCGTGTTTTGGGAAGAGATAAGCGAGAGATCAACAAAGCCAAAAAACAAAGAAGGAGAAGAAAGAGAAAACCTCGAGTATCACCAAAGACAAGCAGAAAAGAAGAAGAGCAAGAGCTAGTCATGATGGTGCAAATTCCATGGATGCAAGCCTATATATCATATATCCTAAGGAAAACGATACCTACGATCCAGTTGAAGCAAGGCGAATAATTAGGAGATCAAAAGCTTTCACCGTGGTAAAAGGGGAGCTGTACAAACAGCATTTGCGTGATGCGTTACACCCGAAGAAGGAAGAATTATCCTGAAAGACGTGCACGAGGGAATATGCGGGCACCACGCGAGCAGTCGGGCTATCGCGGCTAAGGCTTTCAGAGCAGGATTCTATTGGTTAACGACAATTGAGGACGCGAAGGAAATAGTGAGAACTTGCGACGCGTGTCAAAGATTTGCCGCCAAACCTCACTCTCCGGCAGCAGAACTCATGCCAATCCCACTATCTTGGCCCTTTGCTCAATGGGGTCTTGATATGGTGGGAAAACTACACAAAGCTTCGCCAGGAGGTTATGAGTATATGCTTGTTGCTGTCGACAAATTTACAAAATGGATCGAAGCAAAGCCGATAAATTCACCGGACGGTGCGTCGGCGATTAAGTTCGTGAAAAGCATCGTCTTCAGATTTGGAGTCCCTCATAGCATCGCACACAACGGCAGCAACTTTACGTCCAAGGAGTTCAAAGCATATTTGCGAAGTGGGCATTAAGTTGAGTTTTGCGTCTGTCGCACATCCACAGACCAATGGACAAGTCGAGAAAGCCAATTGCATTATCTGCAATGGCATCAAGAAACGCCTGCTAGGACCACTGGAAAAAGCTCGGCACACTTGGCCGGAGGAGCTGCCAAGTGTATTGTGGAGTATCCGAACAACACCAAATACGCGACACAGAAACGCCGTTTTTCCTGGTCCATGGAGCTGAAGCAGTCCTGCCGATAGAAATCGAGCATGATTCCCCAAGAGTTACAGAATATAATGAAGAAACCCCGAGAAAAGCCTTGGAGGACGACGTCGATGCACTTGACGAAGCTCGAGACGAAGTCCTGACACGAGTCGCTAAATATCAACAGGATCTGAAGAATTACAGTCGACGATTGCGTCCAAGATCTTTTCAAGTTGGTGATTTAGTCTTGCGACTCAACCAAAAAAGCCATGAAAAACTCGAGTCACCCTGGCTTGGACCCTACATCGTCAATCGAAGGAGGAGCGTACATAATCAAGGACAAGAAGACGGGGAACGTGGAGCCAAACCCTTGGAACGTGGCGCAGGCGTTTTTACGCTTAGATGCCGAAATATAGTCTCCTCTGTAAACATACAATGTACTGAAACGCCCGCGAGTTTTCAGACGCACTCTTTTCCTTTTTCGGGGCACCGAGTGGGGCCGAAAGGTTTTTAATGAGGCGGGCTCGCGGTGCTGCAATATAATAAAGATAGTGGATTATATATCTTTTCTCGACAGGATCAGGGGCTTCCCCTAAATGATACAATATATATATATACACAGTGTCGATAAAAAAAGCATCTGCCTTGGTAAAAATACCTCGCCAAAATAAAAAGAGATATCGACAAAATAGCGATCAACAAAAAGCTCGGGGGCTTGCACCCGCAAAAAATAGTACACAGTATATATTATCTTGCCTTGGGACAACCTCGCATTATAATAAACAAAAATATCGCAATCAAAACGCCCGGGGGCTTGGCGACAAAAATAAAAATATAACGACTTTACAATATAGATCGTATACACAGGATACAAACTTTGGAACAAGTTCGTCTTCAAGGATTTCCCAATATATTGTCTATGGTTAAGCGCTCATTATTTACAGCGCGAGTACTATGCTCAGCGTAGCTACCCTTCACGAAGAATTCGGAATCCATCCGAACCATCCGAAGAAGTTCATCCATCATATCTTCGGCAACAGGAGTAACAATGTCATCATATTTGCCGAAGTTTCTCTTCCGCTTCGACATCTTCTCCAAGCACTTTGGGACAATTTGCCCCACGTCTAACTTCGGGTAGCAGATTTTTATCATAATCATTGCAAACCTTGCGCAGCTAGTTGGGCTCGTACAAAGCCGTGGATGCGAGGAGCATCTCGAAATTTGTCCATCAACGCAGGAAGGGTCTCTGGCATCTTATTGCGAGGAAACATGGTACCATAGACCAGAGACAAAGTCCTTGTACAGAAGTCAAGATACTCGCGAACCTGAAGCGCGCGATCTTGAAATCTCACGATTTGGCGAGTCCGTTCAGGCGTGCCCCAAAAAGTCGACCCATGTTCATGTGCGAGCCGAAGAAGAACGTTGGAACGAGCCTCGACACGTTCATCTTCAGTAGCAGTATCCAAAAAAACACCTATTGTTTCTTAAAACAAGTCAGTGGGTAATAAGGAGGCAAGCAGCAAAGAAAAAGAAGAAGCACGACAAAGATAATGAAAACATACCTGCCATATCCAAGCTAGCATCTATTAGCAGCTGGAGCATAGAATTTTCCCGAGACGTAGCTGCAGCAGCTTCAGCAACAGCAGAATCCTTTTCAGCAATGGCAGTTTGAGCTTGTTGGAGTGCAATTTTTTCTCTTTCAGAAGACTCTCGAGCTTGTTCCATGAGCATAAGTGATTGCTTCTTCACGGATTGAAGTTGTCCTCGAAGTTCTTTCAACTCTTCTGTCAGCTCCTTACTCGCAGAATCATCAACAAAATTAACAGGGACAGAGAACTTCTTCGGAAGGGACGAAGGAAAAACTTCGGAAGAACCAGGGATGGACGTATAGTTGTCAAAAATCAACTGAAAAAATAGCAAAACGTCGACATCAATCATTGAAACAGATAGATTTCCATTGATTCTCATAATATATACATGTCTGTTACAAAATAAGGATCCCTAGAAGACCTAATCACCGCCAGAAGGACTAAGGCGCTAGCATCAAAAGATAGAAATAAAAAAAGACAAGGTGGTGTACTTGACCTCCGGCTTGGATGCGCTTGGAGCAGGTGCTGGTTTAACACCAAGGAAGGAGAGGATGGGTCTTGCAGAAGGTTTGGCAGCTCTAATTAGAGATGGCCATTTCTTTGTCTCCATCTCCCCTATGTTGCCAACCTTGGACCAGTCGACGTCTTGTTGACTATTAGCAGTCAGCGCAATGGTGCCTTCAACGCCAATTTTCAGGCCTTCTTGGCGAAGTTTCAGCCCAAGATCTTCGGGTCCATTGAAGGTTTTTGCGAGCTCTACAAAGGTAGGGGGAGTCTCTTTCTTCGGAAAGAAATAGGGGAAAAGCTTCAGCAAGCCAGCTTCAGCATTTTCAAGCCCGTCGCGTGCTTCATCCCCATGAATTTCGGCAAGGGTCAGCGCGTCGAGAAGCTCGTCACCCACAGGACCGTCAACCTCATATTCTTGATGCGTCCGCCCTACAAACAATCAGACAGCCGTATAAAAATAAAGACTACAGGTGAAACGCAAGATAATCCAAGGCAAATCAAAGATTCGAGAACTTACTAACAAAACACCGACACTGCGATTCCAAGCGGGAAAGAATCTCTGCTTCTCGAGCTGATTGCTGTGTTATGTTATCACTCAATGAAGTTTCAGCTTTGTGAAGCCTCTCTCGAAGATCTTGAACGGTGGCAGCATCCTTTTCAGCTTTTTGGCGATTTTCTTCGCTCTGCTTCAACTTAACAGCAAGAGCGTCCGCACGTTTGTTGCTTTCCGCAAGATCTCCTGGAAAAATTGCGGCAGCTAAATACTATGATGAAATCATGGTATACATGCAGCAAAAGAACAAGACAACAATACCTTCGAGCTTCTTGGTGTAGTCACGATACCCGACAAATTGGGTACCAAGGCGAATAAATTCTTTCATCAAAGGCTGAAAAACGATCAAGGAGGAAAATGAAGTCAATATAACCAATATATATACGGCAAACATTCAGTATGATTGAAGTATTGAAAGATTTAAGGTTTACATCATCCAATGAAGGTGTCGAAGATCCACCAGGGAATTGGATAGAATCTCTCGATGGATCAATTCTCGCTCCTTTTAATGGAGAGGCTCGGGGGCTCTCCACTGGCGATGGTTGCACGATGTCTTGTTGGGGAGGAGAAGATTCATCCCCATCATGTTGAGCTTCCGACACAATCAAAGTACGCGACGTACTCGTTCGTGCAGTAGCATCAACAGCTTGTTCTTCCTCTTCATCACTACAATAAAATGGCGGCAGTATAAGAAGCAAGAGACAAGAAACATCAAAACAGGAATAGTAAAGAGCAAGGAGTAACTCACGAGCTGACGAGGGCATCAGTGTTGGGTTAAAAGCTGCCTTATGTGAGGGCCAAATTTTTGAAGTTCAATCTTTTCCGTCTCTCTTCCTCTTTGAAGCATGAGGAAGAGAGTGTGTCGAGGCAGTGGCCTCAGACTCACAGAAGCCGCGGATTTGTGAGAACCCGCGATTTCAGTGGCAGGCGAGTGGTGCTTTGGTTGTCATCGTCGACAACGGCACGCTCCTCCACATCTCCACCTTCAGGAAGAGGAGGAAGAGAAGAAAGAACAAGGTGGCCCTGAGAAAAGAAAAAATGTCGAGAAAAAGGCGTTAACAAAATAGTAATCGACAAAATAACAAAGCCCGAGGAAACAAATACAGCTACACAAAAGAAATTACCTCGGGGAGGGGGTTGGCGCTACTAAATGGCGCGACACGGCAAGAAGTAGGAATTAAATCCTTCTTGTTCAGCGATGAGATTTTGCGGATAAGTTTCTCAAAGTCCTTCAAGGGAAGATCCTTCGAGAGCCTGTCACATCTTCTTCACCAACGTATTTCCGAAGGGGTTTTTGCGAGCCTGGAGAGGCTGCACTCTAGTCCTAAGGAAATAGGCGGTAATCTCAATACCCGAAAGTTCTTTCCCGCGGGTGTTCTGTAGCTCGTGAATGCGAGTCATCAACGCCTCTGTCGCCAATTTCTCCGCTTCAGTAGCTTCAGCATCCCAAGAACGGCGACGAAAGATTTTAGCTTCTCCGTCAAAAGGAGCGATATTCTCTTCCGCCGGGTTGGAGCTTTCTTCATGGACGTACAGCCACTTTTTCCGCCAGCCTTGGACAGAGTCGGGAAATTTGACATCAAAATAGTCGACTTCCGACCGAACGCATATAACAACGCCGCCAATATTGTAGGCGACGTTGTGGTGGCTATTGCGGCGAATGCAAAAGATGCGTTTCACAGGGCCCAATTGGGTTGGACCGAGAAAGCACTCACAGAGTGTGATAAAAATCGAAATGTGGAGGAGAGAGTTGGGCGTCAGATGATGCAACTGAAGACCATAGACAAACAGGAGACCACGCAGAAATTCGTGGATTGGGGGAGAAAGTCCTCGGATGAGGTGGTCAACAAAACTGACCCGATAGTTGATTGGAGGCTTTGGGTAGCTCTCCTCCTTGGGGAACTGGAGCGCTCTTTCTTGCTGAATCCCATCTTCTTCAGCATGTTGATGTCTTGGCCCGAGATCTTGGATCTCTCCCACTCGGCACTTCCCAGATCTGTTGATGTCATCTTCGATTCGGGTGTGCTGTGTCTAATCAAACGAGCGCGCGGCGGCATCAACGGAGCTAGCAGAGAAAGGAGAAAAGTGCTCGAGCGCTAGAGCTAATGGGAGCAAGGGGGCAGTTGCAGCGGAGAAGCAGAGGTGCGGCGTGAGCGAAAGTGCTCAAGGAGGAAGACGATGGCTTTATATAGCAGTGTGCCAGATCGTCGCAACCGTTGGATTGGCAAAAGAAAGGATGCAGATGACAACCACGTGTACAAGGGGTAAAAGGGTATTTTTACCGAGAAGTGAACAGGCAGGAGAAACAGTAATAATGCCAGAAAAAGCGGAGGACGTGTGTCCCCCACTTGCACGACGTGTCAACTGGATAGGAATAAGGGACCCACATGACAGTGACACATAGCGGTTTTTGCGTATTTCCAACACAGAAATCGTGGCTATCATCAGCAACTACGTCATCAAGGTAAAAGAAAAGCTCGACTATGGAGCTCGGAAAAAATTATCGACAACGCAAGATTATTTCGGGAACCTTGGATCAAACACAAGTTCTTGCCCAAATGCTCGGGGGATACTTTGGAAAAATAGAAAATTCCGAGTATGACAAGATAGAATGGCGAGAGCCTATGATCAAATACAAGCATTTGTTCATAGCCTCGGGCTACTCCCATCGGGAGCGCTGGTCGCGCACCCGATAGATATAAAAATATCGAGAAGGATTATAAATATAGCGGCAGGATACTAATCTGTGGAGCCTACATCCAAGCACAAGTTCTTGGTTGTAGCCTCGGGGGCTACTCCCATCGGGAAATCGCGTGAAAGAAATTCTTGAAGTGAGTATATTTCGAGTTACACAGATAACTCTACATATACTCCCATCGGGAAGACAAAATAAATCATCAAATATGACTCGATAAAATGTGCTATTCCAACAGCCGAAAAGCACTCGACAATATATTCTCAGAGCGCTACAAGTCGCGAATAAATCTCTGAATGCCGCAAAACTTTGCGAAGGTAAGACCCCAGATCCGTTCCGAGCGGCGTGGCACCGTCTCTGACGGCGGATTGCTACTTTTTTCCGTATCAACAGATACGAAGAAAAATCCTAACGGACGCGTTAGGTACCCGATAAAATATGACTGGGACTTGACAGAATGGTAAGACCTTAAGCGGCACCTGTCGGTTTACAGTATCCCGAGATCATGTCCAGGGACGTGATCTTGAAGTAGGTTTTTGCGGATTGCCACTAGAGCAGTTAACTAGTACCTGATCCGTCGATGAACTAGCCCCAACTACCGTTATCCCTGTACAAAATAGTGTTTGCATATCGAAAGATTATGTGATGAGTAAAGTTGGAGATTTTCCCCGATTCTTCGATTCAAGAAAATCTCGGGGCTACCGACATAGGCATCCCCAATGAGCCTGCCAAGATGGTACCCGGGGTTTATTGAAGGCCAGAACCTCGAAGAATAAGAAGATTCGGAAGCCCATTTAATGATTAGGAAAGATAGTTTCTATTAGGAAAGATAGAGATTTGTAATCTTACGGGTTGGATACAAAACCCTCCCAAACTCTGTAACTTGTGTATCACGAAACCCTCGGCTCCGCCTCCTATATAAGGGGGAGTCGAGGGACAAAGAAATTAAGGATCGAATCTACTGTCAACATAACCCTAGTTTTCATAATCGTCGAGTACTTTTCGCCTGAACCTTCGAGATCTACTTGCCCTCTACTTCTAGCAAAACCCTAGTCTACAATCTGTAGGCATTGACAAGTTAATCCTTTGTCATCCGCGCTCGTGCAACGCATCTACAACATGGACTTCATCAACGACAACGCAGGATGCTTCGCCAACGGCGGCAAGTTTCCGCAGAACGGCCGCACCATCGAGTTCGGCAGCATCCGCGTCTATTTCGGCACGTTCCCGTGCGCCGCCGCCTTGCCGGTGCTGGTGGCGCCGGATCCACCAAGATGGCTGTGTGCTGCCGCCGCCGGCAGCGTGGAGGTCATGATGGCTGGTGCGGTCAACACCGGCAAGGGAGCTGGAGGAAGGAGATGAACGCGCGGCATCGACCCGCCCGGCAAAACCGCCGTTGAGCGTGACGCCGGCGTCGCGGGAGCATCGCGCACCACCGGCAACACCTCTTCAAGCGGCGATGCACACGCTGGCCACGCCCATCGCGCAGATCGACTCGGCAAAGGCTCGGAGGAGCCGGAGGCCACGCGCAAGGCCCTCGTTACCGGTGGCGCCGACATCATCCGGCGCAGCGCGAGCTGAACCTAACCCTACGTGAGTATAACGCAGCTCATGGCTTTGCTTCAGTTAGTGCACATGCCGCTAGGATACCGGAAAACCGGCTTAAGGCTCGCAATCTAGATCAGGATTTGCGCAAAGAAGTTCTTGCCAAAAGTGATCTGTCCGTAAGCATCGTAGAAAAGCCTAAGTACAAGAGCCCGGATAAAACTATAAAAGCCGCAAAAGCTGCAGTAGAACTATGTGAATCGCTTTCCGGTGACGAACTGGCAAAACAGAGTGTGTAAAAGAGCTTTGAAAACTATTGAGCAGCAAAATGATGAGCATCTAGCTAAGCTGAACGAGGCAAGGCCTCAAAATCGCGTTCAACAAAGAATGCCGGAAGCAAGTCCAGGGCATCATCCCCCATCCGGACAAAAGAAGAGAAAGAGAAAGAACGCACGGCAGATGATCATGATCCAGTTCTTGCCGGAAAGCAAAAGCCGGGCAACATGATGCCGGAAAAAGCCAAGGGGCAGATCGGGGCTACGCCAAGGGAGGCTATGCCTAAACAATCATGCCGGTAGATATGAAACCGGCAAAATTATCGAGCCGCAAGAGTGGCGTATGTCGATGAGGAAATGCCACCACCAGGGTACCGCAGGCAAGAGCCGCGGAACCGGAGGGATATGACGAATCAGATTCCGAGGTGGAAAGAACAAGAGTCCACCGAAACCCTTTGGGGGAACGCCCGGGGGAAAGATGTTTGCCAGACCGGGATGCGAGGCACAGGTTGGACAGGGTACATCTTTCCGCAATAGTCGAATGTGAGGGACCTCCTGCCCAAGGTGTTTTGGCCCACGAATCATGAGAGAAGAACCACCGGCGCACTTCAGTTGCCCCGGGACACAAGAACATATGATGGAACGACCAAGCCGGAAGACTGGTGGCAGATTATGTCACAGCTGTTTACGTGGCTGGTGGTGGAGTAAACCGGCGTTGGGCGGTAAGAATCATACCGTCCTACCTGGTAGGTCCTGCAAGAATTTGGCTTAACAACTGCCGCAGGCATTAACGGATGGTTGGATTTTGAGGAAGCCTTTGTGAACAACTTCAGCAGACTTACAAAAGGCCAAAC
This sequence comes from Lolium multiflorum, assembly GCA_030979885.1. Classification (NCBI taxonomy): domain Eukaryota; kingdom Viridiplantae; phylum Streptophyta; class Magnoliopsida; order Poales; family Poaceae; genus Lolium; species Lolium multiflorum. The sequence goes on from CM061747.1 coordinate 246,359,822, forward strand.
CGGCCCCAAGAGGCTCGCGCTGTGCCAACAGCGACAGGAGAAACAGACCGGGATTATCTCACCCGGTGGAACTCAATGAGAAACACATGTGAAGGAGTGATTGAGGTACAAGCCATTGCTTGGTTCAGTCAAGGATGCCGGAGAGGATCACCTTTGTGGCAAAAGCTGCAGAGAAGCATGCCAACGACCTTGGCGGAAATGATACGTGGCAGATAGCTATGCATTGGGAAACCCAATGCAACCGGCAGTGCAAGCTGAGCCGGAGCAGTCAAATCCGCTCAACAGCAATACCGGGATAACCGGAACAACAAAAGAAGGGAAGATTTTCCGGATCGAAGTATGCGAAGCAAGTTGCTGCGTGCAAGAAAATTATGACGCCAGCGGCAGTACAAAAACCGGATCGCAGCCATGGGCGGGTCCTAAGAAGCTGGGTCGAGAAGAACCCGGGGCCAGAAAAAGAATTGGCAAGAGCCTGTGAAATACACCATGGAGCCGCCATGGACCAACCTTGCGGTGGCACACGCCGAACCCGGACCACCCGTCAAACCATCTGACGAAGGATTGTTCTTGGACCAAGTACTTGATGCAAAAGGGCGCAGTGAAAGATGCGCAAGGACAAGGGTGCGCCACAATGTTGCCGCCGCCGCAAGATATGATGCGCCAACAACAACTGCCACCACCACCACCACTCACTGGAGCAAATGCTTGTAAACCTCAGCCAAACAGGCAGCAATACCAGCAAGTTAACCGGGTGGAAGAGAATCGTGACCAACCACCTCCACCGGCACCTTTGGGCCGGAATGTTTACAAAGACCCACACTTGTGCATGGTTGTCTTTGTCACCGAGCCAACCGACAGGCAGCGTGCATCGCCGTTCCATGGAAGTGAACGCGGTGATGCCGGCAGTACCCAAGTACATGCTATGGTCAGATCAGGAAATAACATGGTCGTTCAAGGATCACCCTAAAATCATGCCGAATCCGGGCGGATACGCTCTTGTTGTGGACCCAATCATGAAGGGGCCGGAAACTCGGGTAAAGTTCAGCAAGGTGCTGATAGACAATGGGCAGCATAAACATCATGTACAAGCACACCATGCGTACGCTGGGCATAACGGAGAATATGCTGCAGCCAACTCACACAACTTTCCATGGGATTGTTCCCGGTTTGTCTTGCGCCCCGATAGGAAAAGTTCGGGTGGATGTGTCGTTTGGAGGACGTGACAACTGTCGTGTTGAGAATATTGAGTTTGAGGTGGTGGACTTAGATAGTCCTTACCATGCACTGCTGGGAAGACCGGCATTGGCAGCTTTCATGGCCTCAACCCATACGGCTTACCTCAAGATGAAGATGCCGGCACCTCGTGGACCCTTGACCGTGGTGGGAAACTAGTCTCAATGGGAAACCGTCCGCCGGATCAAAAGAATCGCCGGTGATAGCGGAGGGAAGAAAAGAATGCAAACCTCGCTGGTCACCTCAAAGTTGAGCTTAGCGGCAATGAGGGAAACTTGGCTCGCCGGCATTGGCGAAACAGGATAAAATAGGAAACGCGCTTGCCGTTCGAACACCCGCGTATTCCGAGGGAGCTGGCTGAGCGTCCAGATGCTGGTGAAGCAAGTCAGCATAAAGAGAATCGTGACATCTTTCCTCACGTGTGGTTGTGTAGACATCAATGAGCTGGAAACCTCGATGGTCGAGGCATGCCGAAGAAGGATGCCAAAGGTGTGCTGGACAACGGCCGGGTACAAGCATGCTAAACCGTGAGTCAACTTTCCATTTGCCGGTTCGGTTCGTGGAAGGAAACGCTCGTGGACTTAGTCCGTTGATTGCGTCATTTTCTTGAAGATGCCGAATGGAGACTGGACTAAAAGTGAGATCAAAGGTGAGGAAAAGAGCTGGCTGAGCACACAAGCCTAAAGCCGACAGACAAAGACATGGATAGAATGTATTGGTCCTCACAAAACCTTTATTCAGGAGTTGACTCTGATGATCAATCGGTGATAGGAGGTTGTTAGTTGCCGGTTTCATGGAGGTCACGCACATGAGTGGCTGGCTAATCCGGTGATGGTCGAGAAGAAAGAAGATAACCTAAGCTCCAAAGGTGTGGCGCAATCGAACCTCAACAAAGCTTGCCCAAGAGATCCTTTCCTTTCGAATCGATCATGATTCTAAGTTGTTGTCGCTGGATGCGTATTCACCCCTGATCAAATAAAACTGCTCATTTTGTTACAATGCCTTTTGGTTTGCGCAAGTGCAACGTAGCGCCGTATGCAAAAATGCTTGTTTGATCAAATCGGAAAGAATGTGCAAGTTTATGTGGATGATATTGTGATAAAAACTAAAGTAAAAGATACCTTAATTGATGACATCCGGCAAACATTTGATAACCTAAGACGGTTCCGATGAAACTCAATCCGGCAAAATGCACCTTCTGTCCCTGCCGGCAAGTGCTTGGTTTCTTGTGTCAGCCGGCATTGAGGTCAATCCGGTAAAAATCCGGGCAATAGAAAGAATGACTATCCCACGGAACTGAAAGATGTGCAAAAGTTTACCGGAAGCTTGGCATCGCTAAGCCGGTCCGCTAGAGAAAAAGGCCTTGCCACTCTATGCTCATGAAAAAATCGGATACTTTCTCCTGACCAACACGCACGCGTTTAAAGAATTGAAGAACATGCTCGTAACGGCCCCGATCTTGGCCTCGCCCTTGGAAAGAGAGCCTATGTTGCTTTATATAGCGGCAACAAACCGGGTGGTTAGTGTTGTGGTAGTGGTGGAAAGAGAAGAGGAAGGAAAAACCGTCCAGGCCGGTATACTACCTGAGCGAGGTGCTCTCCTCCTCAAGCAGAACTACCCACACTTCCAAAAGATGACGTATGGCGTGTTCATGGCCGCCACGAAACTCAAGCATTACTTTGAGGAGAACCCCATGAAGGTAGTAAGTGAAGCACCCATCTCCGATATCATGGGTAACAAGGACGCCAGCGGCCGGATTGCAAAATGGGCAATTCAGCTATCACCATATGTACCGGTGTATGAAAGAAGAGATGCCATAAAGTCGCAAGCTTTAGCTGATTTCTTGGTCGATTGGGCGGAGATAAAATACAAGCCGCCAGAACACAAAATAGAATACTGGAAGATGCACTTTGACGGATCCAAACTCAAAGAAGGTCTGGGTGCCGGTGTGGTGCTCACCTCACCCAAGGGAGATCACCTCCGGTATGTTTTACAAGTGCACTTCAGGGCATCAAACAATGTCGCTGAGTATGAAGCTCTGATACACGGGCTTAAGGTCGCAAAAGAAATCGGAGCGCTCCGGATCATTTTCTACGGCGATTCAGATCTAGTGGTGCAACAATGTTCCGGAGATTGGGATGCAAAAGATGCCAACATGGCCTCATACCGGTTTCATGTGCAAAAGATTGCCGGCTTCTTCGAAGGGTGTGAGTTTCACCATGTACCGCGGGCTGAAAATGAAGCCGCGGATGCTCTATCCAAGCTGGGCTCATCTAGGCAAGAAATTCCACCCGGAATAGCCTTGGCACATCTAAGAGTTCCATCAATCAAGCCAAGCCCGGAGTCGGAATCAATTTTCGTACCGGAGTCGCATGTGGTGCCAATGGAGATTGACGAAGGAAACCTGACTGCCCGGCAAACTCGGGACTGTAGGTAAACTCGGGACTGCGACGCCCATGCCGGAGGAGGCAATGCTCGTGGACAGCATGGACATAGACATGCCGGTATTCGTGGTTAGAGAAGCGCCATCTTGGGTTAAACCTATTAAGGAATTCCTGGTCAACGGCACCTTGCCTTGACGAAAATGAGTCCAGAAGGATACGAGGAGGTCCAAAGCTTACACTATCATCAACGGTGAGGCATACAAAAGAAGTGTTACCGGTGTCCTACAAAGATGTGTGGAGCCGGAAGAAGAAAGAGAAATGCTTGAGGAGATTCATCGAGGAGAATGCGGGCACCACGCCTCATCAAGGGCACTGGTGGCAAAAGTGTTCCGGCATGGATTCTATTGGCCAACGGCTTTGGAAAATGCGGAGGATATGGTAAGAAAATGCAATGGGTGCCAGAGGTACGCCAAGCAAAACCATACCCCAGCATCGGTTTAAAAACCATACCGCTAACTTGGCCATTCGCTGTCTGGTGCCTGGACATGGTTGGACCATTTAAAACCGCAAGGGGAAACATGAACCACATCTTGGTAATGGTGGATAAGTTCACCAAGTGGCTGGAAGTGAAGCCTATCGCAAAATGTGATGGCCACACAGCGGTAAAGTTCCTAAAAGATGTAATTCTGCGGTATGGATACCCGCACAGTATCATAATTGACAATGGCTCAAACTTTGCTCAAGGAGAGTTCAAACGATTTTGCGAAGACAAGAACATCCGGTTGACTCAGTGGCGCACCCACAAGGCAATGGCCAAGTTGAAAGAACGAATGCTTTGGTACTTTCCGTATCAAACCAAGACTCATTGATGCAATGGAAAAATCGCCGGGATGTTGGATCGATGAGCTACCATCAGTGCTGTGGAGTCTAAGAACAACTCCGAACCGGTCTACCGGATACACGCCATTCTTCATGGTTTATGGGCAGAAGCGGTCATACCAACCGACATCCTCCATGATTCCCCAAGGGTGCAGCTCTATACCGAAGAAGAGGTAAAGGAGGCCCGGGAAAATGATGTGGACTTGCTAGAAGAAGCAAGAGAACTAGCTCTGACAAGAACAGCCATTTATCAGCAAAACCTCAGACGCTATCATAGCCGGAAGGTTAATCCAAGAGTGTTCCGAGAAGGGGACCTGGTGCTACGCCTAGTGCAATACGATGAAGGCACAAGCTTTCCCCTCCATGGGAAGGACCTTTCATTGTGAGCAAGGCTCTCCACAATGATGCCTATTACCTAATTAATGCACAGGAATGGAAGAAAGGAAAGGCGGATAAGTCGGGAGAGGAGACCAAACGCCCATGGAATGTAGCTTTGTTGCGTCCTTTCTACTCTTGAAGTGGTGCTGTAAGAGTTCCTTTTTGTACCTTAATTGCTATGAATAAAAAGATGTCGGAACCTCGAATGAATCTCGGGGACTACCCTTACTAAGTTGCATGAAACATGTTTATTTTTTCTGTTGCCGGTTGCTTATTGAATGTTTTTTCTTTCCGGTTTAGTAATGTGCTAGACCATACCGGAGTCTTCGACTCTGCTGTCCATAACTTGGCTTCATGGCAAGCAAGATAAACCCGTAGGGGATAAGCACATGAGGAAAAGGAGAGCAGGAAAGAACAACCCGGAAAAGTTTAACTAACCCCGGTTATACCGGTTTTTTGCAAAAATTTCGAGTTATTTCTAAGTTCAAGAAAATGCTTGCTTGGTAAAAGAACTTTGTGCTCATACGCCAAAAATGCCCAGAGAAGGTAGGCAGAGCCAAGGCAAAAGAGCCAAGTATGCATCAATTGGATGCGGAAACAATTTCGGAATCATTGCAGTGCAAGAAAAAGCAAATCAACAAGCAAATATCTTAAGACAAACATAACTTAGTAAGTTACCGGTACAGCTTACCGGCATAGAATGTTGCAGCACAAACCAAAAGGTTAAGTTTTATCTTACATCATAAACCCCGGCATACCGGGGTAGAATTTAACGAGTTTTGTTACACAGAACCAGGGACAGTAATATCTTTCACAACGCCAAGTTAGGCAGCAGGGCTTCTGGGGGAGCAACACGCATCGGTTGGCGGTGGCACATCCTCGCCTTCATCTTCCTCCTCGCTCGATAATCTTTGACATCTTCAGGAGGGGGATGAAGGTGCGCATTTCAGCGTACTCCGCGATGTGGTACGCGCGGTCCCGCCGCTTAGCGGTAAGAACCGGGTCCACGTCGTGGGAGCACCTTCACGCACGCCGACGAAAGCATCCGATCCAGCTCCGGATACCAAGAGCAGGCAATGCGGAGCGTCGCGCTCCGACGAGCAGCAGAGCACGCCACTCCCGGATCCGCTCAGCACCTTCAAGCGGTCGCTGATAAGGGAGAAGGTGTCGGGCACCACTTCGCCGGGCCGAGGGTCTTGAAGAGCTGGTAGGCCACCTCAGGGATGTCGGAAAGATTCCGGTCCACCGAGCGCATGTGCGAGACCGGCGTTTAAAGCAACCAAGTGATCATAGGGATCCCAAGGTGCACCCAAGTTGTTGCCGGCCTGCTGCGCCCGGTGTTCCGCAACCTTCTTTATGGCATGAGCCTGGGAGTCCGGAAAGAGCCCTACGAGATGAACGAAAGCTAAGTATATGATACCGGAATAAATAAGCAGAAACCGGAAAAGAGAAAAGGAGAAACATACGAAGGGCAAGCGCGTCAGCGTGACCAGAAGGTCGTACTCCTTCTGCTCCGCTTTCAACCGCGCAACCTCGCCCTCGGCCTTCTGGGCCTTCTTGGCCTCCTCCGCGGCAGCCTTGTGCGCTTTTGCGGCTTTGCCCTCGGCTGCTTTTAGCGCCTTGGCGCCTCTCTTCCAGCCTCCTCGCAACACCACATTGGCGTTGCCGGCATCCTCCAGCCGCCTCGTTAAGCTCTGGCCTCCGCAGCAGCCTTCCAGCCTTCAGCTCCTCAGCGTGCCGGACTCGGCCTGAATAGCCTGATCCTTGAGCTCTCTGGAGATCTCCTTCTCGGGCCTCCAGGGCCTTCCGGTGATCCCGGATGAGATGCTTCTTTTCAGCTAAAGCCGGAAAAGAGGATGTTAGCAAAAAACACAAAGACAGATGAGACATAGAGAAGCAAGTTAACCGGAAAGATAGAAGTTGTACCTTGGAGTGTGGCAATCTGGGCTTTGAGGGCCTCAATGGAGGCTTCCGGAATAGCTGTTGCATGGAAAAACTTGTAAGTAACAAAGAAAAGAAAACTTTCCGGTAAAAAGATGCCGAAGGCACGAGAGATTACCTTGGCACTTGCTGTGCGCCTCAGAAGGCTCCGGTGCTCCCATAGAAGCTCCTCAAAGAGAGCCTTCCGGGCGTCGGCCGTGCTCTGTTTAAGGAAATGATGTTAACGGAGAACGAAGGATTTTAACCCGAAACTCGGGACTGGTTATGCCGGTTTCGTGCATTTCTAGTAAGTTTTGCGCTTAGAGCAAGCTCTCAACCCAAAACTCGGGGACTGGGAGTTTGCGGCGTCTTTCAAAGAGAGTTTTGCGCTAAGACCAAGTTCTAAACCCAAAACTCGGGGACTGGGAGTTTGCGGTTTACTATGAAAAAGATGCCGGTTTCGGAAATTCTTTAAAAGAAAGTTTTGCGCTAAGAGTTGCACTCTAAACCCAAAACTCGGGGACTGGGAGAATAGACAAGATCCGGAAAGAAGAAAACCGGCATCAAGGAAATTTACAAAGAGATTGATAGAACTTACCACCACGTTGGCGGTGGCGTCGTACCACGCGCTGTCGAACTCCTTCACGGCACGCTTGAGGCGCGTGAAGTGTTCTTCGGTGGACCGAGGGCCGGTGGATCTGGCGCCGGGAGGCGGTCCTTCAAACCGCGGGTAGCTGCGGAGATGCCCGCATCATTCCAGCGCTGGGCGTAAGGGAGGAGAGGCCCCAAGTCTTGGCCCCCGCGCTTCAGCTCAACGATCCGGCCCAGGAGGCCGGAAGGTTTGTCTTGGACCACCACGGCGGCAGGCCCGACGTGCAGCACTAAAGGCTGCGAGCCGCTTGAGGCACTGCCATCCGTGGCCTTTCCGCGGACGCCCCGGCTTGAGATAGTCGGTGATCTTGAGGGACGCCGGCGGCGGCTTGGGCGCGGTCGCAGCTCCTTGGGTCGGAGGCGCGGCGTGGGCCCGGTTACCTCAGGAGCGGAGGTTTACGGCGGCGGCGTCGGTGCCGGCGCCGGCGCGGTCTTGGAGGAGGTTTTCTTCCTTTTCTTTCTTCTCGGACGGGGAACAGAAAGTTTCCGCCCGCCCGGTCTTTTCCGACGCCCATGTTGCGCGCCGTGTCTTGGGTCCGGAGGGGAGGCAAAGTCCTCCTCCGCGCGGGATCTGGCGGTGTAGGGGCCGCGCGCCCGAACTGTTGTGCCTTAGGGGAGGCGAGGCCGGCACCAGATGGTGCCGGGCTGGAATGAGGAGGAGGAGTCGAGGTCCCGGCCGAGCCGGCAGAGCCCTTAGGCCGGGGCAAGCTTGAGCGCGGGGCTGAAAAGAGAAAAGGAGAAGGTTGGGAAAAAAGCAACCGGAAAAGAACTTGAAAACAAAACAAGCAAAAAGAAAAGCCTTACCCGGTAGCCGTCGGCATCTCTTGCCCTTGTGGCGCCTCATGGCAACGACCTTACCCGCGACAGTTCGGTCCGAAAGCGCTGGTGAGGAGGTTGGCTTGAGCCGGCATCGAGGCCGGAGTCTTGTTCTTCGGCCCCGGGCCATGAGTTTGTCCACAAACTCCTGGCCTGCCTCGGCCTGCAGCGGCGCCACATGCTCATGGACCTGTGGGTTGACGTTGGCTGAGGGTACATCTACAGAAGAACAATAGCAAAGGAATATGAGAAGTATAAAAGAAAAGCTACCTCAAGGATGGTCAGTTCATCGGACGAACCGGAAGGTTCGAGCCTTGCCGAGGCGCGCGGTGGAGTCCGGTCCATCTTCAAGTCACGCCAGAAGATGACGGGTCAGGGTCAAAATTGTCGAGACCGCGCTTCCAGCAACGGCCTCTTTGTGATTCGATGGGGTCTTTGAAGAAACAAAAAAAGAAGAGGTTAGCCGCAATAAAAGCTTCCGGATACCGACCCGAGTTGTGTAATTTCTTACTTCTTGGGTCGGAGGGTTAGTAGAGCTAAGAGGCCGGAGGCCCCATTCCCAATCTTCCGGCATGGAGGTCTGGCAGATCTGCCGCCTTAAGGACGACGTCCTTCTTGCTGAGAGGGAGGCCGGTGATCTTGGTAGGATCGACGGGGCCATACATCTCGCACATCTTGTGGGCGCGGCGCTTAAGAGGAAGCACCCGGCGCGAGATGAAGGTGCGGATGATGTCGCAGAGCAGGTTGGTATCCTTCATGGCTGTTTCATGAAGCGTATAATCCGATTTGTCTGTGAGACTCCTTCGGATTGTAGCTCCAGTTAGTCTTGGTGGGCGGCGCCGGATCAAAAGGAGCGATCAATGAGATCGCGGCGCCGTTGTTCCTAACGTAGAAAAAGGTCCCTTGCCGAGCCGGCATGACTCAAGACCGGAAAACTTAAAGAAGGGGCTCCCCCTGGAGCCAATGATGCAAGACCCGCATTGAACGGGGTTTGGGGTTCGGAATGTCTAAGCCCTGAACGGAATTAATCCGAAGAGCGAAGAATCGAGCAAACGTCTCGCGAGTGGGACGAATGCTGATGTATGCCTCCATGAAGGTGACATAGCAAGAGAGGTAGAAAATGGCGTTGCCGGGAAGATGGTGAGGTTGGAGTTTATAAAAATCGAGGAAACTCCGGAAAAAGGGAGAAGCGGGGAGGCCGAAGCCGCGCTCAAAATGAGCAAGAAAGACGACGTACTCGCCGGGGTTGGGCACCGGCTCGTCGGCCGGAATCCGGCAGGATACTCCTTCCGGAATCCTCCGGGACCGGTATAACCAGTCAATCTCATACTCACTCACGCTGGAGCCCATCCAGCTCCGCGGGTGATCTCGGAAGAATCAGCGCCGGAAGCTTGGCTAGAGCTACCGGCATCTTGTTCTTGGCCGCTATCGATTCCATCTGCGCTAGATCTGCGCGACCCGTCAGATGCGGGATCTTCCGGTTACTGGAGGAAGAAGTGGAAAGGTATTGTTCGGAAGACATTCAGATTTGAGAGCTTCCGGTATCTACTCGGAAAAACAAATTCCCCAAGAACTACCCCCGCGAGAAGATCTACGAAAGAGAGAAAAAGCAAAGAAAAGGAAAGGATAAATACGTTTTCAACTCAAGATCTGAACTGCAAGCAAAAGAGGAGAAAACACGAGTAAGGCCTAACCTGGGGCGGAGTCGCAAAGGGAGAGGTCGCCGGCCGAGCTTGCTGTAGGCAGGGGAGGTCCGGCGACGGCGAGGAGGAGAAGAGCTTGAAGGAGCGCCAATGTCGCGGCCGAGAAGAAGGCGCCACAAAAGTTCTTCCCGCGGCGAAGTCCGGCGGCGTCCGGCGGCGCGCTGGCGAAGATTTGCTCGGCGGCGGAACTTAAGCAAGCAAATGGAGCGGCGGAGGCGTACGAACGAGGAGCAGCAGTGCGCAAGGAACGGGAGAATGCGAAGAAGAAGAAGGAGAAGGGCGGTTTGCCCTTATAAAGAAAAAGAGGTGGGCTGAAAACCGCCGAACCGTAGCGGTTCAGCCCGTGGGCCGCGACGGTTCCCGCGTATCGCCACGTGGCGCGATGATACACGCGCGAAGAGAAGGGCCACAGGGAGGCACACGGATCCGAAGTGGTTGGGATCCCGTGGATCAATTAATGCGGAAGCCGAACGGAAGTGACTACCGACCGGCGCGTCACCACAAACGCATGTCACTGGCTGTGCGGAACCCGATATATTCTCGACTTCGCCGAGGAAGTGTTAAATGAACAAGATGCCGGAAGATAAGCAACCGGAGGATGCCTTGCAAAGAAAGAGGGCATGAGTTCGGGCAAAGATGCCGGAGCCGAGCAGAGCGCCGGATATATTAAACCGGTATACAAAAACATGGGAACCTGGTATGGTCTGTTGGATAGAATCCGCCAGACTATACCTTGGGACTAATGTTGGGGAGATGACCCCCGGTATGCCAAAGACATGCCAAACCGGATGGTCTTATCCATCAAGATACCGGTTTAATATTTATACCGGAGCTTAAAGATAGGAATTTGGCTAAGTAAGCTAAGCCGGTACCCCCAAGAGGGGTATACCGGAACCGGAAGGAAAGATAGAGCACCGAAGGAAGAGCATGTCTGGCTGGTCAAAGATTCCGTGCTAAAAGACAAGGATGAGCTAAGCAAAGTAGCTTTAAACGAAGGCCTGAAGATAAAGAGGAGGATGACGGCCAAAGAAGCCGGAGGACGTCAGCCTCCCTGTTTAAAGAAGACCCCGGCGTCATCTATGATTAAAGTAGCTTTATAAAGTATCTTTGTAAAGTAGTTTGTCTAGTCAAAGATCCCATTAGGGTTTCTTGTCCTGTAAGCCACCCTCTCCCCTATATAAGGAGAGGGGGCAGCCTCTTTATACGCGCGGAGCAATAGAGAAGATAGAGAGAGAACCTTGTAAGCTTGAACCTGTAACCTGTGGAGATCAATGAAGATAGTGATCTAGCGTGAGTTCTTCCTTGTGTCTTTCTTCTTCAACCTCTGGCCTTGGCCAAGTTCTTGAGGAAACCATCCGGAAGTTCGTCCCATCTAGTCACAAACCCTCCCCCGAATCCTCTAGCGTCCATTCGGCCCCAAGATAAGCCATCCTATGACATCTGTTTGTTCACCACGATGACACTTCAAGGTGTCAACCAAAACCTTTACACAAGGTTGGAGCAATCTCCAAAACTCAACGGGAGGCTCTGAACAACCAAGCACGAAGCTATTACAACACGAAGCAACCTTCGAGGCGGACTTCTTCCAACTAGGATTTTAAAGAAACAAGAGTAACAAGTTCCTCAATGAAATGGGGGGGGGGGGGTTGAAATCCTTTTGGTGGAAGCGTAGATCGAGGGTTCCTCCCTTGATCCCAAAAGAGCAATAAGATTGAATGGCGGTACAATTTATAGCACCTCTAGAAAAAGCTTCATTGCAGGTAACATAACACCAGGGACTCTGATCACTTAACCTCCGAGTGTTTGGATTTCACTTTTTCAGTAGCCAGATTGGCCGGAGTCTCCAACTTGAGCAGGCATGCAAACAGCGAGGACCAGAGTCTCTGCACTGAAGACTCCAATGTGAGACAAAGTCTTTGGTCCTTCATACTAAGAGCAAGGCAGTGTAGGAACAATGCCGAGTCGTTGGGGCTAGATTCTTTCCCCAGAGTCTCCGGCATGTGAAACTCTCGCCTGTGACAAACTGGAGTCTCTGTTTTGGAGCTCCACAACAAAAACTTTTCTAGAGAAACTTTCCAACATTACTACCCAGCAACCCCTCTAAATAACAACAACACCCATAGCTACACAACCTAAAAACTATAGGCACCATCTTTATCTTTTCACTTTTGAGGGGTCGATCACTATCTTTTGTTGTTACAAACACACGAGATACAATTAGGGAGGAAAAATCCCTTTGATTTTAAATCTAAAGATCGAGTGATGGTGGAATTGGAGAAAAACTGGTTAACCCCAAAGAGGCCGTTGGCCCACTCATAGACCTTGTGTATTATGCCGGTCTCTCTTCACTGCTATAATTGTAGTACGCATGTGTGGTGGTGGTGGTGGTGGTGGTGGGGGGCACTGCCCCAGGCTTAGGGCCTCCTAGATCCTGCGGATAGGAGGCCCACGCGCTGGTTCTTCATGCTGATCATAAGCTTCTCAACGGCCACCAGGACAATGGTAGGCTCGTGATCAAACACTCCATCTTCACATGCATGCCACTAGGGGTGGAGTTCTTCGTTATTGTTCCCTACATGGAGTTTGCAGCATGCCTGGGCATAGTAATATTCCGTATCACGGAGGTTGCACTCTACGGAGGTTTCATACCACATGTTTTAAGCTGGGAATTGAGGGGGGGGGGGGGGGGCACCGGCACATGCTAAGAAAATTATCATTACTTTAAGCCTTGAAATAATCAAATAATGTGCCTCGTACTCAGGTACCACGTGGACACTGCCATCATTTTATTATGTTTACATTTTACAAATGAAGTATCTTCAGTTCCATGGATCTTGGTTATTGTTTCCTACCTGGGGTTTGCACTAGGCCCGAGCACAATCAAAAAATTAATTTGTGAACAACATCTACATGAAGCTAGAAATATAATGTGATATTTTAATTTTCTTTGTAGTAATGGTTGCAATGTTTGTCTAAACTATAAACTGTATTTTTTGTATGCAATATTCCCTTTTCTACGCAATTTCTCTTCTAGGGTCCTTTGATTCATAGGATAGGAAAATTATAGGATTAGGAAAAGCATAAGATTGAGATGTCATGGCTAGTTGAATCCTATGGGAAGATGAGTTGTGTTTGATTGTGCCAAAGGAATTTTTTCATGAGGTATGATCTAATGTTTTATCCCTATGTGATTTGCGCTATAAGGTTCCTATAGGAGTAGTTCCTATATAAGATATGTTCCTATGAATCAAACAACTACTGTAAGAAAAAAATCCCATTGGATCCAAATACTACACAATTTTTATACGAATCCTGTGAATCAAAGAAGCCCCTAAAGTTTCTGATGTGACTTCACGAATTTGCTGGCGAATGTGCTCTTGGCAGTCCCACATTATACTTGTCAATGCCATTAGCTCTAAGCTTTGTGGTTTTGAGAAGAAGCAAAGTTTGACCATACATTTCGGATGTCATGTTTTCTTGTTGGTTAAAAATCATAGCAACTGAAAGCACAGTTTAAAAACTGGACCAATGAGTAAACCGGTGAGGCCACTGGTTCGCTGCATGGACCACCAATTCCTCCGCTCGATGGCAACAAAATCCGCTAAAATTTAAGGAAATTTTGAAAACCATAAAAGGTATATATAGAGTGTATTTCAATATGTAATCATAAAACATGCTGAGTCGAAGTGGTGCACGTGATGCTATTTCTTCCAAGCTGAAAAAATCTATGCAGCCATCAGTTAAGGTTTTTCCCGGTCGAACCACCGAATCGGTTCGGTTTTTTAAACTATGACCGAAAGTGCTCTTACAACTTTCAAACGAGGAAGTAGTATGATTCCCTCAGGAAGTACTACAGTACTACTCATGAGTGGTTCGCCAACTGCCTTATCCAACACCCCAACATCCAAACGGCTCATGTCAATCTCCATGGCAGGAATTTTCTTAGAGTTCAGGTTTGGACTTGTCTAAGTGGACGTCGGCCAAAAAGGCCACATCTCCACTGCACTTCCACTCCCATCATACAATCTCCCCAATCATACTGATGCGATCACACTTATCTATCCTGTACAAAAAGCTTATAGCTAGGTCCATTCTCTTCAGTTGGTCAACTTCTTCCTCGACTAAAGTATTCTCCGAGCTCACTAGATGTCAACGATGTACGCTGCCTCCCTCGAGATCGAAGTTCAGGTCCCCTTTCGCTGTACCTGCTCTTTTTCTGCGAGGTTGTTGATTTCCCTTTGTTGTAGAAAATTACTTATTTCGGACGTTAACTCTGATACCAGGCTGGAACACAAAGCTAAGCACGCAGACACTTTATTTCGGATGCATAATCCGCAAGTAACAGTTTCAGCATCCCTCAAATGTGGCTCAAAAGCCGAAAAGCGTTAACGTTCAGATCATCGTTATTGGAAACTGCTAGAGTGCGGCATCTTACTGTTCAAGACCAAATGAAGCTGAAGATTCGGTGCTTCACCGCTTCATCTAACTCGTCTTCATGCCTATCTAACTAATGGTGTCTGTCGCTTTCTTATCTGCCCGAAGATCCTCGGGACCTCGTATCCGCTCGTCTACTGTACCTGTTCGTGCAGCCCCGCCTGCTCACCGCCGGCGTTAGGTCAAAGGGCCGCCACCTGCTACAGAGTTGATCCGTGGCCTGCCTTCTCCAACGAAAAAGCAAGAAGTGGCCTCGCCTTTTGGCTTGACTGTAATTTTGTTTAGTGTTCGCGAAGGGGGCAGTCGGCATGAAAGCAGTGGAAGCTAAGCTAATTTTGTTTAGTTAGCCAGTTTATTGATGCAATGATTGGTTGACGACGGGATTCTAAGTTAAACTGCAGAGAAAGCTGACTTGTTTGCAAAAAAAAAAAGTGGAGTAGAATTGTTCAGTTCAGGTGCACCAGCCGTCTGAAGAACGCTGCTGCTCCTTTTCGCATGCGTCTACGTTTGTTCCTCTTTATTTTCAGGGGCTTGTCCCTCTTTATTTTTTCTTTTTTGGCCTAGGCCATACCCTGTTTGCTCCTTCTATATCAATATAATGGCAAAGCTTCTGCCTTGTTTCAAAAAAAAAAAAAAACGTTTGTTCCTGCGGGCTATGACTGGCAGTACGGCCACATCACAGCCTTTGGTGAAATAATTTCGAGTTTGAAGTTTGCTTGTTTGCTGGTTGGTTTCTTCTCCAGTTGGAGAAAATCGGGCCGCCAGGCATGGAGGTGGGTTTTACTTGGCTGAGTGGCGAAGTGGAGTGAAATGGAATCAAACAAATCCAGTGGCGGCACGCACCAGGGGACGGGGACCGACGATGGAAGTGGGCGGCGCTGGGCCAGCAAGCAAGCAATCGACGACGAGGAGCTGCGTATCCGTCCTTTCGGCTGCCCCGCGCCGCAAAAAGTACGCGCGTCCACCACACAACCGGCGTCCGGCTTTCGGTCATCGGCATGGGCCAACAGCAGCGGCAGGAGCTCCCGTCCATTCATGCCTTTCTTCTCGCGACTGCACTTGTCCCTGGATAGACGTGGCCGGACTCCATGGCGACGTGGTCTCAAGTGCTGCAGCAGGTAAACCGAGAGCAGGCCCTGACCGTGATCGTGACTGTTTATGCACGGGAACATTCCCACTATCCCATTCCTTTATTATGGTAAAATTTCAAAGAAATTTCGACCAACTTCCGATCTGAATACTCGGTGGTTATCTAGATATTTTCATATAGCATCATGTTGGTTGCGTCTTGCGTGGGAGATATGAAATGAACGGAATGCAAGAACTTTCAAGCATGTGAACACCATGCCTACCATCATCTTCGATCGTATCAACTCGGAAGCTAGGACTTGGTTCTTGCCCTCAGTGCTAAATATTTCGGTATTTTCATTGCGGGAGAGTAAACTTTTGTGGCCTCGGTGTGGTTGTAAGACAAAACTAAAACTTGGTTTCCCAAGCTTCTTCTTTGTTAATGAATTAAGGCAAACCTTTTGCCTTTTCTTCAAAAAAAAAAAATCCGACAAGATTGTAAAGTTTGATTTAAATATACGACGGTGCTCCTCTTGAAAGATGTGGCGTGACGGCGTCCGGCAAGATGTTCAGGTCCCAGTGGCGTGCTTCTGCTAGTCGTTCGCTGCGTGCTGGGATCCAGATCTGGTGCCTTGGGCCGACGGGCCTAGATCAGGCTCCTCAGAGGTTAGGTGCTCGACGATGAAGGTGGACAGGTCGGGCCTCGGATTCAGGCGTGATATGGCCGGCGAGGTCCACCATGGTCTTTTTGTGGCTTGAAGTCGAGCTATGGCGACGATGACAAGCAACGAGCAGTCCGGTAATGTGATCCTATGTGGCACCACCTTTGCATAGTTCTCCATTTTAGCTCACCCTCGGGCCCAATGTTGCCCTGCCGTCGGTGAGTGTGGTCGGCGGGCGTGCTGGTTCTTATGGCTTCTTGCACATGTTGCGGTGAGCGTGTCTCCCGTGGAAGTCGATGGCGAAGTCGGCTTTGCCTGCTCGTGGAGCAGCGACAACGATGACGCATGTGTACTAATACAGTGGTGTGCTTCTCTAGTCGGCGGTGTGTGTTGCATCATTGTTGTATGCCAGTTTAGTCGGCAGCGTTGTATTGGTTTCGTCTGGTTTTTCGATAATTAAATGGGCAACCTTCTTTATAATTGATGAAAATGGCAAAATCTTTTGCCTTTTGCAAAAAAAGTCTAAGAATTTTCACAATCTCTGAAAATTCTTTTCCTTATTTAATAAGGGGTTGTTGATAATTTTCTGGGATCTCATCGTCTTAACTACCAAAGCTATAAAGCAGTACGGCCGCCCAAGGGTAGAAAAGCAATATGGGGTTCCATCTTCATCATGGGCTAAGTTGTTGGTCGGCTTCGCCTATGGTGTCCTTGGAGCATGGACGTGCGGTGGATCACGGCCCCTCGCCATTAGGGCATCTCCAGCGGCGTAACGCAAATGGTCGCTGAGCGACCATTTTCGTCCGTCGTGACCGGAAATGCGTCTGCCTCGCCCAGCGATTTAGTGACTGCTCGCTCAGAGACGCAAACCTGGCCCAAATATGCGCTGTGTTTGCGTCTCCGTGACACTGACGCGCCGAGCGTCCTCCATTTTTACCGGTCCCGCAAGTCCGAGAGCGAAATCGACCGCTTCGACTTGTTTTTTTCCCTCGTTGCTGCCCTAGTGACGCCCACCCCAACCCAGCCGCCGCCGTCCGCCGCAACGCCAGTACTCGCCGGCACCTGCCGCCGCGCGGAAGAGCAGGATCGTACTCGGGGTTGGCTCCGGCGCGAACCTGCCGGCTGTTTTCGGGCCAAACGTTGCCGGTTGCGCCGCCCTTCCGCGCCGCCCCCGACCTGTTCGACCAATTGCGCCGGTAGGTTTGACAAAGGATTAATTTGTCAATGCCTACAGATTGTAGACTAGGGTTTTGCTAGAAGTAGAGGGCAACTAGATCTCGAAGGTTTCAGCCGAAAAGTACTCGACGATTATGAAAACTAGGTTCTGACAATAGATTCGATCCTTTCGTCCCTCGACCCCCCTTATATAGAGGGTGGAGCCGAGGGTTTCGTAATACACAAGTTACAGAGTTCGGGAGGGTTCGTACCCAACCCGTAAGATTACAAATCTCTATCTTTTCTAATACAAACTATCTTTCCTTAACACTAAATGGGCTTCCAAGTCTTCTTATTCTTCGAGTCCTGACCCTTTAGTCAACCCCGGGTACCATCTTTGGCAGGCCCATTAGGGATGCCTATGTCAAGGTTCCTTCTCCTTTTTTCGGCGCGATTTGTGCGCGGCCATTGATCAACAGTTCGTATCAACACAGATGGACGCGTGGCATATGGTGGAGAAGTTCCGCGCGGAGATCGTTGACTCCTCTTCGAACGACGAGTCCGATCAGTCGGCGCATACATTGGCAACTACTGCGGCCTCCATGATCCACGAGTTCACCTCAAACCCGGGCCGCAGACCGGGGCTCTGTGAAGGGCGCTCCAAAACCTCGCGCAATGAGTGGCGGACATGCCCGCCTCCACAAGGACTACTTCCACCTCACCAATCCGATCTACCCGGAAAAAATGTTCCGGCGCTGATACAGGATGTCAAGGGACATGTTGACAAAGGATTAATTTGTCAATGCCTACAGATTGTAGACTAGGGTTTTGCTAGAAGTAGAGGGCAAGTAGATCTCGAAGGTTTCAGCCTACGACGATTATGAAAACTAGGCCGGACGATTCGATCCTTCTCCCTCGACTCCCCCTTATATAGAGGGTGGAGCCGAGAGTTTCGTAATACACAAGTTAGAGTTCGGGAGGGTTTCGTACCCAACCCGTAAGATTACAAATCTCTATCTTTCCTAATACAAACTATCTTTCCTTAATACTAAATGGGCTTCCAAGTCTTCTTATTCTTCGAGTCCTGGGCCTTTAGTAAACCCCGGGTACCATCTTTGGCAGGCCCATTGGGGATGCCTATGTCACCTGTTCTTGGTCATTCTACGGGGCGTCAGGAACTACGACCCCTACTTCCAATGCAGGCCCGATGCAACAGGTGCGCTACGCTTCACCTCATACAAAAAATGCTCCGCGGCTATTCACATGCTCTCATATGCTGCTGATATATTCGATGAGTATCTTCGAATGGGTGAGAGCACCTGCCTTGAGTCCATGTACAGGTTTGCCGAGCCGTGATTGCCGTGTTCGGAGAGTATTACTGTAGGGAGCCAAATATTGAGGATACAAGGCGGCTCCTGTCTATCAACGAGTCTAGAGGGTTCCCAGGGATGATTGGCAGCATAGATTGCATGCACTGGGAGTGGAAAAACTGTCCATTTGGATGGCAGGGTATGTACAGGCATGGAGGGACGGACTGTCATTCTTGAAGCTGTCATATCTGAAGATTTATGGATTTGGCATTCATTCTTTGGCATGGCCGGTTCCAACAATGACATCAATGTGTTGCACCGATCACCGATTTTCGAAAGCCTCATGCAAGGCAAATCTCCCCGGGTGAGCTATGAGATCAATGGAAATACATATGACAAGCCATATTATCTTGCTGATGGCATCTACCCTGGGGCCACATTGGTGAAGACTGTCCGTAATCCAAACTCCGAGAAGACGAGGAGGTTTGCCAAGATGCAAGAGGCTTGGGAAAGATGTGGAGCGTGGTGGTGTGCTCCAAGCTCGGTGGGCAATTGTCCGTCACCCGGCAAGAACATGGTCGCTGAAGACTATGCATGAGGTGATGACATGCTGTGTGATCATGCACAACATGATCGTTGAGAACGAGCGTCCTGATGGCCGCAATGAGAACCACTGGGAATTCCAAGGTGAGTTGGTTGCGCCAGTTCCTGCAGCTTTATCTTGGGCGGAATATCTACATATGAATGTAGAAGTCACAAACGACACCGTCTCCAAACAGCTGCAGACGGATCTGATTGAGCATCAATGGACCATGGCTGGCCATTAAGATCATGCCTAGAGGAGTACTATCTTATTTTCATGTAGACTTTTTAAAATTTAAATGTAATAACTATGACTTTGTTGAATTCCTTATTTTGTTGTTTCGAAACTTCATATTTGATGCAAACGCGGAAATACGTCGCGCCGCTGGAACCACCCCAAGGTGCAAACGGACGCGCGGACAAAAACGGTCTATCTCGCGTCCGCCGCGCGACGCAAACAGACATTTCGGACGTCCGAAATACGTCGCGCCGTTGGAGATGCCCTTAGGAGTGTTCCTATTCTTTGCTTAGGTTTTCTTTCTACGGGATGGTGTGGCGACATCGGCATCTATAAGTTAGAACAAAGTCATGCGGTCATATCTTCAGTCCGGTGGCACCTTGGGCTCGCGCTATTGTTTGTAATCATCGCTCTAGGTGGTCCATTGACCCGTTTGTTATTTTTTTATTAAGTACATCTAAAAGCTCTTTGTGTCGATGATTATTAATAGATGAGCAGACACATTTTTTTTTAAAAAAGAGGAAAACCTTGTCAAGCCAAGCTATTTACAGAATTATCTGGGTATGTGAAATAGGTTTTGGTGGTCTGTGGGAATCATGGTCGCGAGTTTTGTCTCTAAGAATAATGGTCAAAATGGTTTCTGGATGTCGCCGTGTCGGGTGCGGCGCCGTACAAGCGGTCCAGTGGCGGAGCACCATGGTATAGGTCACATCCGTGGACCTAGCAACGCCGGTGTCAAAGTAGCGACCGAACTGGCCAACGATTCCAGTAGGGGCGCCCGCTGACTTGCACCGCCGTTCGGTTGACACGGACGGACGCACAGATGTTTCACACAAATTGCTTGGTCCATGACAAAAAAAGAATTTGCACAGGACGCAGACGACCGAGCACGACTTTGACGAGTAAACACCACCGTTCCAGGAAGAATCCTCGTCGTACCTCAAGCAAATCACAAATCAATCAAAAGATGGTGTTTAGCAAATTATTCTTAGGAGAAAGTACATTGGCTCATGTGCGCTATCTAAGAGTATTGGAAATCCCAGTGATTCGTACTTTTAGGCTGAACTTATATTGTGATAAAGAAAAATTTCTAACCATTTGATTCTTTCCCTAATAGGGATGGATCCTAGATAATATTTAGGGAGGATAAATGGTTAGATAATACCACTCTTCCGAAACAATATCTAGCTTTATGTAATATTGTGGGTCAAAAAGCTTATACTTCAACTAATGTGATGAAATTTTTCCCAACAAATATAACAAAACCTTGTTGGGTCCCGGCTTGCATCTTGGCATGCTTGCTTCGTCGTATGGCTTCTGTCCAATTGACACAAGAGTCTGATGAGTTTCGATGGAATCTAATCAAGAATAAGATATTCTCTATCGATTTCATGTATAGAGCCCTAATTTAGCCAAGTGTGCCGGTAGTTAATAATACAATGTTATGGCAAATGAAGATACCATTTAAGACTAAAGGCGTCGCTAGTACCTTCGTAGGGGTTATTCTCACTAAATACAACCTTAGAAAGCATAATATGTTTCTTTTCATCGGGATGAGACAATAAAATACTTGTTCTTTGGCGGCTGTCAGTTCGTGAGATCTTTATGGCCAATTGTGAAATAGGTTCTACCTTATACCCTCCAGAGAGCGTTTCCAATATTTTTGGCAACTGGCTAAATGGGGTGGATCATAGGTTTGAAAATCCTTACTAGGGTGAGAGCGTTTGCCTTAATTTGGCCGCTTTGGCTGTGTAGAAATGATAAGGTTTTTAATAATAAAAATGGTTCTCTCATGCAGGTTATCTACCGGTGCACATTTTTGCTCCATTCATGGTTGTCTCTTCAGTGTGCGGAGAACAACGTCCTCTTTTCAGAGGTATTCACACAGTTAGAGAACACGGCGAAGAAGTATATTATCCGATATGGGTGGCAACATAACCTGAGGATTGCTCCACCTCCGTAGGCGTCGATGTGGTTTCACGATAATTATGTGTTTTGAACCCCTATTTCCTTTTGTTATCAAATAGTAGATTTGTGCGGGCTATGTGCACCTTGTTATGCAAAGGTTGGATGTAAGTTTAAACCTTTTAAGTAAAATAAATCGTCTTTTATAAAAAAGAATCACAAATGAAATGACCCGGCGAGATCCCATATTTCACACGGGTCAATAGTCTCCAACACGCGGGTTTAGATTTAAAAAAAAAAGAACACGCGGGTTTAGAACGAGGCCGAGCGTCAAGGTCGGTCAAGCTCCACACAAAGGCATCGCCGCTGCCACGAGCGCGTGCCCAAAGAGCTTGCTTCCCACGCCTTTCTTCCTTCCCTACTTTCTAATCCAAACACCTTGTGTGCAATCTCCCAAACTTTCCTTCTCCATGAGTAGAAAGCCATCTCCCCATCCTATATATACGCTCACCCGCCACAGAAAAGGAACTCATCTGCACGAGAGGCGCAACAACTAAGCTAGACAACAGGGGATCAACGCAACAGAAACCACCACATCGTAATTGGGAACAGAGAGGAAAGAAGACGGCAATGATCAGCGAGCGATGGACGAGGGTGCGGACGCTAGGCCGCGGCTCGTCGGGCGCGGAGGTGTTCCTGGCGGCGGACGACAAGTCTGGGGAGCTCTTCGCGGTCAAGTCGGCGCGCGCGTCCGGCGCCGCGGCGCTCAGAAGGGAGCAGGCGATCATGTCCGCGCTGCGTTCCCCGCGCGTCGTGTCCTGCATCGGCGGCAGCGCCGGGCGTGACGGTTCGTACCAGCTCTTTCTCGAGTTCGCCCCCGGCGGCTCGCTCGCCGACGAGCTGGCGAAGAGCGGCGGCCTCGAGGAACGCACCATCCGCGAGTACGCATCCGACATGGCGACCGGTCTGGCATACCTCCACGGAGAGTCCTTGGTGCACGGGGATGTCAAGGCGAGGAACGTCGTGATCGGCGCCGACGGCCGCGCCAAGCTCGCGGACTTCGGGTGCGCGAGGAAGGCCGGCGGTGGCCCGATCATCGGCGGCACGCCCGCGTTCATGGCGCCGGAGGTGGCGCGAGGGGAGGAGCAGGGCCCGGCGGCCGACGTGTGGGCGCTGGGATGCACGGTCGTGGAGATGGCTACCGGCCGCGCGCCATGGAACGGCGCGCACGGCGACGCGCTCGCCGTGATGCACCGGATTGGTTACACTGATGCCGTGACGGAGGTGCCACAGTGGCTGTCCGCGGAGGCGAAGGATTTCTTGGCCGGGTGCCTGGCAAGGAAGGCCAGTGACCGGTGCACGGCGGCGCAGTTGCTGGAGCACCCGTTCTTGGCCTCCGCCGTCTTCGATACCAAGCTGGAAGATGTGAAGAGCAAATGGGTGTCACCTAAGAGCACGTTGGACGCGGCATTGTGGGAGTCAGAGTCTGACAATGATGAAGCCGACGCCGAGCTGTCGTCGCACAGCGCGGCCGAGAGGATCAAGGCATTGTCCTGCCCTGCCACGGCGGTTCCAGACTGGGACTCCGACGAGGGCTGGATCGACGTGCTCTCGGCGCCAAACGAAGCATCCGACATGGTTGCCGTGCCGGCCGAGGAGACGACTGATCTGGAAGATGCAATCTCAAGCGAAGAGCAGCCTGGAGATTGCGGCGTCCACCACGCTACGATGGACAGCAGCATCCTCAATGTAGTAGTAGAAGCCTACTGTGATTCAGAGTTGCAACTTAGGCATCAGTCTTTGGGAGTTTGGGTTTGCTATGAAACAGTACCACCATGTAAATTATCCTGCAACAACAGAAGCATGAATGCAATTGATTTTGTTCCTGCGCAAAACACTCTGCTTTCCTACACTTTGTTATTCCTTTTTGCGAATTTCTCTGCTCCCACTTGGCAGCTCCTCTGCCGGCCCCCGTCGCGACACGTTCAGTTAGCAAACTCCCTGGAATTTTTTTTGACAGGTTCAGGTAACACCACACCTTGTAGCGCTGACTCTGATGGAGGGAATTCCAGCGTACGTTCTGAGCTTGCCTGCCGCGCCGCATGCCGACGCCGAAGCTTCCACCGCGGTAAGGATCGAGTCGACGCGGAAAGAGCAACGTCACAGCAGACGTATACTGCTCCTAGAAACTAGAAGAAAGGATCCGTACGTGAGAGAGATTTTCCGCACGGTCAAAAACATCTTGTTGGGAAGATGAAGCAACGAGACGTGGCCGCGCCGCGAGCGAGAGAGCCGGCCGGACCACACGCGCACCAGAGCGCGCCGTCGTGCTCATCTGGCCTCCAACCGATGCCGATGTTGATGCCGGCCCGAGCAGCGCGGCTGCGCCGTGTGTCGATTCACTGCCCTGGCCCCTGGCGCGGTCGTCGTCTTTCTTTCTGCTGCCTTTCTAAGCAACGGACCGAGTGCGGCGGCGAAGGCATCTTGGATGTCGGATTCGTCACCGTCGCGGCGTCTCCCCTGCTGATGGCTAACTAATTCAGCGTGATCATTTGGCGAGGATCAGATATATCATCATCTTTTTGCTCACTTTTCTTTTTGCAAAAATCCTTGTCTATTCCTGTTTCGCGGCTACTAATATGCTTGTTGCGCGGCAATGGTTACCTAACTAAAATAATGCAACACCACTTTCAGAAATGATTATCGGGTTTGGTTTGACGCAAGACATATGATATGATGTCAGCTCATCTAGCGAACGCTTGATATCTTCTATTCGTTTTTTATTGTGCGGGCAAGAGACTCCTAGCGATTAAGTCAACTGTCCACGTTAGGGCATGTCAAGCAGCCCCAACAGAGCGGACACTAGTCTAGTGTCTCTTTTGATCCGTTTACGTTAGATCGTGGATATAAATAGCAAAATCGAATCATATGTCTGTTTGGACGGGGGCTGCTCCAGTGGTCCGACTTAAATGTTTTTTTAGATGAATTTTATTGATAGAAAAATAAATTTACATAGGGACGAAAAAATAGATAAAACCCTAGCTAAATAGGGTTTGCGTCATGTGCGCCTAGTCTTGGCCGCTGAGGTAAATGAAGATAGGCATGGGAAGAGGTCCATCTACTGGCCCATGTGCAGGAGCAGATGGTGGTGGTGCGTGCATTGGTGCGGGAGGAGCTGGCAGCGTGCGCCATGCGTAGGGGTGACCGAAGGTGTCACTAGACTGCACTGCACCAGTGCAGACTCCCGCAGTTGGGATGGCAAGGCCATGCCACTGGCCGAGCTTGTGGACCTCGCTGATATCCACTGGCTCGATGGCCTCCTCCTCGGCCAGCTTTGGCGGCTTGATTTCTAGGTTGACGATGGGTTGATTGGGTTGTTCGCCACCATCGCCCTCGCCACCTTCGTCCTCGTCCTCGGCATCATCATCGTCAAAGAGGTCGTGGCCTAACTCATGGTTGTGGTAGGTCACGTCGCCGGGGTACCCGGCTCGGCGTCGTGAGGCAAACTCCCACAAGCCGAACATGTCCTAGTTGTAGCTATCCAACCCGAAATCCGGGTCCTCCTACATATCAGGTGGCAGCATTAACCAGGAGCAACATATCTCATCGTGCCGCTCACGCCCCTTCCACGTTGGTCAAGTCGGCGATCGCGTCCGGCGCCGCGGTGCTCAGGAGGGAGCAGGCGATCATGGCCGGACTGTGCTCCCCGCGCGTTGTCTCCTGCGCCGGTGGCAGCGCCGGGCGTGACGGTTCGTACCAGCTGTTTCTCGAGTTCGCGCCCGGCGGCTCGCTCGCCGACGAGATTGCCAAGGATGGGGGCCTCGAGGAGCGCGCTGTTCGGGCATACGCAGCCGACATGGCGACCGGTCTGGCATACCTCCATGGAGAGTCCTTGGTGCACGGGGACGTGAAGGCGGGGAACGTCGTGATCGGCGCCGACGGCCGCGCCAAGCTCGCGGACTTCGGGTGCGCGAGGAAGGCCGGCGGTGGTCCGATCATCGGCGGCACGCCGGCGTTCATGGCGCCGGAGGTGGCGCGCGGGGAGGAGCAGGGCCCGGCGGCCGACGTGTGGGCGCTGGGATGCACGGTCGTGGAGATGGCTACCGGCCGCGCGCCCTGGAACGGCATGGACGGCGACGCGCTCGCCGCGATGCACCGTATCGGATACACGGATGCTGTACCCGAGGTGCCACGGTGGCTGTCTGCCGAAGCGAAGGATTTCTTGGCCGGGTGCCTGTCCAGGAAGGCCAGTCACCGGTGCACGGCGGCGCAGTTGCTCGAGCACCCGTTCTTGGCCTCCGCCGTCTTGGACAACAAGCTCGAAGATGTCAAGAGCAAATGGGTGTCGCCAAAGAGCACGCTGGACGCCGCATTGTGGGAGTCAGAGTCCGACAATGATGAAGCCGACGACGAGCTATCGCACAGCACGGACGAGAGGATCAAGGAATTGGCCTGTCCTGCGTGGGCGTTCCCGGACTGGGACTCTGACGAGGGCTGGATCGACGTGCTCTCGGTGCCAAACGAAGCATCCGACATGGTTGCCGTGCCGGCCGAGGAGACGACTGACCTGGACGATGCAATCTCAAGCGAAGAGCAAGCTGGAGATTGCGGCGTCCTCCACGTTACGGTGGACAGGAGCGTCCTTAATGAAGTAGAAGAAGCCAACCATGATTCAGAGTTGCAACTTAGGCATCAGTGTTTGGGAGTTTGGGTTTGCTATGAAACAGTACCACCATGTAAATTATCCTGCAACAACAGAAGCATGAATGCAATTGATTTTGTTCCTGCGCAAAACATTTTGTTCTTCCTTTTTGTGAATTTCTCTGCTCCTACTTGGCAGTTCCTCTGCCGCCCCGGTCGCGACACGTTCAGTTAGCAAACTCCCTGAAAAAAAAAACATAACACGTTCAGTTAGCGCTGACTCCGATGGAGGGAAATCCAGCCAACGTTTTCAGCTTGCCTGCAACGCCGCATGCTGAAGCCGAAGCTTCCACCCTCTGATCGAGTCATACTCGAGTCGACGCGGAAAGAGCAACGTCACGGCAGACGTATACTACTCGAAAGGATCCGTGGGAGAGTATTGCCGCACGGTCAAAAACATCTTGTTCGGAAGATGAAGCAACGAGACGTGGCCACGCCGCGAGCGAGAGAGCCGGCCGGACCACACGCGCACCAGAGCGCGCCCTCGTGCTCATCTGGCATCCAACCGATGCCGATGCCGATGCCGATGCCGGCCCGAGCAGCGCGGCCGCGCCGTGTGTCGATTCGCTCCAGTGCGCCGCGTCGCTTCCCTGCCTAGCTTTGCCATTGCTCTCGCCGTCGTCTTCCTTTCTGCTGCCTTTCTAAGCAACGGACCCAGTGCGGCGGCGAAGGAATCTCGGATGCCGGATTCGTCACCGTCGCGGCTCGGGCGCGCATCACTACTGCTGATCGCGACCCAATTCAGAGTGATCATTGGGCGCGGAGGATACATATCTTGATCTTCTCCTCACTTTTCAGTTTGAACAAATCCGTGCTTCGGTGTCCTACTACACCCCATCCACCACTAAAATAAAAAAGATAAGTTTGCCTAAAAAAACATCGAAGAGTCTGTTCATTCACAGGGGACCAAAGTTTAGAGAGCGAGAGAACACTCAAGCAAAACCCTATGTATGCTAGTTGCGCGGCAATGGTTACCTAGGTAAAATAATGCAATATCATCTTCAGAAATGATTATCTGGTTTGGTTTGACGCTAAGACATGTGATGTGAGCTCATCTAACGAACACATGATATCCTTTATTCGTTGTTTCATTGTGCATGCGGGGGACTCCTAGCGATTAAGTCAAGTGCCCAGCCGCGTTAGGGACAGGCTGGTGCAGTTCGTTTAGGTTGGGCGGTAGATATCAAAATAGAAGAATCGAACTGCATGTCTATTTTGTTTAGACCAAGGCTGCTCCAGTAGGCCGACGTAAATGCTTTTAAAAAAATAAATTTTAATAGAAAATTTAGTTACATAAGGGCGAAAAGTAGATAAAACCCTAGCTAAGTAGGGTTTGCGCCATGTCCGCCTAGTCTTTGTCGCCGAGGTCAATGAAGATGGGCGCGGGAAGAGGTCCATCTGCTGGCGCATGTGCAGGAGCAAATGGTGGTGGCCCGTGCATTGGTGCGGGAGGAGCTGACAGGGTCACTAGACTGCCCTACGCCATCGCTGACTCCCGCAGCTAGGTGGCAAGGCCATGCCACTTGCCGAGCTTGTGGAGCTCGCTCTGGACCATGGCCAACTAGAAGGGCTCCTCCTTGGTCAGCTATGGCAGCTGGATCTCTGGGTTAATGATGGGTTGATCGGGTTGCCCGTCACCATTGCCCTCGCCCCCTTCGTCCTCGTCCTCGGCATCATCGTCGTACAAGAGGTCGCATCGTAACTCACAATTGAGGTAGGCCACATCGTCGAGGTGCCCAGTTCGGTGTTGTGGGTCGAACTCCCACGAGCCGAACATGTACTAGTTGTAGTTGTCTAGCGCGAAAGCCAGATCCTCCCACATATCGGGCGGCAGGATAAACCGGCACTAGCGAATCTCAGAGCATCTCCACCGGCGGCCCCAATAGCGAGCTCAATAACTCTATTGGGGTCCTAGAGAGAGAAAGTAGCCACACCGGTGCTCCCAATAGAAAGCCCACGTCATCACGAGCCCAATAAAAGCGCCAGCGAGTCCCAAACAAGCCCTTAACTAAGGATGCTATCGGACGCGCCGGCGACGCATGCAAAGAAACTCCACGTCGGATTAGGACCAACTCCCTACTATCTATCCCACCTGTCGATGCCTAATCTCTCCACCTAACCCCCCCTCTCTCTCCTCTCTTCTTTATCTTTTGCGATCTTTGTATAGGGGAGAACAGGTGTGGGGAGCTGAAATTTTTTGGCAGACACTTTCTGCCGGTGACCCCTAAACGTAGCCGACATGTGTGCTGCCAGCTACTATTTGAAGGTCACCGGAGGAGATGGTCTCATCACCCCGCTCACGCCCCTTCCGCGTTACCGGTTAGAGTCAAACAAAGATATAGTAAGAAGCTGCGTGGTTAGCTAACTGCTTTATTCTAACACATCCCAACTTACAAACGGCGTATGCCAATGGAAGGAATGGCCTCAGAGTTCGGATTTGGACGAGTATTCTCGGTGGAGTCGGCCAGAAATGGCCACATCTGCACTGCGTTTCCATCCCATCAGAGGCAATCTCCTCAATCACATTGCATTGACGCAATCAATGAGCGCAAAAGATATAAAGCCCCCGTCTCTTCAGTTGGTCAACTTCTTCCTCCACTAAACTACACGCCGATTTTGTTAAATGTCAAAGTCCAGGTTCCCTTTTCGTGTAGCTGCTCTTTTCTGCTAGGACGTTGGCGCCTTGGGCCTTTGATAAACAAGAATAATTCGGACCGGCGTTGACTATTTTGTCAGCTGGAACACAAAGCAAAGCACGCAGATTGTGGACATCCATCTAAAGCGCCTCAAAGGCGTTACTGCTCTGATCACCATTAGCAAATATTCGAGCGCAGCACAATCCCGTACTGTTCAAGTGCCATGGACAACAGCGACTTCAGTGCACGGTAGGCTTCACCGATCATATAACTAGAACTCGTGCCTATCTAACCAATTACTAGCGTTCGTCTCTTTCTCATCTGCCCGGAGATCTTCTCGATCTCGAATCTCCCTTGCACTGGTCGCTCGTCGACTGTACCAATTCTGGCAATGCAACTTTGCCTGAACGCCGACCGGCCGGCGTCAGGTGGCGAGGTGAAATGGCCGCCACCTGCTGCAGAGTCAGCGCCTTTTTCCAACGAAAAAGCAGGCAGGTCTCGTGGCCTTTTGGCTAATCAGTTATGCTTAGGCAAATGATTGGTTGATGAGGGAATTAAGTTAAGCTGCAGTGAAGGCTGACTTGTGCGGGGCAAAGAAGTTCCTGTTTCTGGATCTCCAAGTAAGAAAGGGTTCAGTTCATGTGCACCAGGCGTCTGAAGCACGCTGCTGGAATATTTGGCGTCGTCGGCCATCTACGTTTCTGCCAAAGTGACAAGGGCTGGGCTGTTATCAGCCAGGTCACTGCCTGCGGTGAAATAATTCTGAAGTCCCATCATCAAAAAACAATTGGAGTGGAGCTAGCTTCTCTCGGTGGAGAAGATTGGACGGCCAAGTCACATGTAGCGTTGCTTCGCCGTGTGGTGTCGAGTGAAGTGAAGCGGAATCAATCAAATGCAGCGGCGGCACGCACAAAGGGGCCCGTTGTTGAATGAATGGAGTGGGCGGCGACGAATCTGACTACACGCGACGGCGGGCGTACGCCGCGCAGGGTCGGCCGCCCTGCGCCGCAAATGCTTTCGGTCAGCATCGGCATCTCCCGTCTCTGCCTTCCCGCGACGCCACTTGTCCTCGAAACAGGCTTTCGCCCCGCTTTATAAATAAAGCAACCACATCCATACAAGGTTCAGATACAATACCACGAGAACCCCACACACAACAACAGTCTGCTGGGGCAACAGCACAACATGCCCAAACGAACTAGAAAAGCGATACAACCCCAAAGAGAAGGGTCACTCAGAGGCTGGACGACGTAGAAAGGCGACGGGCCGCCGCAAGAAGATCCTCCAACATGCCGTCCAGGCGCTCCCTGTCCCGCTGCCTACACAACGGGTACCACTGCTGCAACAAAGCCAAGAAAGCATATAAGGAGTCAGAAGCGCGTCGAGGGAGGATACGCTCAATGACCATCTTATTACGCACAGTCCAAAGAGTCCAGGTTAAGGCCGCGAACACCAGCCAGAAGAGGCGCCTCCTCCTTCCGGTGTTGTTCGCGTGGGCCTCAATAAACTCACCGAGGACTGAGGCCTGCCACTCAGGCCCCAGTGCCTCCTGGAGGAAGCTCCAGAGGAAGCGGGCCGCAGGGCAAGAGAACATTATGTGGGTCGTCGTCTCCGGGACCGCACACAATGGACAAAGCCCGTCGCCCGGCCCGTGCCTCTTCGCAACCTCCACCCCAGAGGGAAGGCGATCCCTAAGCAGCTGCCATAAGAAAATCTTCGTCTTAAGCGGGATGGGTGCTTTGAAAAGGGGGGCCGTCCAAGGCAACGGGGGGCCCCTAAACAAGGCCCTATACGCAGTCCGCACAGAGAACGAACCAGAGGGCGACAGGCGCCAAGAAGGCGAATCTAGTCCTCCCGGCAAGGCGTCCGGGAGGAGGTTCCGCAGCCGGGCCAGACTCAGGGCCTCTCCCTGGGTAAGCCCGCGACGGAACAGGATATCCCAGCCCCTCTGAGCGACGTCGGCGACAAGACAGGGAGGGTCGGCGCAAATAGCGAACAGGTCCGGGAAGTCCCGGCAGATGGGACTAGCCCCCAACCACGGGTCCAGCCAGAACATGGTCCCTCTACCATCGCCTATGGAGAAGGACAGTCCCGCTCTAACCTCATGCTTAACGTCCTGGAGGGCCCTCCAAAACTGAGATCCCTCCCGACGGTCACAGGCAAGCAGAGGCCGGCCCCGTAGGTACTTCGCCTTGATTAACTTAAGCCACAAACCCCCATCATCAGAGAGGATCCTCCAAACCCATTTCAGAATGAGGGCCACATTCATGTGACGAGAGGAGATTATCCCTATGCCCCCAAGATCCTTGGGGGCGCACACATCGGCCCATTTGACCATGTGATATTTCTGGCGGCCGGTCCTGTCCTGCCAGAAGAAGCGGGATAGCTCTTTGTCGAAGGCCGCATGTACCCATTCAGGGAGGAGGTACAGGCCCATGATATACATGGGAAGGCTGTGAGTAGACGTCGCGTATGTGAGACTGTGAGTAGACGTCACGTGTGCGGCGGCGAATGCTGCAGCCGGTGAACGTGTCTGTTTATGCACGGCCAATATTTCTTCCAGCCTTTCCTGTGTGTTGTAAAGTTCCGAAAAAATAATATCAACGCCCTAGCCATGCCAAAATATTAAGAATTACCGCACATGATTTGACCTAAACTCAAATTTGTTAGAATTTTGCTAAAGTTCAAATGATTTAGGTGGATAAATATTTGAAACAGTTAATAAAATCTATGAAATTTTGTTTCTTCCATTCAGAAGCTGAAGTCACTAAAAAGAGATATTTATCTTCGCATCTTAGATCCAAAATTTTATGTTACCGAAATTGTAAACATCAAAACAGCACCCAGGAGATTTGCAAGAGATGATAGTAAGCATCCATTATATGGTCGCTATGGCTGACAAACTTTTTAATGATAAGAATTATTCTCTCTTGCATGTTATCTAAAGATGTACCGCTACGCTTCGTTCGTGGTCTACGTTGCCGAAGATGGAGAATCGCGACCTCTTTACGGAGGTTTGTACACGCTTGGAGAACATGGCGATGGATACTTTTTCCCTACATGGATGGCAGCATAATCTACGGATTGGGCCCCCACCTTCTTCTTAGGCGTTTTACAGTTGCTCATGTCTTGATATGTAATTCGCCTTATTAGTTACCACTTCAGACTTTTGAGACTACTTAAATGGCTGTGTGCATCTTGGCTATCCAAAGGTCGGGTGTAATTGCTTTCATAAGTACTAAAGCGTCCATTATCTAAAAAAGCATATGTTTTTCTTCTCACATTTATAATGAGCTCCACTAGATACCTGAGCTAAGCGCCACCCCTCAAAGACCCAAACATGCGCACGCAGGAGGGCCCCTCCTCCATTGCCCTCACATGCATGCACGAAAAGCTCGTACAAGCTGAACTACTGAACAATGCGTTGTATTCGGGATACAGAGCGTTCTGAACTTGCGCACTCAAGCTTTTTCCGATATTGGGAACGCTATCAGGCTTTGATAACATAATTTAACCGATGTTGACCAGTGCCCACTCACTAATCATGATACGCATTTGTGAGGAACAGACTTACCCGCTGGCCAGATAGAAATTCACGTCAAGCCGCGCACCACAAACATGTTTTGTGTCTGGCATATTTGGTGTGGACGTGTGGTGCAATCTTGATTTGCTATTGTTAGGTATCCTTCTCTTCTTGGCCGCAAGAGAAGATGTGCGAGATGGTGAATGTTTGTGTGATCTTGCACAACATCGAGTGGATAAATCTACTTCGATGCATTGAGTGTACCCAACTATCCACGGGTGCGAATGAGTTATCTTGGGCACTAGAAACCATCGTGGCGATTCTCGGCTAAATCCCTCTACCTTAAACAAGTTTACAATTGTGGTTGTCTTCCTTATTCGGCTTACTCAAGTGTTGTACAAAGTGGCTTCTTACATGCAAATGTAGAAAGCCGTGACTAAGCGTGTCGGGGAAGCGCTTGAGTTGTGGCTGACAAGATCCGCCTCTTGTTGGCGCGCTTAGGGATAGGTATAGCTAGTTCTCGAGTTGTTATGTAGCTTACTATATACTCCTTCCGTTCCTAAATATAAACCATACATATAGTTTATAGCACGGAAATTAAAAAACGCATATTGAGAGAAAATTACACCAGGTTTGAACGGGATTACCTATGTACATTTGACATGAGAAAATAGAGGACTTTACATAAGATAGGAAAATGTAATTAAATACCTAAAAAAAATTCTATACAAGCGATGTGTCGTAGTAAAGCTTATATTCTGGAAATTTGCTCAAAAACTATATGGCTTATATTCAACAATGGAGTGAGTATTATTCTTTTCATCCTTTATGTTTTTTCGGCCAAACTTGACTCTCGGTAAAAGTCTATGCTGATGTTGCCTTTATTAGTTTAAATTCGGGCTCTCATGGATTCTTTTGTCTAAAAAAAAAGTGTGCTGCTGTCTTCCATATATTTCCTGCGAGTTTGATCCGTCATAGTCTCAGTCAACAAATGTTTCTAGACGTATAAACGGCAACAAAAAAAATGGTTTCTAGATGTTTGGTGCACTGAACAGTCAGGTGGCACTAGACCATCGGTGGACTTGGCAATGCCACAGTGCCAACTGATTTTCAGGTGCACGCACTGACTTCTACCACCGTTCCGAAAGGAAAAAAATCCATCCAGAATACCAACCGCAAGCACACTGCTCCGTTTCACACAACTCGCTTCACCAACTACTTGTGTATGACAACGTAGTACGAACAAGCGACCAAGACTGAGACAAGTATCAGCACTACTCAGCACCTTCCTAGAATCCCCGGCTGAGCGCCTCTAGATACTACTCCGTAGAATCTACTAGTCCAGGACATGGTTAATTAATCCGTTGGAAGGCTGACCTGGGGATTGACTTTGCGAGATGTGTGACACGGTTCTTTCGTTTCCGACACCTTGGACTGAGCGCGAAGAGTAGTCAAGCCCGGGTCGCGCCCAGCAGCCGACCCAGAGAAGAAACTCGATGCCCGTCCGTCCACGCCACCGCGAGCGCGTGCTCCAGGGTCCAAAGGAAATTGCTTCCCATGCCTTCCTTTTTCCCTAGTACCGTACTACTTCCTAATCCCCACGTCCTGATAGGATACGCTAAACACCTTCTATATCTATCTATATTTTCTAAACTTGCAATCTCCTAAATTATCCTGCCGGGGCAAACAACACAACCAAAACCCAAAAAAAAAAAGAGAAAAAAAGCCCATGCAGGCAGATCGACAAAAATAAAATAAAAAATGAAACCGTCTCTATGAGGAACTAGACACTTTTTTGATAGAATAGAACCGGGACTTGGCGTGATAATTCCGAAATTCGTTCCTGACAGGAATCGAACTTCGGTCGTTGGGGTACGCCACTGCAGCACCCTCCGGCGTATTCCCACCTAGCAGGTCTGACTCGCCGCATACCAAGCAACACCTCCAACAAGGAAAGCGACGACGATGACGCTGCTACCCGGACTAGTCCTAGGGTTTCCCTCGGTACGCTATGGAGGGTGGGGAGGAGGTACATCCGACGCCCTTCAGGAAGCAATGGCGACAACCTCAAGCGTCACCGTGTTGGTGTTGAGACAACAGTGATTTCTCCCGAACCCAAAAAACCACACCTCCGGGCAAGACGGAGTGCTCCACCAAGCTTGCCACCCACCAACATACACCACCACGGTCTTGTAGGCACCAACATCGTCTGACCATGGTAAACACTGCGAGGCCGGCCAAACCACGACCACGCAGGAGGGAACAACCTCCACCGCCATAGATGGTAGCTGACTGGATGCAGCGGCAAGTGCACACCTAGCCATTGGAGCTGGAAGGCGGCAGCAGCACGGCCAAATAAAGGACATCCTCCACCGCTAACGACTGGTGCCGACCAGAGATGGTAGCAGGGACACATCAGGCCGCGCAAGCCCGGCCAGGCCCCAAGAGGGTCCCTAAAGACCCCACCGCCACACCGATGCACGTAGGTCGTTGCCGCTACCCTCTAGTTTGGCACAATAGGCTCGGCCAGACCTAGAAGGGAACGCGAAGCTCTCGCCACCACACAGCAGTAAACACAGCATCGTTGAAAGTGCATGGAGCCCCCATGTGTGATTTTGGTAATTAATGACAATCCCTATGGACTAATGTTTGCATTGAGTTATATTTGTAGGAGTTGTCCATAGGCAATTCTTGAACCATTTGTTGGCTTCAAGGTTGCAATAAGAAGAATTTGATGAAGGATATCAAGTGTCAAGTATGTCTTGAAGATGAAGATGAAGTGTGCCCTCAAGTTACTTCAAGATATCAACATGATGAAGAATGAAGAAATGATGTGCAAGTTCAAGATGAGCCATCTCGAAGAGATCCTTTGATTGACTCTTGTGATCATGGATATGTGAAGTTGCGCCGAAGAAGAAGCTCTCCCATGGTGGTTTATGGGGGAGCAATCTACAAGACTTCGTCAAGCAAGCACAAGCAAGAAAGACATTCCATCTTGTTGCGGTCAAGATCGTCATCATCGAGTTCAAGTGGAATGCGCAAGGTTAAGGTTTGCTCTTGATAGGGTTTCTTTCTCACCGGTCTCATAGTGTAGTTGGAGACCGGTTTATAGTTTAGTTGCTGTACTATCAAGAGGGCTCTCAAGTGAGTAACTCGATCGTATCGTTCGGAGAGATCTCAAACCTTTGCATCCTTGCATCATCTTTCTTGGTTGTTATTTGGACCTTATCCATGTGATGTTTTAGAGCTTGTGCTTATTCTCATGACAAGCTCTAGTTCATCGAAACGGATTTCGCATAGATCACTTGTTGCGTTTTCGAGTTTGGTTCATCACCTTTCTTGGTTGTTATTTGGATCTTATCCATGTGATGTTTTAGAGCTTGTGCGTATTCTCATGACAAGCTCTAGTTCATCAAGAATGGTTTTTTGCTTGGGCAACTTGTTGCATTTTCGAGGTTGGAGGTTTTACCGGTATGTCTTTCTTAGATAGGTCAAACCTTTCATTATTTGTTTCTATACTCCTTTGCTGGACTATGATGGTTCCCTGCATGATCTTGTAGAGCTTGTTACTAGCTTCGAAACGAGTCCAAGATCATCAAAATCGGAGTCCGGATAGTCAAGTTATGCTTTTTCTAAGTTTGCCCATAGTGTGGTGTTTGGGCTGGCCGGTAGTACCGCCCGCGGTACCGGAAATCAGGCCGAGCCTCACAGATGGTTTCCAGTGTGGATGGAGCGCTCGGCGGTACCCCGGCCGGTACCTCGGCCGGAGGCTCCGACCTCCCTTTCGCGCGCAGCACCTCTCGGGCGGTAGTACCGCCCCTAGCTGGCCGGTACTACCGGCCCCAAATGGAGGAGCCCCAACGGGCAGATTTTGGGGTCTCCTTATTTAAGCCTTCTTTCCTCTCTCTCTCTCTCTCTCTCTTGGCACTCCTTCTTCAACCTTTTGCTCTCAACCATTGTTGCATCTTGAGAGCTCCTCCTCTCCCCCAATCCCTCCATGATTCTTGCTCAAATTTGAGGAAAAGAGAGAGGTGGTCTAGATCTATATTTGCACCAATCAAATTCCCCTCTTTGTGAGGGAATCTCTAGATCTAGATCTTGGAGAGAAATTTTGTGTTCCTCTTCTTATATTGTTCTTCCTCTCTTATTCCCCCAATAGCTTTAGTAGCTTTGTTGGAATTTGAGAGTGGAGGATTTGGACATCTTTGTGGTGTTCTTGCCATTGCATTTGGTGCATCGGTTTGAGTTCTCCACGGTGATTCGTGGAGGTGAAAGCAAGAAAGTTGTTACTCTTGGGTTCTTGGAACCCTAGACGGATTGGAGGCCTTTGTGGCGATTTGTTGGGAGCCTCCAATTAAGTTGTGGATGTGTGCCCCAAGCTTTGTGTAAGGCCCGGTTTCCGCCTCGAAGGAAATCCCTTAGTGGAACCGTGACCTAGGCCTTTGTGGCGAGGGTCACCGGAGATTTAGGTGAGGCGCCTTCATGGCGTTCGGTGTGTGGTGTGAGTACCGCATCTTGGGGTGAGGCCTTTGTGGCGTTGGTGTGCATCGAGCAACCACACCTCAAGGTGAGCCTCTTGTGGCGTTCGGGAGCACTAAGACACCGCACCTCTCCAACGGAGATTAGCACTCGCAAGAGTGTGAACTTCGGGATAAATCATCGTCTCCGCGTGCCTCGGTTATCTCTATACCCGAGCTCTTTACTTATGCACTTTACCTTGTGATAGCCATCGTGCTTGAAGTTATATATATCTTGCTATCACATACTTGCTTGTATTGCTTAGCATAAGTTGTTGGTGCACATAGGTGAACCTTTGCTTAGAATAAGTTGTTGGTGCACATAGGTGAACCATAGTATATAGGCTTTGGGCTTGACAAAGTAAACGCTAGTTTTATTCCGCATTTGTTAAGCCCATCTCGTAAAAGTTTTAAACCGCCTATTCACCCCCTCTAGGCGACATCCGTGTCCTTTCAATTGGTATCAGAGCAAGGTCTCTCATTTTAGGCTTCACCGCCTTGAGAGTAAAGATGTTGGTTAGGGGATTAGCGCACAATAACTTGTTTATATTTGATGGCACAAATTATGATCTATGGAAAATTTATGTGCTTAAAATCTTACGGGGTATGTCCCCGGACATGGAGCGATATCTTGGCATGGGTTTTTTTCTCCTAATGATCCTCAAAATTTATCTCTTGAGGAGGAGAAAAACTCTTGCCTCGATGCTCTTGCTTCTCATGTGTTTTCCATTGTTGTGAGCAATGTAGTTACTTCTTCAATCATGCCTTTTGGGAGCTCTCATGAATTATGGACAAAGCTTCAAGATAAATATGATGTGTCCAATATTATTGAGGATGATTGTATTGCTTCCACTCCGGCCGTGATGAGTTATCATCTTCATCCACTTCACCAAAGTGTGTCAAGACACAAGGTAATGATATGGTGAGTGGTGATGAAAATTGCAATGTTGATATTGAGCTTACTATTGATGATTCTTCATCTCTATCTCATTGCAATGCTTCATCTACGGACTCAAACACATCTAGCACTAGAAATGATTTACATGCTTGTGTTGATAGTCCTTGCATATCATGTGTAAGTTGCTTGAATAAATCTAATGATGATATGCTTGCATTGTCTTGTGGCCATGATAAAAATGCTTCTATTTCCTCTAGTTGTTGTGTGTCTAACAATGTAGAGGAAACCAAAGATTCTATTGGTCAAGACAAGATCTTGAAAGGAGCCTCAAGTAACTCCTCATCTTTATCTCACGGTCCTCATGTATGCCTTATGGCCAAGGGTTCCACGGTACCTCCTACCATGGAACCTAATATGTCTCGTGGTGATAAGGATGAGGATGAATATGAAGAAGAGGATTGGGTTGTCTCTCTACGCGATAAGGGTAAGAGTGTATTCAAGGTTCTTTGCAAAGATAAAATTGCTAGCACTCACTTCTTTGAAATCTTGACTACCGCTATTGAGAGCCAAAAACTTATTTGGATGCATGAGAACACCATTGATAAAATGGGTGCTCTTGAACGTGAGTACGCCAATGATGTGGCATCTCTAAAGGATGAACTTGAAGAAGAACAAACCACCAAGGAAGCTCTTGAGGAAACCTTTGCTCTAGAATTGTCTAGAGAAAAGGAAAACCATGATAAAGCTCTTGAGGTGGCAAATGAACTAAAGCTAAAAAATGATAAGCTTGTGTTTGTTAATGCTAAACTCCTTGAGGATTTTGAGCAACTCAAAAAGGGCTCAAGGGTTATTGAGAGTGCGCTCACCAAACTCACCGAGTCGCATGAGCAACTTAAAGCTACTTATCTAAAAGAGCATGACAACTTGCCTTCTCCCATTACTATTAATAATGATGCTTGTGCTACTAACTCTACTTCTTGTGAAGCATCTATCTTGAAGGAGAATGTTTAGCTAAGGGCTCAACTTAAATTGCTAACTAGCAATTATGGGAAATTGGAAGAAAATCATGGAAAGATTTCTAGCTCCCATGAGGATCTTCTAGCCTCTCATGATAGGCTAAAGTTAGCTCATGAGGCTATAATATCTAAGGCAACACCTTGTGAGCCTCATGTGGGTACTAGCACTACTACTCAAAATGTTATATTGCCATGTGCTAGTCCTAGTAATTCATCCACTCATAATATTGCTAAATCTTGTGATGAATTATCTTCCTTGCCTTGTTGCTCTAACAATGAAGGTTCTACTTCCTCTAGTACTTGTGTTGTTGCTAACCATGTAGAGGAAATCAAAGAGCTCAAGGCCCAAGTCTCTTCTTTGAAGAACGACTTGGTAAAGGGTCATGAAGGGAAATGCAAACTTGACAAGATGTTAAGTGTGCAACAATCCCCCAATGACAAGAGTGGACTTGGATTCAACTCCAACAACAAGAACAAGTCCAAGAACAACAAGATTAAGAAGGGCCAATTACAAGTCAAAGACCCGGCCAAGATTGTTTGCTTCAAGTGCAAAATTGAAGGGCATCATGTTAGATCTTGCCCTTTGAAGAAGAAGCAAAAAGGGAAGCGGCCTCAAGCTCAAACTCATATTCAACCTCAAGTTGAAGAAATGCCACTTCCCAAGAATAATCAAGCCAATGCTCCCATTGTGGATAAATCTAGTGAGAAGAAGGAGAAGAAAAGAACTTGCTACATATGCCGTGAGAAGGGCCACATCCTCCTTTTGCACTATTGGTACCTCATCCAACTCTATCACCATTGATGATGTTTATTCTCTGGTAAGGATGAGGGTGGCAATGTGTTTGCCAAATTTGTTGGTGCTCAAAGTGGTGTCAAGAAAAGAACCATTTGGGTTGCCAAGCCTATTGTGACTAACCTCTTAGGACCCAACTTAGTTGGGGACCAACAATCCAAAACTTTATCAGTAGGTGCTTATTGGAGGGCATTGGAGAGTTGGCTACATCATGAAGAATTAAGGGATCTTCATCATTTATATTATATCAAGCCAAGTCTTTTGATTATCTTGCTACAATCATATATCCAATGTTCCTCCTTGCGGTAACATGTTCTCAACTCATTTATATTGAAAGTTACTCGCCCCTTTGCATGTGTTAGTTCTTGTTCCTAACATGTGTTTGTATATGTTGTGCTTCCTACTTGCTTTTCTTTAGAAATCAAGTCTATGCATGTTGGGTTGCACACCATGTATTTGTGTTTGTGTTGGAGCCACTTTGCATCTTGTTGTATCTTATATGGCTCTTATGAGCGATTAATGGACTATCCCATTTTGGGGGAGTGATATTCCTTTGGGAATTTCATGATCCTAACAATGTGTGTACATGAAGAATATCACTTAGAATTGATATTGCAAGATTATCTAGTCGCTATGTGGTATGTCATCTTCATGAGAAATTCAAATTCTAATGTCCATTAATATCTCTAGTTGGATCTTATTTGCCTCTTGTGAAAATAAATTCGTTATCACATTATGGGGGAGTAATAAGCTTTGTGCATATTACAAGCCTAGAAAATGTGAACATTTGAGGTTGTGTCACATAGAATTGATACCGTAATCTATCTCTCTCCTATGTGGCATGTTTGCTCAAACAAGCTCCAATTTGCTTAAGTGGCTTCATTGCTAATATCTTTGTGGATCTTATTTGTGAAAGTTTTTCTTGGCATGGTTTTTCACAACGTGTCCCTCAATACATTTTTGGAAAACCATGTGCTTCAAGTCATACTATTAATTGCTTTGCATGTTGGTATGAATACTATTAATTGCTTTGCATGTTGGTATGAATACTATTAATTGCTTTGCATGTTGGTATGAATACTATTAATTGCCTTGCATGTTGGTATGACTAAATGAAGCTATCAAGAAACTATCTTTGCATGATGGTTAACTCTTATGTTTTACCATATGCTTTGATCGTTGTAAATATGATCTTATGTCTACTTACAAACTACCACCGGGAAATATTTCCTGATACCTCTTGTCCTAGGACAATTGGTAATCAATCATGAGGTAGATATTTATTGATCATATCTACATTGGCTCTTGTGTTTAAATTGCCTTATTTATTGCCATGAATTTGTTGTGCTTTGACTCCCATGTGTCTTCCTTGCATCTTATGAATCTAATTTGTCTATTCAAACTTTCTTAGCATTTTTGTAGATATAGGTAGCGTGATGATCCTAGTTTTGTGCATTTTGTATTCATATGCAAAATCCTAGATAATGCACTAATCTTGGGGGAGCTCTCCTATATTTGTTAGAATGCTTGATATCTCTTGAGCATTATCAAATTTTGGTTTTGGGAGACATAAATTTTCTTTTTTGGTACTTTGTTCCATCTTAAAAAGTTTCGAGGGTTTGGTTTATTTGTTGGAACCTTGCTCTCTTGGGAGTTGGTTATCTCATTCCTTTGTGTTTAGGTTTAATTAGCTTCTTATAATGAGATAATTCTTTGGAGTCAATCTTGTGTTGATTTGATTCTTTGATATAATTTGGGCAACCATTGTCTCTTGATTTATTTGGTGTTTTGTCCAAATTATATCTTCCTTTGGTTCTTGAAAGTATTGTGCATGCATATTTAATATATGTATATCTTATGGCATGTGTCACTTTCATTGATCCAATATATAGGGTAAACTCCATCAAATCCTAATTTGGCTAAGATGTGCATGAAATTCAATTTCATATTTATATGCACATAGAATTGTGGAGTTTGTCCTATATGTTGTAGTGTGTCTAACTACTTCGGACCCAATTAGTTTGGGGACCATTTTGTACTTACCTTTGTGTTAGGTACAATGGATATGCATTGAATGCTTGTCTCACTCTTGGAAAGAAGT
Source organism: Lolium multiflorum (assembly GCA_030979885.1). NCBI lineage: Eukaryota > Viridiplantae > Streptophyta > Magnoliopsida > Poales > Poaceae > Lolium > Lolium multiflorum. The sequence continues at coordinate 246,401,325 of CM061747.1, forward strand.
GGTGACTCAATGGTAACTTGAGGCAAGCTAGGATGGTCAACGAACACATATCTACTACATCCACACCGATGCTATCTTGGTAACAAGTATCTTCTCATGCATACTTTTCTTGTATCCAACCTTATGGTTGCATCTTGGCATGAATCTCTTGATTTGCAAATGTTGTGCTTCTTGCAAAAGTCTTAATGAACCTCTTTATTGTGAATGTGAGTAATTTGAGATGAGTGCATTTGTTGGGAAGTATTTTAAATCATGCTCATGATTCATCCATCCCAACTATGCCTATCTAGCAATTTTATTGCATATCAATTCCTCAAGGCTCTCACATGTGCAATATAGATGAAAGTGCAAATTTAGTTACTTCTTTTGGTATCCTCGTTTGTGATACTTGTTGCCTTTCTCAAATGCATCCCAACTATCTTCTATCCCTTGTTGATATTTGTGATGTATTTTAGTTGTTTGTGGTTGAAGTTCATGAATGTACAATAAGATAAAATTAAGCATTTGGCCATGCTATTAAGCAAAAAATTCTTATTGGTATATTGCATGACTTCGTCTTGGATATCATACTATTTTTTTCTTGCGTATCTATTTTGTGTGTGCATGTTTCTTTGTGGATAAATATCTTTGTGATATTGCCCACTTAGAGAAACTTATACACATAAGAGATGATACATCTCCTTTTGATATCTTATTTATTTATTGCGTGTTGATTGGTCATGCTAAGCAATATAATTCATTGAAGACTATGATGATGCTTTTTGCTCATCCTTGTAATAGTCTTATAATATGCTTTTTCATGCCTTTCACATATCCTCTTGGTTGAGCCTTTTTATTATGGTGCCTCTTACTTGTTGCTCAACTATTTGTTTGTTGCAAGTGTTTAGCTTACTTTTCTATCTATGATCTATTACAAATGTTTGTGTTTTAAATGAGGGAGTGAGGATTCCATGTTATGCATATTGTATTCAAATGCAACATTTTATTTTATGCATGTACCTTGGGGAGCTTCCTCATTTAATTTAGAACATTATCTTGTGGTGATCATTAGAGTTTGATTCACTTGGTATCTTTTGTTTTTGAATGATATTATGGGAGTGATGATTCCATGTTTGTGCACTTTATACTCCAATGCAAATTGTCTAGTTTTGTGCAAACCTTGGGGAGCTTCCTCATATTATTTAGAGCAATCCTCTTGATCTTATCATAATATCTATCTTTATTTTGGTATCTTCCTTGTGGTTCATTTGGTTGCTTGCTTCATTTGTTGAATCTTCTTGACTTTGTTATCTTTTTGCAATCTTTGATCCTATCTATAGTGTGATTCCTTCCGAATATTCGTCATTGGATATGTGCATTTGATTCCACTCAAATTATGAGAAATGCACACGCTATGGAGGAATTCTCACTATATTGGCCTTCTAAATTTTTCACCCATTTCGGCAATTGGTGCCAATGGGGGAGAAGTTTGGAGGGTTTAAGGGAATTTGGTTATGTCTTTGCTTTGTGCTTAAGCATGTGCCTTTATTGCATCATCTTGTTGCTTTGCATAGTTGAATATTTAGAGGAAACTCCACTAGGCTTTGAATGCCAATATATGCAATGAAAGTCAAGATCATTCACACATGCATATATTATGGGGGAGTTTGCTCTATATATTCAACTTATTTGTTACTTAAATTCCTTATATAAACCCTCTCAAAGAGATTGTCATCAATTACCAAAATGGGGGAGATTGAAAGTGCATGGAGCCCCCATGTGTGATTTTGGTAATTAATGACAATCCCTATGGACTAATGTTTGCATTGAGTTATATTTGTAGGAGTTGTCCATAGGCAATTCTTGAACCATTTGTTGGCTTCAAGGTTGCAATAAGAAGAATTTGATGAAGGATATCAAGTGTCAAGTATGTCTTGAAGATGAAGATGAAGTGTGCCCTCAAGTTACTTCAAGACATCAACATGATGAAGAATGAAGAAATGATGTGCAAGTTCAAGATGAGCCATCTCGAAGAGATCCTTTGATTGACTCTTGTGATCATGGATATGTGAAGTTGCTCCGAAGAAGAAGCTCTCCCATGGTGGTTTATGGAGGAGCAATCTACAAGACTTCGTCAAGCAAGCACAAGCAAGAAAGACGTTCCATCTTGTTGCGGTCAAGATCGTCATCATCGAGCTCAAGTGGAATGCGCAAGGTTAAGGTTTGCTCTTGATAGGGTTTCTTTCTCACCGGTCTCATAGTGTAGTTGGAGACCGGTTTATAGTTTAGTTGCAGTACTATCAAGAGGGCTCTCAAGTGAGTAACTCGATCGTATCGTTCGGATAGAGCTCAAACCTTTGCATCCTTGCATCATCTTTCTTGGTTGTTATTTGGACCTTATCCATGTGATGTTTTAGAGCTTGTGCTTATTCTCATGACAAGCTCTAGTTCATCGAAACGGATTTCGCATAGATCACTTGTTGCATTTTCGAGTTTGGTTCATCACCTTTCTTGGTTGTTATTTGGATCTTATCCATGTGATGTTTTAGAGCTTGTGCGTATTCTCATGACAAGCTCTAGTTCATCAAGAATGGTTTTTGCTTGGGCAACTTGTTGCATTTTCGAGGTTGGAGGTTTTACCGGTATGTCTTTCTTAGATAGGTCAAACCTTTCATCATTTGTTTCTATACTCCTTTGCTGGACTATGATGGTTCCCTGCATGATCTTGTAGATCTTGTTACTAGCTTCGAAACGAGTCCAAGATCATCAAAATCGGAGTCCGGATAGTCAAGTTATGCTTTTTCTAAGTTTGCCCATAGTGTGGTGTTTGGGCTGGCCGGTAGTGATGGGATTCGTAGCAAAGAAAACAAAAAATTCCTACCGCGAGAACGCAATCCAAGCCAAGATGCAATATAGAAGATGGTAGCAACGAGGGGATGAACGAGACTAACCCTTGAAGATTTCCAAAGCCTTCGAGATTAGATCTCGTTGTTGCAGAAGATGATCACTTGCCGCTTTCAAAAGCGCGTAGAAGATCTTGACGGTGCCACAATCGGGCAGCACCTCCGTACGGTCACACGTTCGGTGTTGATGAAGGCGTCCTTCTCCCCTTTCCAGCGGGCAGCGGAAGTAGTAGATCCTCCTCGGAATCCCGGCAACACGACGGCGTGGTGGCGGTGGTGGTGGAGAACTCCCGCCTATGCGCTGCGGGAGTATTATGTGGATGAGGAGAGGCTAGGGTTTGGGGAGAGGGTGTGGCTAGGGCGCCGGCCATGGGCACCCTTTGGTGGCCAAGAGTGGCTGCCCCTCCCTCTCCTCCTCATTATATAGGTGGAAATCCCCAAGAGTTGTAGTCCAAGTCTTCGAATAAGACCCCAACAACAAAACCTCCTGTTATAAAAGCGACAAGCAAATAACGAAGAACGAAACAAGAACACACGCAGGGGACACAAGATTTAACGTGGAAAACCCCTTCCAACACAGAAGGGGAAAAACCACGGGCGCCAGCCAGCAAAACTTCACTATATCGGGAGGTGTTTACAAACGCCGTGGGTTATCTTATATTCTGATTAACCCTAGCCGGCGGCTTACAAGATGTATATATAGGCGGTGCCAATGATCCGTATCGTACCGTAACGATTCTGATTAACCCTACGCTTCGGCCCAAGCCTCCGGCGACGGGCCTCGCTCCGCTCATCAGAAGTTAGCCTCCCTTTAGTATATGAATTTGGATCACAATACAACAAACTCCACCTTGAGACAAATTCCATCTTGTAGCATGAACTTCAACAATCTCCTGAACATCAAAGGAAAAACACTTGCTGGCGCCAACATCCACTTGGGCTAAACAGTTATACCAACCAAGCTCGAGCAAAGCTCAAACTTGGAAACAGGAACTGGCTTTGTCATCATATCAGCAGGATTATCATGAGTACTTATCTTGCATACCTTCAGTTTACCTTGAGCAACAATGTCGCGAATATAATGGTACTTGATATCAATGTGCTTTGTCCTCTCATGGAACATTTGATCTTTAGTAAGGTATATTCTTTGACTGTCAGAAAACAAGTTAATGCAAGAATCATCTCCACAAAGCTCAGCATACAAACCTTTCAACCAAACAGACTCTTTGCAAGCTTCATTAATTGCTATATATTCTGCTTCGGTCGTAGATTGGGCAACAACAGATTGTAACGTTGCCTTCCAACTCACAGCACATCCACCAACAGTGAACACATAACCTGTGAGGGATCTTCTCTTATCCAAATCGGCAGCAAAATCTGAATCCACATAGCCTACAAGTCCCTCACCGGTCTTGCCAAACTTCAAGCAAGCTTTGGATGTGCCACGAAGGTACCTGAAAATCCACTGAACAACTTTCCAATGTTCTTTACCAGGATCAGCAAGGTATCGACTGACTAAACTCATAGTATATGATAAATCAGGACGAGAACAAACCATGGCATACATCAAGGAACCAACAACACTAGAATATGGAACTCGAGACATGTACTCAATATCTTCATCAGTACTAGGACATTGCAATGCTGACAATTTGAAGTGAGAAGCAATTGGTGTACTAACAGACTTTGCATCATGCATATTAAAACGATGAAGAACTTTCTGAATGTAATTTTGCTGACTAAGAAATAACACACTAGATTTTCTGTCTCTTGTAATTTCCATACCTAGTATTTTCTTAGCAGCACCAAGATCCTTCATCTCAAACTCACTACTTAACTGTCACTTTAAAGTAGTGATCTCTTTCTTGCTCTTGGCAGCAATCAACATATCATCAACATATAACAGCAAGTATATTGGTGATCCATTAACAAACTTGATATAAACACAACTATCATACTTAGATCTCTTAAACTCATGTGCAAGCATAAATGAATCAAACCTCTTGTACCACTGTCTTGGAGACTGTTTTAGACCATAAAGGGACCTCTTCAACTTGCAAACAAGATCCTCCTTACCAGGCACAACAAAACCTTCAGGTTGGTCCATGTATATCTCCTCCTCAAGCTCACCATGCAGAAAAGCAGTCTTTACATCTAGCTGCTCAAGCTCAAGATCATGCATAGCCACAATACCAAAGAATGCACGAATGGAACTATGCTTCACAACCGGAGAGAATACATCATTATAATCAATACCTAGAATTTGGCTGAAACCTTTTGCTACTAACCTTGCCTTAAACTCGGAGGCTCATTAGGAGACAACCCTTCCTTTCTTTTAAATATCCACTTACAGCGGACACCTTCTTTTGTTTAGGCAAGGGCACAACATCCCATGTGCCATTCTTGTCAAGCGATTGCATCTCCTCTTGCATAGCAGAAATCCACTTCACGCGGTCAACGGATGCAACGGCCTCAGTATATGTAGCAGGTTCAGTATCATGCTCCACCTGTTCAGCACAACTCAAAGCATGATGAACAAGATTACATTCTTCAATTAAACGAGGACATGGACCTTTGTTACGCCTCGGTCTATCAGCACCAATGGAACCATTTGTTTGCTGCAAAACAGGTGGTGAGTGATGAACAACAGTGTTATCATTTTTAGCAACATCATTTTCTTTCTCCTCCACGTGCTCCACCTGCACGCCGATCCTCTCGTTGCATCATCATAAAAAATCAACAGCATCAGTAACATCTGTAGATAAAATCTTATAAAACATGATAGCCTCATTAAAGACTACATTCCTGCTATGCAAAACTTTCTTAGTTTCAGGATTCCATAACTTGTATGCCTTAACTCCTGAACCATAACTAAGAAACACACACTTAACAGCCCTAGGCTCTAGCTTTCCATTATCAACATGAGCATAAGCAGTGCAACCGAATCAGCAGGTGAACCAGACCATACCTCAATAGGAGTTTTCTTATCAAGCGGAATACAAGGTGACTTGTTTATCAAGTAACAAGCGGTGGAGGCTGCTTCAGCCCAGAAACGTCTATGCATACCAGCATTGGACAACATGAAACGAGCCTTGGAGATGATGGTTCTGTTCATCCTCTCCGCCACACCATTCTGCTGAGGAGTATATGGGATGGTGTGGTGCCTGACAATGCCTTCGTCGCTGCAATAATCATTGAAAACAGTAGAACAAAACTCCATGCCATTGTCGCACGAAGCAATTTAACTTTCTTTTCTGTTTGCTTCTCTACCATAACTTTCCACTTTCTAAAAGCATCAAACACATCAGATTTATGTTTCAGAAAGAAAGGCCACACTTTTCTGGAGTAATCATCTATGATAGTAAGCATGTAATTTGCACCACCAAGAGAAGTCTTGCGGGAAGGTCCCCACACATCAGCATGTACATAATCTAAAATCCCTTTAGTGGTATGAACGGAAGCATTGAATTTAACTCTTTTATGCTTACCAAAAATGCAGTGCTCACAGAACTCAAGCTTACTCAAATTGCAGCCATCTAGCAGGTCTCTCCTGTGCAATTCTGCCATACCATGTTCACTCATATGTCCAAGACGCATATGCCACAGATTAGTTTTACCAGGTTCATCAGGAATAACAGCAGCAGCAATACCAGACAAAGTGCTACCTCTAAGAACATATAATTTTCCAGAATTCATATCACCAATCATGTGAATGAGAGAACATTTTGATACCTTCAGAACTCCGCGAGAACCGGAGTGTTTGTACCCATCAACATCAAGGGTACTGAGAGAGATCAGATTTCTGGCCATGCCAGGTATGTGTCTCACATCTGTCAGAGTGCGTGTCATGCCATCATGCATCTTGATCTGAACGGAGCCAATGCCCACGATCTCACGTGGGTTGTTATCTCCATACGCACAACATCTCCACTCTGCACAAACTCATAAGAACTGAACCAGTCTTTGTTACAATATGAAACGAACATGCAGAATCAAGGATCCACTCATCATTACCAGAAACACAACCAGCAAACACAACTAGGCAATCGCCATCAGAATTATCACTGGAAACAACGGCAGCCTTACCATCACCCTCAGATTTGTTTTTCGGTTGGTAAGTACCGTTTCTTTCTCTTTGTTCTGCAACTTCCAAGCAATCATCAATATTGTGGCTAGTTTTCTTACAATACTTAGAACTTACCATCTCGTCCCTTGGACTTTGAGTGACCTCTGTCGGTCTTGCTCTTATCTCTGTTGTAGTTGTTGTAGTTGTTGTTTCTGTTCTCGGTCCTGCTCGGACCTGCAGTGCTTCTGCTTAGATGACGAACCCTCTGCCTGCACCATAGATTTCATCTTTTCCCTCTGCTGGAGGGCCTCATAAACTTCGGCAAGGGTTAGTTCATCACGACTGTATAATAAGGTGTCTCGAAAATTCGCAAAAGAATTAGGCAACGAGACTAACAGTATAAGAGCGAGATCCTCATCATCATATTTTACCTCCATGGACAGCAAATCAGAAACGATCTCTAAAGATCGATAGGTGATTCATCATTGACGCACCTTCTTGCAGCTTGTGCGAGAACAACTTCATCTTCACATGCATCTTACTGGTTAGATCTTTGGACATGCAGATCGTTTCAGTTTCAACCACAGCGCCGCTGCGGATTTCTCAGCCAGCACTTCCTGCAAGATATTGTTGGATAGATGAAGCTGAATTAATGAAAAAGCCTTACGGTCTTTCCTCTTCTTCATCGGTCCAGGTCTTGGCATCTTTCTTGCCAAAACCATCAAGAGCTTCATCCAGATCAGAAGATTGGGTAAGTATCGCCCTCGTTCAGATGAAAATCTCGTGGTATAATCCATGCGGTAGATCGAACTTCAAGGAAGACATGTCGCAAAACCCTAGATTGAAAACACGGGCTCTGATACCACTTGTTATAAAAGCGACAAGCAAATAACGAAGAACGAAACAAGAACACACGCAGGGGACACAAGATTTAACGTGGAAAACCCCTTCCAACACAGAAGGGGAAAAACCACGGCGCCAGCCAGCAAAACTTCACTATATCGGGAGTGTTTACAAACGCCGTGGGTTATCTTATATTCTGATAAACCCTAGCCGGCGGCTTACAAGATGTATATATAGGCGGTACCATACTATAACGATCTGCTACGCTTCGGCCCAAGCCTCCGTGACGGGCCTCATCCTCGTCAGAAGTTAGCCTCCTTTAATATGAATTTGGATCACAATACAACACCTCCCATTGTGGGAAATCTCCAAGGGAGGACTCCCACCTTTCCTTGAGGGGGGGTGGCCGGCCACCTTAGGTGGAGTGGGACTCCTCCCCTTAGGGTTGGCCTAGTTAGTCCCTCCGGAGACTCGCCTTCCATAGTGATTTCTTGGACTTTTCTAGAACCTTCCATAAATGCACCGGATCATTTTCAAACTTATAAAATGACTTCCTATATATGAATCTTATTCTCCGGACCATTCCAGAACTCCTCGTGATGTCCTGTATCCCATCCGAGACTCCGAACAAAACTTCGAACTTCATTCCATATTCTATATCTACTTAAACGACATCAAACCTTAAGTGTGTCACCCTACGGTTCGCGAACTATGCAGACATGGTTGAGACCTCTCTCGACCAATAACCAATAGCGGGATCTGGAGATCCATAATGGCTCCCACATATTCAACGATGACTTAGTGATCGATTGAACCATTTACATACGATACCGATTCCCTTTGTCACGCGATATTTTACTTGTCCGAGGTTTGATCATCGGTATCTCTATACCTTGTTCAACCTCGTCTTCGACAAGTACTCTTTACTCGTACCATGGTATGTGGTCTCTTATGAACCATTCATATGCTTGCAAGCTAATTAGACGACATTCCACCGAGAGGGCCCAGAGTATATCTATCCGTCATTGGGATGAACAAATCCCACTGTTGATCCATATGCCTCAACTCATACTTTCCGAATACCTAATCCCACCTTTATAACCACCCATTTACGCAGTGGCGTTTGATGTAACCAAAGTACCCTTCCAACATAAGTGATTTATATGATCTCATGGTCGAAAGGACTAGGTAACTATGTATCAAAGCTTATAGCAAATAGAACTTAATGACGTGATCATATGCTACGCTAAATTGGGTGTGTCCATTACATCATTCATATAATGACATAACCTTGTTTATTAATAACATCCAATGTTCATGATCATGAAACTATGATCATCTATTAATCAACAAGCTAGTTATACAAGAGGCTTACTAGGGACTCCTTGTTGTTTACATAACACACATGTATCAATGTTTCGGTTAATACAATTATAGCATGATATGTAAACATTATCATAAACACAAAGATATATAATAACAATTTATTATTGCCTCTTGGGCATATCTCCAACATTCTCCCACTTGCACTAGAGTCAATAATCTAGTTTACATTTGTAAAGATATAACACCTTGGCCTTCCGGCGCTTTATCATGTTTTGCTCACGGGAGAGGTTTTAGTCAACGGATCTGACACGCTCAGAAACGTATGTATTTTGCAATTCATTTGCGTCTTAACGCATCACTCATTTTCCTAATGAGTCGGCATTAAATATGTTTGGTCTTCTGGTGGAACCTTAATTCCGCAGTTTGAAATATGTCACTAATATTGTCACACACAATATAGCTTCAAAGTTCTGACACTATCGGAACTACACCAAGTTCTCAAAGAACTTCTTGACTTAACATCCTCATTCATTGTCAAAACAATGACATACTCCGCCTTCGTTTGTAGAATCCATCACAACATTTAGAACTCATCTAAATCTAGCATAGACAACTTCTAGCTTATTGTGCTACCTTTTAAACAACACTTAGCCTAATTTGAGATTGAAATTTTTATTTTTATATGTGACAAAACCAATATCGGTGCAACACCTTACAGCGATTTATTTGTCATTTCTCCATACAAAAAATATATATATATCCTTGGTTCTTCTAAAGTACTCAAGGATATTCTTACTGTCGTCCAATGATTATCACATGAATCATCCTGGTATATGCTCATAACACTTTAGAGCACAGGACATCTGATTGTGTACATATTATTCGTGATCTATAATCACTCATGTGTTTTTACTCATTGAGTGTCAAATACACTCAAGTCTTGTCAAACCTTGGCATGACAAGAACATTTTCTTAATATTTCTATATTGAACTACTTCAATATCTATTCTTTGTACTTTGACTTAAACTTATTATGTGTTTCAATCTATCTTCATAGATCTTGATACTAAATTTGTTTCAGTCCATATCCTTTCATTGAAGTTAATTTCTCAATGAAACCTTTTAATCAAGTATATAATTACATCATTTATAACCAACTATATGTCATCTACATAAAGTATTATAAATATGTCTCAACGCTCCCACTTAATTTCATCCGGTGAAGATTCCAACTCCGCGATACTCACTTCATCCAATTGAAGTTTGTATACCTATCTAGTATTCCACGGACCAGCAAAACTCTTGGTTGTATCTTGTATACACCTTTAATACATACTTCTGATAAGTAATGTATTTTGCCATCCTACTAGCATAATCCACATAGGCTATAAGCATTGCTACGGAAGATCTAATCTTATCGTAGTCAACTCTTTGAACTTTGTCGTAAACAACTTTTCGACAAGTCGAGCTTCTTCAAGGATATTCCATCCAAGTCCATCAATTTTATAGATCCATTTACTTTCAAAAAGTATTCATCTATCATGGATTTCATGGCGCATGGCCATTTTAACGGAGTCAGGGCCCATCATAACTTCTTTGTTTGTAGTTGGTTTATCATTGTTCAAAATCAATCCTTTGTCCACAAATCATTTATTTGATCACAAAGTAAACCATACCTACAAGGTTCAATAAGTACTTCAATCTCCATGGCTAAAACACTTTGTAGTCATGGAAGCCATGATTGTCGTGGCCGCTTCCGGAACCATTTCCGATGCTGCGCTACTCTGATCATTATGCTCAGGTTCATAAACCTTATCAAGTTCTATTGTCCTCCCACTCAAATACTTCGCTAGAAAACAATTTCTTGGAAATAAACAAGTAACATTGACAAACACTTTTGTCTTTTACTTCATAGTGGAAAGAATTCCCAATCTATTCTTTGGGATAACCAACAAAGACATTCATCCGATTTTGGTTGAAAACTCTTAGACCAAAATTTAAAGAAAGGACTATTAGGGTTTATACCCATGCCATAACTTGTATGGTGTCATTTCAATGGATCATGATGATGCTCTATTTAGTGTAAAAGCGGTAGTCTCTAAAGCATTATCCACAAAAATATAATGGCATCAATATTTTATCTCATCATTGACACAACAAGGTTTGGATACATCTCTCGGATACTCCATCATCACTATGATACTCCAAGAAACGTGAGTAGAACAATTTCATAACTCTCTTAGATGTTCGCTAAAACTAGTAATTCAAATATTTCCACTATGATCCAATCATAGATATTTGACTTTTCTATTACGATGATTTCCACTTCATGCTGAAATTTATTTGAATCCATTCAAATGTTTCAAACTTCTTCCTTATCGAATATATCCACATATATATATACTCAATTCATTGTTGGAAGTTTTCATGAAGTAGAAGAATCACCGCACACAACTATGCCTTGTGAACCATATACATCATCATGTATGTTTCCACTAAGTTAGTTGCCCGTTCAAATCTTGGCCTATGAACGGTATTTCAGTCATTCCTTTAGAAGAGATTTGCAAGCGCCAAATGATTCAAAAATCAAATGACTCCAATAATCCATTTGCATGGAGTTTTTCATGCGTTCCTTTCCAACATGACCTAAATGGCGGTTCCACAAATAAGTGGAATTCAAATCATTTGCCTTATGGCATTTTAGCGTCAGTGTTATGTATGTGTGTTTCACCATTAAGATTTATAATAACTTATCCATCGTACATGGAGTAAGGTCATAATTTGAACAACTCATTGTTTTCATTTGACCAGATCAAAATAACAATTATTAAGTTCTTTATTATAAATTCTAAGGGCTAGGTAGAATGCCAACGACAAACATAATAACACTTTATTATGTTCCAGACGTGCATTATTACCATATTCCTTATCGCACTTAGACCATCGTATTCTTGTATTGTGTTGTATGACATATCATACCAACCAATCGGTACAAATACCAAGAATTTTATTATGTGACCAAACAAGGAATACGTCCATAACCTATATATCATTTATATACACCGGAACTAGACTTTCTAGTATTTTCTTTCTTTTGGCCAAAATATCTTTTGTAGTTTCTCTTTTAGCTTTCCTCATTATTTAGAAAAACACTTCAACACCAATAACTTCTAGGTTTGTTGGTCAAATACCAATAACCTTTTTTTACTTTGAAGTTGATCATCATATGACAGGTGTTCCGGATTTCACAATTAGTAATTTTTTAATATGATGAACAATTTCACACATAATTTTATCCACCATATCATGACGACTTTCCGAGACCATGTAAATGCTAGGCTTGTAAAGTTTAACCTCGATTCGCATGTGCAAATCTCGCTTGCACCCGTTGTAAGCACACGTAGAATCTATAACACCCGATCATCACGTGATGCTTCGAAACACGAGTCTTAGCAACGGTGCATACTAAGGACGATCACTTCATGGATATGCAATATCGTTAGTGCCCCAATAGTTGGATTGGGACGCCTTGCGTCTTCAACCTTCAACATTCCCATAAAACTTATGAGTTTATGTAGTCTCACCAAATTATATTCTATCATCTTGCAATAAGGTCTTAGATATCTCATATATCTCATACCTTGATTATTTCTGAAAACTAAATTTTCAGCTCACTTTTCAAACAGATTTGAACTTCAAGTTTCACGGAGACAAGATAACTTTAGGTACTAATTGAAACCATAGTTCTTTGAATTAACAATGTGAGGTTTACTAAAAGTTTGCAATAGGACTTAATCATTTCTTGATTCTTTAACAATACGGTACCAATCCAAAGTTTCTTGTCAGATTTTTAACAGTTTTCTATCTCAATTACAAGACTAACGCATGGTAGAATACGGATACCAATACTACAAAATTAATTCAAAATACTACTCGGACTATGTTTATGATAATAAGTTCATGTTTTAATCTAATTACTAATGAACTCCCACTTAATACAACATCCCTCATAGTTGTTAAGTGGTACACGATCCACATCCACTACACCAAAACCGATCATCACGTGAGATGATGTAGCTTCAATGGTGAACATCAACATGTTGATCATATCATCCATACGACTCGTGTTCAACCTTTCGGTTTCCGTTGTCCCGAGGCCATGTCTATACATGCTAGGCCAAGCAAACCCAAGTATTCCGCGTGTGCAACATGGCTTACACCGTTGTATATGAACGTTGAGTCTATCACATCCGATCATCACGAGATGCTTCGAAACGACGAACTTTGGCAACGGTGCATACGAGGGGAGAACACTTTATTATCTTAAAATTAATGTGAGGGATCATCTTATAATGCTACCGTCGCGATCTAAGCAAAATAAGATGCATAAAGGATTAACATCACATGCAATACATATGTGATATGATATGGCCATTTAGTCTTTGCGCCTTCGATCTTCATCTCCAAAGCAGGACATGATCTCCATCATCAACGGGCATGATCTCCATCATCGTCGGCGTAGCACCAAGGTCCATGGCGCCGTCTTCATGGTTGTTCACCTCATGTAGCAACTATTACAACTACTTTGAAATACTACTCAACATGAAATTTAAAGAAAACCATAAGGCTCCTGCCGGTTGCCACAATACAATAATGATCATCTCATACATATTCATCATCACATTATGGCCATATCACATCACCAAACCCTGCAAAAACAAGTTAGACGTCTCTAATTTGGTTTGCATATTTTACGTGGTTTAGGTTTTGAGTAAGATCCAATCTACCTACGAACATGAACCACAACGGTGATACTAGTGTTTTCAATAGAAGAGTAAATTGAATCTTCACTATAGTAGGAGACAGACACCCAAAGCCACTTATGCAATACAAGTTGCATGTCGAGCGTGGAGCAAATCTCATGAACGCGGTCATGTAAAGTTAGCCGCTTCATCCCACTATACCACAAAGATGCAAGTACTCAAACTAAAGACAACAAAGCATCAACGCCCACAAAATAATTGTGTTCTACTCGTGCAACCAATCTATGCATAGACCCGGCTCGATACCACCGATGGGATTCGTAGCAAAGAAAACAAAAATTTTCCTGCGAGAACGAAATCCAAGCCAAGATGCAATCTAGAAGATGGTAGCAACGAGGGGATGAACGAGACTAACCCTTGAAGATTTCCAAAGCCTACGAGATTAGATCTCGTTGTTGCAGAAGATGATCACTTGCCGCTTTCAAAAAGCGCGTAGAAGATCTTGACGGTGCCACAATCGGGCAGCACCTCCGTACTCTGGTCACACGTTCGGTGTTGATGAAGGCGTCCTTCTCCCGTTCCGGCGGGCGAGGAAGTAGTAGATCCTCCTCGTAATCCCACAAAGATGACGGCGTGGTGGCGGTGGTGGTGGAGAACTCAGCAGGGCTTCGCCTATGCGCTGCGGGAGTATTATGTGGATGAGGAGAGGCTAGGGTTTGGGGAGAGGGGTGGCTAGGCCGGGCACCCTTTGGTGGTGCGGCCAAGAGTGGGCTGCCCCTCCCTCTCCTCCTCATTATATAGGGGAAATCCCCAAGAGTTGTAGTCCAAGTCTTCAAATAAGACCCCAACAACAAAACCTCCCATGGGTGGGAAACCTACTCAAGGGGGAGTCCTACTCAAGGTGGGATTCCCACCTTTCCTTTGAGGGTGGCCGGCCACCTTAGGTGGAGCCTACCTGGGACTCCTCCCTTAGGGTTGGCCGGCCTAGCTAGTGGAGTCCCTCGGGGACTCCGCCTTCCATAGTGATTTCTTCCGGACTTTTCTAGAACCTTCTAGAACCTTCCATAAATGCACCAGATCATTTTAAAACTTATAAAATGACTTCCTATATATGAATCTTATTCTCTGGACCATTCTGGAACTCCTCGTGATGTCCTGGATCCCATCCGAGACTCCGAACAAAACTTCGAACTCCATTCCATATTCCATATCTACTTAAACGACATCAAACCTTAAGTGTGTCACCCTACGGTTCGCGAACTATGCAGACATGGTTGAGACCTCTCTCCGACCAATAACCAATAGCGGGATCTGGAGATCCATAATGGCTCCCACATATTCAACGATGACTTAGTGATCGATTGAACCATTCACATACGATATCGATTCCCTTTGTCACGCGATATTATACTTGTCCGAGGTTTGATCATCGTATCTCTATACCTCGTTCAACCGTCTTCGACAAGTACTTTACTCGACCGTGGTATGTGGTTCTTAGAACCATTCATATGCTTGCAAGCTAATTAGACGACATTCCACCGAGAGGCCCAGAGTATATCTATCCGTCATCGGGATGGACAAATCCCGTTGATCCATATGCCTCAACTCATACTTTCCGAATACCTAATCCCACCTTTATAACCACCCATTTACGCAGTGGCGTTTGATGTAACCAAAGTACCCTTCCGCATAAGTGATTTATATGATCTCATGGTCGAAAAGACTAGGTAACTATGTATCGAAAGCTTATAGCAAATAGAACTAATGACGTGATCATATGCTACGCTAAATTGGGTGTGTCCATTACATCATTCATATAATGACATAACCTTGTTTATTAATAACATCCAATGTTCATGATCATGAAACTATGATCATCTATTAATCAACAAGCTAGTTATACAAGAGGCTTACTAGGGACTCCTTGTTGTTTACATAACACACATGTATCAATGTTTCGGTTAATACAATTATAGCATGATATGTAAACATTATCATAAACACAAAGATATATGATAACAATTTATTATTGCCTCTTGGGCATATCTCCAACAGGTAGTACCGCCCGTGCACGGCCGGTAGTACCGCCCGTGCACGTCCGGTAGTACCGCCCGAGGTACCGCCCGCGGTACCGGAAATCAGGCCGAGCCTCACAGATGGTTTCCAGTGTGGATGGAGCGCTCGGCGGTACCCCGGCCGGTACCTCGGCCGGAGGCTCCGACCTCCCTTTCGCGCGCAGCACCTCTCGGGCGGTAGTACCGCCCCTAGCTGGCCGGTACTACCGGCCCCAAATGGAGGCAGCCCCAACGGGCAGATTTTGGGGTCTCCTTATTTAAGCCTTCTTTCCTCTCTCTCTCTCTCTCTCTCTCTCTTGGCACTCCTTCTTCAACCTTTTGCTCTCAACCATTGTTGCATCTTGAGAGCTCCTCCTCTCCCCAATCCCTCCATGATTCTTGCTCAAATTTGAGGAAAAGGGAGAGGTGGTCTAGATCTATATTTGCACCAATCAAATTCCCCTCTTTGTGAGGGAATCTCTAGATCTAGATCTTGGAGAGAAATTTTGTGTTCCTCTTCTTATATTGTTCTTCCTCTCTTATTCCCCCAATAGCTTTAGTAGCTTTGTTGGAATTTGAGAGTGGAGGATTTGGACATCTTTGTGGTGTTCTTGCCATTGCATTTGGTGCATCGGTTTGAGTTCTCCACGGTGATTCGTGGAGGTGAAAGCAAGAAAGTTGTTACTCTTGGGTTCTTGGAACCCTAGACGGATTGGAGGCCTTTGTGGCGATTTGTTGGGAGCCTCCAATTAAGTTGTGGATGTGTGCCCCAAGCTTTGTGTAAGGCCGGTTTCCGCCTCGAAGGAAATCCCTTGGTGGAACCGTGACCTAGGCCTTTGTGGCGAGGGTCACCGGAGATTTAGGTGAGGCGCCTTCGTGGCGTTCGGTGTGTGGTGTGAGTACCGCATCTTGGGGTGAGGCCTTTGTGGCGTTGGTGTGCATCGAGCAACCACACCTCAAGGTGAGCCTCTTGTGGCGTCGGGAGCACTAAGCCACCGCACCTCTCCAACGGAGATTAGCACTCGCAAGAGTGTGAACTTCGGGATAAATCATCGTCTCCCGCGTGCCTCGGTTATCTCTATACCCGAGCTCTTTACTTATGCACTGTACCTTGTGATAGCCATCGTGCTTGAAGTTATATATATCTTGCTATCACATACTTGCTTGTATTGCTTAGCATAAGTTGTTGGTGCACATAGGTGAACTTTGCTTAGAATAAGTTGTTGGTGCACATAGGTGAACCATAGTATATAGGCTTTGGGCTTGACAAAGTAAATGCTAGTTTTATTCCGCATTTGTTAAGCCCATCTCGTAAAAGTTTTAAACCGCCTATTCACCCCCCCTCTAGGCGACATCCGTGTCCTTTCAATCGTCACCGCCACCCTTTTCACAAAACGATCCTCAGTACAACCGAAGGCGGCGAGGCCGACCCCAGCATGCCCTGACACAAATCGGGCCCAAAAGGGGCGATCTTGGCCTACAGGGCACCAGCCAAGCTCGACACTGCCATCGATGCCACCAACTGGTGGCTCCACTACACTATGACCACCCAACCGTCGAAGGGAGCTCCACCGCCACGCCGGACCACCACCACCACCGAAGAGTACCTCCAAGAACCAGTCGGCCCACCACGCGGTCCAAATTCAAGAGGGGAAACGTCGGGGGGTCAGCCGCTATCGACGCCGCCTAGCCTAGGACCGATGCCGGTCGGCGGCGATGATGGGGGAGAGGAGGGAAGGGGGCTGAGAGGCGGCCCGGCCGCCGCGGTGGATGACACTGGTCGCGAGAGGAGGGAGGATTTTCAGGAGGAGGTTTCCTCTTATCAAACCGTTTCACTCCTGATCTCCCAAAATTTTCCTCTCCTCTTCTGAATTACCGTCCTATTGTAGGGATTCATTGCATAGAAAACAAAAAAATTCCTACCACGAGAACGCAATCCAAGCCAAGATGCAATCTAGAAGACGGAGCAACGAGGGGATGAACGAGTCTCACCCTTGAAGAATTCCAAAGCCTACAAGATGAGGCTCTTGTTGCTGCGGTAGATGATCACTTGCCGCTTTCAAAAGCGCGAGAAGATCTTGACGGTGCCACAATCGGCAGCACCTCCGTACTGGCCACACGTTCGGTGTTGATGAAGACGACGTCCTTCTCCCCGCCCGGGCAGCAGGAAGTAGTAGCTCCTCCTTGAATCCGGCAGCACGACGGCGTGGTGGCGGTGGCGATGGAGACTCCTGGGAGCTTCGCTAAGCGTTGCGGGAGAGGGAGGAGTGGGGCGGCTAGGGTTTGGGAGAGGGGGTGGCCGGCCTCCTGGGGTGCGGCCAAGGTGGTGTTGTGGTGGCCGGCCCCTCCCTTTGCCCCTCTTTATATAGGTGGAACCCCCAAGTGTTGGACTACAAGTCTTCGAATAAGACCCCAACCCAAAACTTCCATGGGTAGGGACCTACCCAAGGTGGGATTCCCACCTCAAGTGGGACTCCCACCCTTCCATGAGGGGGTACCCTTGGTGGAGTCCACCTGGGACTCCACCCCTCTAGGGTTGGCCGGCCATGGGAGGTGGAGGGACTCCGCCTTCCAAAGTGATTTCTTCCGGACTTTTCTAGAACCTTCTACAACCTTCCATAAATGCACCGGATCATTTTCAAACTTATAAAATGACTTGCTATATATGAATCTTATTCTCCGACCATTCCGAACTCCTCGTGATGTCCGGGATCCCATCCGAGACTTCGAACAATACTTCGAACTCCATTCCATATTCAAGTTCTACTAATACGACATCAAACCTTAAGTGTGCACCCTACGGTTCGCGAACTATGTAGACATGGTTGAGAACTCTCTCCGAACAATAACCAATAGCGGGATCTGGAGATCCATAATGGCTCCCACATATTCAACGATGACTTTAGTGATCGAATGAACCATTCACATATGATACCAATTCCCTTTGTCACGCGATATTTTACTTGTCCGAGGTTTGATCATCGGTATCTCTCTATACCTTGTTCAACCTCGTCTTCTGACAAGTACTCTTTACTCGTACCGTGGTATGTGGTCTCTTATGAACTTATTCATATGCTTGCAAGCTATTAGACGACATTCCACCGAGAGGGCCCAGAGTATATCTATCCGTCATCGGGATGGACAAATCCCACCGTTGATCCATATGCCTCAACTCATACTTTCCGGATACTTAATCCCACCTTTATAACCACCCATTTACGCGGTGGCGTTTGATGTAATCAAAGTACCTTTCCTGTATAAGTGATTTACATGATCTCATGGTCGAAAGGACTAGGTAACTATGTATCGAAAGCTTATAGCACATAACTTAATGACGTGATCTTATGCTACGCTTAATTGGGTGTGTCCATTACATCATTCATATAATGATATAATCTTGCTATTAATAACATCCAGTGTTCATGATTATGAAACTAATCATCTATTAATCAACAAGCTAGTTAAGAGGCTTACTAGGGACTCATTGTTGTTTACATAACACACATGTATCAATGTTTCGGTTAATACAATTATAGCATGGTATATAAACATTTATCATAAACACAAAGATATATAATAACCACTTTTATTATTGCCTCTTGGGCATATCTCCAACAGTCTCCCACTTGCACTAGAGTCAATAATCTAGATTACATTGTAAGGTACCTAACACCCATGGCATTCGGTGTTGGTCATGCTTTGCCCTAGGGAGAGCTTTAGTCAACGGATCTGCTACATTCAGATCAGTGTGTACTTTGCAAATCTTTACTTCTCCATCTTCGATGTACTCGCGAATCGAATGATAACACAGCTTGATATGCTTCAGCCTCTTGTGTGACCTTTGTTTCTTGTGCATTGGCGATGGCACCCATGTTGTCACTGTAGATGACTAGTGGGTCCAATGCACTAGGAACCACACCGAGCTCTACAATGAACCTCTTCATCCATACCGCTCCGATGAAGCCTCTGAAGCCGCTATGTACTCCGATTCCGTTGAAGACTTCGCCACCGTGCACCGAGCGAGCCCACCATTGCAGCACCATTCAATATAAACACGCACCCATCGACACTTAGAGTCATCGATCAGTGTTCCAACTTGCATCGGTGTAACTGGTTACAACTAGCTCTTGGTCACCTCCATAACAAAGAAACATATCCTTAGTTCTTTTCAAGTACTTCAGATATTCTTGACCGATGTCCAGTGTTCCATTCCTGGATCACTTTGATATCCGCTAGTCAAACTAACAGCATGTGCTATATCCGGTCTAGTATATAGCATGGCATACATGATAGAGCCTACTGCCGAGGCATAGGGGATCTGACTCATCCTTTCTCTTTCTTCTGCCGTAGCCCGACCTTGAGTCTTACTCAAGACCTTGCCTGGTAACATAGGTAAGAATCCTTTCTTACTTTCGTCCATTCTAAACTTCTTTAGAATCTTGTCCAGGTATGTACTCTGTGATAGCCCTATTAGACGTCTTGATCTATCACTATAAATCTTGATGCCTAATATATACGATGCTTCACCAAAGTCTTTCATTGAAAAACTATTATTCAAATAACCTTTTACACTGCTTAATAGTTCTATATCATCCCCAATCAATAATATGTCATCTACATATAATATCAGGAATGCTATAGAGCTCCCACTCACTTTCTTGTAAATACAGGCCTTTCCATGACACTGTATAAACCCGAAGTCTTTGATCACCTTATCAAAGCGTCGGTTCCAACTTCTGGATGCTTGTTTCAGTCCATAAATTGAACGCTGAAGTTTGCACACCTTGTTAGCATTTTTAGGATCGACAAAACCTTTGGGTTGTACCATATACAACTCTTCCTCAATGTCTCCATTAAGTAACGCCGTTTTGACATCCATCTGCCAAATCTCATAATCAAAAAATGCAGCTATTGCTAACAAAATCCTCACAGATTTTAGCTTCGCTACAGGTGAGAAAGTCTCATCGCAGTCAACACCTTGAATTTGTCGGAAACCCTTTGCGACAAGTCGAGCTTTATAGACAGTAATATTACCATCATCTGTTTTTCTCTTGAAGATCCATTTATTCTCGACAGCCTTGCGGCTATCAGGTAAGTCTACTAAAGTCCACACTTTGTTATCATACATGGATCCCATTTCGGATTTCATGGCTTCTTGCCATTTATTGGAATATGGGCTCATCATCGCTTCTTCATACGTCGTAGGGTCTTCATCATTGTTATCCACAATCATGACATTTAGACAAGGATCATACCAATCAGGAGTGGCACGTTCCCTTGTCGATCTGCGAGGTTCAGTAGCTATCTCATTTGAAGTTTCATGATCATTATCATTAGCTTCCTCTGTTGGTGCAGGCGGCACATGAACAACTTCCGGTACTGCGCTACTTTGATCAACGAGTAAAGATTCATAATCTCATCGAGCTCTACTTTTCTTCCAGTCACTTCTTTAGTGAGAAATTCTTCTCAAGAAAGGTTCCGTTCTTAGCAACAAAGATCTTGCCTTCGGATCTATGATAGAAAGTGTACCCTATAGTTTCCTTAGGGTATCCTATGAAGACGCATTTCTCCGCTTTGGGTTCTAGTTTGTCCGGTTGTAACTTTTTTACATAGACTTCGCAATCCCAAACTTTAAGGAACGACAGCTTAGGTTTCTTATTAAACCATAATTCATACAGTGTCGTTTCAACGGATTTAGATGGTGTCCTATTTAAAGTGAATGCAGCTGTCTCTAATGCATAACTCCAAAATGATAATCAAATCAGTAAGAGACATCATAGAACGAACCATATCTAAGAGAGTTCGATTACGACGTTCGGACACACCGTTTCGTTGTGGTGTTCCCGGCGGTGTCAATTGTGAAAGTATTCCGCATTTCTTTAAATGCATGCCAAACTCATAACTCAGATATTCACCTCCGCGATCAGATCGTAGAAATTTAATCTTCTTGTTACGTTGATTTTCTACTTCACTTTGGAATTCCTTAAACTTCTCGAAAGTTTCGGATTTATGTTTCATGAAATAGATATACCCATATCTAGATCATCTGTGAAGGTTAGAACATAACGATAACCACCGCGCGAGGCTACACTCATTGGTCCACACACATCGGTATGTATGATTTCCAATAAGTCCGTAGCTCGCTCCATAATACCAGAGAATGGAGTCTTAGTCATTTTTCCCATTAGACATGCTTCGCATCTATCAAGTGACTCAAAGTCAAGTGATTCAAGTAATCCATCAGTATGGAGTTTCTTCATGCGTTTCACTCCAATATGACCAAGACGCAGTGCCACATATAAGTAGAATTATCATTCAATTTAATTCGCTTAGCATCAATGTTATGAATATGTGTATCACTACTATCGAGATCTAACAGAAATAAACCATTCTTTTCAGGTGCTCGACCATAAAAGATATTATTCATAAAAATAGAACAACCATTATTCTCAGATTTGAATGAATAACCGTCTTTTCTAGAACCTTCTAGAACCTTCCATAAACCCTCGGGGACTCCGCCTTCCATAGTGATTTCTTCCGGACTTTTCTAGAACCTTCTAGAACCTTCCATAAATGCACCGGATCATTTTCAAACTTATAAAATGACTTCCTATATATGAATCTATTCTCCGGACCATTCCGGAACTCCTTGTGATGTCCGGGATCCCATCCGAGACTTCGAACAATACTTCGACCTCCATTCCGTATTCAAGTTCTACTAATACGACATCAAACCTTAAGTGTGTCACCCTACGGTTCGCGAACTATGTAGACATGGTTGAGAACTCTCTCCGACCAATAACCAATAGCGGGATCTCGAGATCCATAATGGCTCCCACATATTCAACGATGACTTTAGTGATCGAATGAACCATTCACATACGATACCAATTCCCTTTGTCACGCGATATTTTACTTGTCCGAGGTTTGATCATCGGTATCTCTCTATACCTTGTTCAACCTCGTCGACAAGTACTCTTTACTCTTACCGTGGTATGTGGTCTCTTATGAACTTATTCATATGCTTGCAAGCTATTAGACGACATTCCACCGAGAGGGCCCAGAGTATATCTATCCGTCATCGGGATGGACAAATCCCACTGTTGATCCATATGCCTCAACTCATACTTTCGGATACTTAATCCCACCTTTATAACCACCCATTTACGCAGGTGGCGTTTGATGTAATCAAAGTACCTTTCCGGTATAAGTGATTTACATGATCTCATGGTCGAAAGGACTAGGTAACTATGTATCGAAAGCTTATAGCACATAACTTAATGACGTGATCTTATGCTACGCTTAATTGGGTGTGTCCATTACATCATTCATATAATGATATAATCTTGTTATTAATAACATCCAATGTTCATGATTATGAAACTAATCATGTATTAATCAACAAGCTAGTTAAGAGGCTTACTAGGGACTCATTGTTGTTTACATAACACACATGTATCAATGTTTCGGTTAATACAATTATAGCATGGTATATAAACATTTATCATAAACACAAAGATATATAATAACCACTTTTATTATTGCCTCTTGGGCATATCTCCAACACCTATATATATGCTCACCCGCCAAGGAAAAGGAACTCATCTGCACAAGCTCTATACCAGATGACCAATAGAAACTATAATTCACAAGAAAGAAGATGTCGATGGGCTGTCAGCAAGAAATGGATGCGGATGCGCATGCTAGGCCGCGGCGCATCGGGGCGGAGGTCTTCCTGGAGGCGGAAAACACGTCTGGGGAGTTGTTCGTGGTCAAGTCAGCGTGCGCGGCTGATGCCGCGCCGCTGACGAAGGAGAAGAGTATCATGTTTGACATGTTCTCCCCTCGCACCGTGTCATGCATCACGCGATAGGTCCTACCACCTCTTCCTCGAGTTTGCTCCCTTTCCTTCCTTGGCCTACAAGGTCGACGAGCGAAGGCCTCCACGAACCCACCATCCGGGCACATGTACAAATGTGTTACTTATATCTACTTTATTGTGTTATATCTACGTGATCCAATATTGGGTCGGATGTACAAGTGTGTTAATTAGATCTATTTATTCTCACATGATAAATATGTTTACACTATAGTTTTTGCTACATTATCCAATATCAGGCCGTACATACAAGTATGTTGGTAGCATTTTATCTCTAGCTAGGCTAGATATATAAATCTTTTTACATTACTATTACTGCCACATGTTTCACATAGCTAACTCTAGGGTCTATTTTATAATAGGATACTATTTTGGAAACACTGCATAAGAAGAATGGGTTGTCGATCTTATGTCATGAACTTAGCATATGCTAAGAATAATTTGACAAAAACGTAACCAACAAGGAAGGTGTATGGGATAGTGCATCTTCTAGTATTTTCTTAGAAGGTACTCCTTGTCACTTTCACTCCACTTGACATATGGTAAGGCCTCCTCACATGCCACACACAAAAGTAAGTTCACTAATTATTTAAACTAGAATGTTTCGTAATATTCTACCTTTTATATGTTTTATTTCTCACATGATAAATGTTTTGTGCAGTTTTCTAGTTTTGTGGTTAGGAAATCAAGTCCTACAATGTGGCTGATGTGAGATACAAGAGGGTCAAGTGTCTCTCTTTCATATAGCACGGCATGATCACGATGGTCTTAGTGTTTGTCTTGTCAAATGCATGCGCCTCTCATGTTAATACAAGAGTAAGTGATCTATTTGTTCCAATTATATCACTGATCTATTTTCTTCACTAATCTATTTGCTTCAATCATATCACTAGTTCGATTCCTTATTTCTACATAAACATGACAATAACAATGCAATATACATGGTTAGGAAACCACTTCCAAGCTTCTCTCCAATTAGTAAACATGAACATGCGGACAAGGTTTAATAAGGGCTACAAACTAGAGCCTTGGGAAAGCTGTGGCATATTTGCCACATGACTCTCTAAAGGAGTCAAAGATGTAACTAAGAATTACTTATTTGTATAGCTAGTAATCGAATATATGTCAAAATGCATGTATACATGCTTTGTATTAAATGTACAATCTAATATAATGGAAATTTGCGACTGTTTTGATGAAATGTTACATGGGTTACTAGTACAGCCGGGGATGCTGGTACTACTAATAGGTGTTGTTGAAGGACACATTATACAATGCTCGATAAAAGCACACAATTTGGTTAAATTCGTTAGGTGTAGACATATGTAAACTCGCACGAGTAAACATCTATGAATGTCTCCCATAATCTATAAATGCACGTGAAAGGAGGAACGAAAGCGTGTGCGAAAGCATCTACATTTGTAGACAATTTCATTTCCTTGACCGTGTGCGAAAATATGCCTTATCGCACACGAGTAAATAATTTGTTGCACTAGAGGCACCTTGCTCACCTTTGCATATTGACGGTTGGGTAAACCGTGTATGACATGCCATTTCAAGTGTGTGTGAAGGCAAGTTTTGTACTCCCTCCTTGCCAAAATGTAGTGCATATAACATTTTTAAAAGTCAAACGACATACATTTTGACCAAGTATGTAGAACAAAATATCAACATCTAGAATACAAACTCAATACCATTAGATTCCTCATGATGTATATTTTCATATGGTATACAATTGGTATGGTAGGTATGGATAATTTTCTCAAAAGACTTGGTCAAAGTTCATACCATTTGACTTTCCGAAAATCTTATATGCACTACATTGTGGCAAGGAGGGAGTACTAGTAATCCCCATTTGTTATTGCATGTTATTTGTTGATTAAATAGGCTGGGACATGATCGGTCCAAAGAACTGTTTTCTTTCAACACAAGATAGATATTGCTTTCCTGTGAGTAGTTGGAAGGTGATTAGGCATATGCTAGAGAGAGCCTTTCTGGTGTAAATTAACATGTACGTTTAATGTTCCTGTGCTCCACTATGATCCTTTCTCCTATGTCAGGATTCATATTCTTCCGTTTGTACCCTAGAATATTCTACAAACGCATTAACATATGACATATATTTGGATGTCAATACATATAACATGCAGTTTATAAAGTGTGACAGCTTAATTTATCGACTCTCTTTAAAAAAAACTCAATTTATCGATCAATATGATCTTTTAGTTTGTCTAGTATTACTTTAATGTGGTTAACAAAATCACCATCGTAATGTGGTCATAAATTCAACACAAAAAGAGCATATCCATTGGCAAATAGTATATTGTACATATGACAAGTATATTTGTTTCTCTGTGTATTATAATAGTACTATATATGTTGGTCAGTTAACCTAATTAATTCTAGTTGCCATCATATTCTACTTTAAGAGTATTCACATAGAAAGTTTTTTTAGTGGCCTAGTAATATGGGTTTGTAGTTTGTTTGAGAAATAGCAAAACTGAAAAACTAGCCAAAATAAAAAAAATATGCATCATTAAACAAACGATGTATAACTTGTGAAGCATAAGTATATGTTATTCTAGAAAGTAAAAATGTTTAGTAAAAAGAGTTAAGTACCAACTATTTTAAATAGGTTGTGTAGACAATAACCCATCCAGGAGTAAGAAAGTCCATTTATGAATCCGCTTCTTAAAACCCCTTAAATTTGTTCAAGTTCAATTAATATGCTGATGAAAGCGATGTTTTCTTTCTCTAGGATGGAAAATTATGCAGCTTAATCTTGGAGATAATTTATAGTTTGTCTACCTATTAAAATGACTCGTAATTTTGCTAATACGGCAAGTAATTTTTGAGAAAATATTATGTTCACATTTGTATTTGTACTTTTGATGCATAGTTCTAATATTAAGATACCAGATCTCGAGCCCGTATATGATGGGCTGATCATATGTGATTCATGTGTGTATCTATGGAGACAATGGACATGATTTGATGGGCGGACCCCTAGACCCCTTATATATTTGGACACTTAGGGTAGATGTCGAGCGTTTTTCTCCACTTAAATAGGGATCTCAACAAGATATCTAAGATCCGATACGAGGATTGTTACAAATTGTATCCCATAGAATCATTAGCATGATCTCAATGTTGCTTGTACTCTGAGATGGTGGCCGAGCATTTAGGTCCTCGGGCCAAGGAGGCTCGTGCCGATCGAGCCTCCTTGCTGCCTAGTGGGCCTACCTAGAACCTATAACCTCGTCATTATGATTCCCCAAAAGAGTACTACTAATTTATTAATATTGGAATTGTGCTAGCAATCTGGCAATTTCTCAATTACTTACGTTAAGACGCTGAGTGGTTAGCAAACTGCTTTGTCAACATCCCAACTTGTAAACGTCTTATGTCAACGAAGGAATGGCCTCAGAGTTCGGATTTGAACAAAGAAGGCCATATTTCTATCGTGTTTCCATACGCCATCAGATACGATCTCTTTCAATCACACTGATGCCAGCACAATAATCCAGCATAAGGGAAGGATCGGTACTACTCCCTGCTGCAGGATGCTGACTTGGTAAATTATTTGTCTTTCGAACTGCAAACTGCTAAACTATTTAGAGAACTTGTTTAGGTTGCGATAGTACATTTTAGTACTAGAGAATTATATGTCTTTTATGTTGGCAAAGTGACTAGAGTGTGGCACAATGTTTGCACCGTAGTGTTCAAAAGTGCGAGAAACAACAATGAATTCAATATAATTAGATTAAAACATACTTCCTCCATCTAAGTGTCTTAATTTTTCTAGATACAGATGTATCTATAACTTAAATACATTTCGATATATCCGTTTAAATAAAAATAAGACGCTTATTTTTTTACGGAGTTAGTAGTTTCAAAGAGCCTACTATAGCCTCGTTATAGCCCTACGAAAACGTGAGACTAAGTGCATCAACACTACAGCCTAACAAAACAAAGCTGAAGATTAGGTGCACGGCAGTTATCACGGTTTAATCTGAACCTAGCTCATGCCTCTCTAGCCTACTGGTGTCCGTCCCTTTCTTATCTGCCCGATCGAAGATTCTCTCGATCGATCTCGCATATCATGCCGTGCGCACATAGAAACATTTCGATATTTGTATCCGCTCGTCAAATGCACCTGTTCGTGCATCCTTGCCTCCTGATCGCTGCCGTCAGGTCAAAGGGCCGCCACCTGCTATAGAGTCAGGGTCTTTTCCACCGGAAAAGCAAGCAAGTCTCCACGCCTTTTGGCTTGACTGCAACTCCAACGCGCGGCAGAAGGAAGATTAGCGCTAGCGTTAGCAAATGAAATGCCAGGTTGAATAACACGTAGGGTAGTGTTAGGAAAGGCAGTGGGCAGTAAAGGGTAAGCTAATTGTTAGAATATAAACCGTATATGTATTTGTATAGAGATACGGTTGTATATGTGTAATCCTGTTTGTGTCCGTGTCGTATGTGATAAGGACTCTGTCTTGTATTCCCCCTATATATAGATCAATACAAGACACCACAATGCGTGGTTCCTAAACTCTTACATGGTATCAGAGGCAAAACCCTAACCCGGACCGCGTCGCCCTCCTCTTCCGCCGCCACCTACAGCGACCCACCGATACGTCCAAAACGTATCTACTTTCCCAACACTTTTGCTATTGTTTTGCCTCTAATTTGTGCACTTTGGATGCAACTAACACGGACTAACGCTGTTTTCACTGCTCTGGTGTCTCGTTTTTGTGCAGAAATCCAACTTTCAGGAAAATCCTCGGAATTTATGAAGGCCCTATTTTTCCAGAATAATGACGGAGCCAGAAGGACAATTAAGGTGGAGGCCGAGGGCCCCACACCATAGGGCGGCGCGGCCGGGGGCCGCGCGGCCCGTGGTGTGGCCCCCTCGGCCGGCCTCCGACGCCCTCCTTGGACTATTTATCGGCCTCGACCTAAAAACGCACGGGAGAAGTCGAAGTCGCCGAAACCCTCCAGAACGCCGCCCATCGCGAAACTCCGTCGCGGGAGCAGTCTCCGTTTCGACACTCCGCGGACGGGAATTGGAGGAGATCATCGCCGCCACCGCCAACGCCTCTACATCAACCAGCCATGTTTCCCCCATCCATGTGTGAGTAATTCCCCGCTGCAGGCCGAAGGGGATGGTAGGGATTGGATGAGATTGGTCATGTAATAGCATAAGATTGTTAGGGCATAGTGCCTAGTGTCCGTAATTGGTACTTTGATGATATTGTTGCAACTTGTTATGCTTAATGCTTGTCACTAGGGCCGAGTGCCATGATCTCAGATCTGAACATGTTATTGTTTCATCAAGATAATCATTGTTTATGGTCTTACCTATAAGTTGTATACACATGTCGCTGTCCGAACCAATGGCCAAGTGACAAGAATTGGGACAACCGGAGGGGATGGTAGCGCGATGTGAGATCAATGTTTTAATCTTTGTACTCTATTAAAGGGGTACCTTAATATCCAGTAGTTTCCCTTGAGGCCCGGCACACGGCTGGTAGGATAAAAGATGTTGTGCAAGTTTCTCATTGCGAGCACGCACGACTATATATGGAACACATGCCTATTGATTGCTTTGTACTTGGACACCGTTTTATTATTATCTGCAAATGCCTGCTATGATTGTTACATGAGTTTCTCTCATCCATGCAACGTTCATCCGTCCCCGTGCCTGTATTTTAATCCTGCTGTTTACTAAAATCACTACTGCTGTCTTTGTTACTGCTGCTGTTATTTCACCTCACTTGCTATAAACTGCTATCGATAAACTCTTGCGAAGTCTGTTTCAAACTGAATTGACAACTCAATGTTAAGGCTTCCAAGTGTTCTTTGTCCCCTTGTGTCGAATCAATAAATTTATCGAAGACTGTGCGATCCCCTATACTTGTGGGTCATCAAGACTATTTTATGGCGCCGTTTTGGGGAGCATAGCTTTATTTGGAAGTTCACTTGGATTAATATTGTTCGCTGCAAATTCTCCATCATGGGTAAACCTCGCGATACTAAGATCGCCATATTACCATCCACTACAAGAAAAGGTACAATTCTGAATACCTCTCTCTTGATTCACCATCTGTGATTGATAAACTTGCACCGCCGCATGCTTCACATGCGGGTACATCTAAAAGAAAATCTATTGATAATATTTCTGCTGTGCTTGATGATAGTGGTTCTTTGGGATCCTTTCTAGATGCTACAATTGCTAGGTCTAGACAAATTGAAAATACTGAAACTCCTAATGCTACTACACCTGTTAATTCACCTGAACTTGATTATTTTAGTGATGATCCGATGAAGATTATGTGGAGCTTAATGATGATTTTATTGAAAAATGCAATGCTACTACTGATGCAAGAAAAATTAAAAAGTTGCAGAACATGCTGTTAGATATAAACTGTCTCCTGATCCTAAATTTGCCACATCTCCTATAAACATTAAGGATAAAGATTATGATTTTTCTCTGGATCTATCTCATATAGCTATTGTTGAGAAAACACCCTTTTGTGGTACTGAAAAAGAAAGTGCTGTTGAACACGTGATGAGTTATCTACTCTAAAGCTTGTTTTTCGATGATGTCAAGATGCGTACTTACTTTGTTGCTAAAATCTTTCCATTCTCATTAAAGGATGACGCTAAAACTTGGTATAATAATTTGCCACCTAATTCTATTAGAAGTCCAAAAGAACGCTTGATGTTTTCTTCGCAAATACTTTCTGCTAGTGCTCAACATATTTTTCAGAATTTATAATTTTGACCGGGAGATGGAGAGAAATTGCCTGAGGCTTGGGCGAGATTTTGCTCTCTTATTAGAGCTCGGCTGATCATGATTTGGAAAAGCATGATTTACTTGATATATTTTATAGCGGACTAACCATTGAGTCTAGGGCATACCTGGATAGTTGTGCTGGTTGTGTTTTCAGGAAAGAACTGACGACGCTGAAGAATTATTGGCTAAAATAAGCCGGAATCATGATGATTGGACTACGCCTGAACCAACTCCAACGCCAATATTGAAGAAGAGGGGTTTAATTAAATTGAATGATGAAGATATGAGGAAGCCAAGAAGTCTCTCAAGGAGAAAGGTATTAAATCGAAGATGTGAAGAATCTACCTCCTATAGAAGATATATGTGAGATAATTCCCCCTTCATCCATGATTGAGGTAAACTCCCTTCAACGCTTTACTAGAGAAGATATTCCGTATTCGAAACCTCCTGCACAATGCTTAGATGAGTTTGATAATTATATTGTTAAGCAAGAAAATTTTAATATGAGAGTAGAGAATCATTTAATGGAAAATTCTCGAGCTATTAGTGAATTGCATGATATTGTGGAGAGAACCTCCAATGATGTTAAGATGCTTGTTAAACATTTCCATATGATTCAAACTCAAATTGATCAACTCACTAAAGTGCAAAATGACTTGTTAGGGAATAATTCTAAAGAGAAACATGCTTATGAAGTAACAACTAGAGTGTGGATCCTCTATATCCTGAAGGGCATCCCAAAAGAATTGAACAAGATTCTCAACACATTGAACCTAGTGCTCATTCTAGGAAGAAAAGAAGAAGAAATATAAAAATGTTGTAGAATCCTCAACCTGCTAATGATCCTAATAGTATTTCTATTTCGATGCAACCTGAAAGTGGTAATGAACATGATAATGATAATGATAATGATAAGAATGATACTGATAAAGAAGAGGTTGAAGAAGAACAAGAAAAGCATGCTAAAAATAAAAAGTACACTAAAGAAGATTTTATTGCTGCGAAACATGGTAATGAAAGAGAACCTTGGGTTCAAAAGCAAATGCCTTTTCTGCTAAGAAACTAAAATCAAAGGAAGAAGAACACTATAATAAATTCTGTGATTGGATGAAACCTTTATTCTTGCAAATTCCTTTGACTGATGCTATTAAATTGCCTCCTTATTCAAAGTATATAAAAGATATTGTTACTAACAAAAGGAAAATCCCCAATGAGGAAATTTCCACTATGCTTGCTAATTACTCTTTCAATGGCAAAGTTCCAAAGAAGAAGCGACCAGGTATACCTACTATTCCTTGTTCTATTAAGAATAATTATGTTAAAATTGCTCTATGTGACTTGGGAGCCGGTGTTAGTGTTATGCCTTTTTCTCTTTATAAGAGACTTTACTTAGATAAGTTGATACATACTGATATATCTTTGCAAATGGCTGATAAATCTTGCTATTCTGTTGGTATATGTGAGGATGTTCTGTTCAAGTTACTACTAATTGCTTGATATTAACTGATTTTGTTGTGTTGGAAATGCCGAAGATGATAATATGTCTATTATTCTTGGGAGACCTTTTCTTAACACCGCAGGGCTGTTATTGATTGCAATAAAGGAAAGGTTACTTTCAATGTTGATGATAGGGAGCATACCGTTTATTTTCCCAAGAGGATTGAGAAAGCATGTGGAGTTAATACTATTTCTAATGTGAGAACTATCAAAGTGGGAACTATTGATTGTCCTATATATGAGCCTAAAGAAGAATATCAAACTCTCGTGATTGGATCCATATCAATACAATTCAAGGTAACATGATTGATTTGAGGTTTATTTCTTCTTATGCTATGTAAAATTTATTTGGTGACAAGACTTGATCAACCTTGTTAACGAATACTTTTTATATGCATAGAGGTAAACAACATCTCTTTCTTCCTCCACTTGCTCTAGTTGCTGTAGCATTTTTAATTTGCAAAGTCCCTTAGTTATTTGGAGATTTCAAATTTTTTTCCTGGCCAGTAATAATAAACTAAATACCCAAAATGTGCATTTTTCAAAGTTTTCAAAAATTCACAAAATTATACCGTTGGTCCTATTTTTTGACGAGGCACTGAGCACCGGAGGATGACTGTGGGGCACCGGAGGGCACCAAACCACAGGCGGCGGCCAAGGTGGTGGCCGCCACCATGTGGTGTGGGCCCCTCCTTGCCCCACTTTGTCATCTCTTTCTCCCAGCACCTTCTCTCTCCCGAAAAACTCGTACAGGTTCCTCTCTCTCGCTTTTGCTCCGAGTGATTTCTCTCTTTGCTCAGCCCAGATTTCTTGCTGAAATTTGGCACATTTGCTCCTTGGTATGTGACTCCTCCACCCATCCAAGTAGAATTTTGTTTGGTTGAGTAAATCTTGAATATTTTGCTGCTGTAGGTAACATGTTTAGTGAGCTTGCATGCTTGTTCTAAGTGGTAGAAACTAGTTTTGATGCATGATTAGTACTCTAGCAAGTTCCTATGGTAGTTTCCCTTGATTATATGTCACCAAACTAAATTTTATATCACTTGTTGAAAATTTCAGAGAAGCTATGAAGAAGTTCAACTTTGGAGAGTTGTTCAAGAAAGGAACAACCAGCACCGGAGGCCTTCTAGGGCCGCCACCCGGATTAGGCGATCGTACAACGAGGATATCATCGCGCCTAGCTTCGCGCCCGAGGAGGACAACGGGGCTCCTAATGCTTCGTCTTTTCCATGCTATGATTTTCTCAGGAATGCAGGGATATTGGAGGATTTCTTCACCCTTGTCAACAGGGCAGGGTTAACCACCTATGTGGGAGATGAAAGGGAGCAATACTACATGCTCACCAAGAGCTTCAAGTTCCACAACAAGCAATATGAGCCGACAGTTGCATTCAAGATCTATGGTAATCCTGTTACTATGAAATTGGAGGATTTTTGTCGTGCATTGGATATTGTCCCTGTAGGTACAGCAAGTAGGATTGATGACAACCCCGGGACTTGTTGGAGCTCTATCGAGGGATTACCGATGATGATTGTCGCACCATTCAGCGTGGCAAGATAAGAAACATTCAACTCCCTGCCATTAAGTATTTTGCATATTACATTGCTACCAGCATTCTTGGTAGGGAGAACACTAGCAATATTTCTAGTTACCATCTTGCTTTCTTGAATATTGCACTTACTGGTCAGACATCTTATCACCTTGGTGCTCTTATTGCTCGCCGCCTGACTAACAGGGGGCCTATTTTTGGAGGAACTATTGCACTGCGCGTTTTAACATATCTAAGTCTTCCTCTTGATCCTAATGATGTGCCATTGGCCCCTAGGAGACTCGATATTGCTGCTATGAAGAGTCATCATTTTGTTACCACTGATTCTACTTTAGATAATATGGTCTATAGAATGTTTTTTGCTGACGGGGATGAGAAGGAAATCCCTCTTCCCCAACCAGGTTTGTTCAGTATTGACAGGCAATCATGGTCGTGCACTAAGGAGGAGGTGGATGAACATATGAAGATACAAGACTTCCACCAGCAGCATGACTCCAAGGACGCCGAGGCCTCCCACAACCACACCGTCACGTATCCCGGTGCTTCTTCTAGAACATACCCGGAATACGATCCATCTTCGTCATACTACGGAGATATTACCTCATGGGATCGATGGGAGTGAGCTCCACTTAGGCCAAAAGCCTAAGCTTGGGGGAGGTATACCGGCATCACTCATTCTTTGCATACTATGATTGCTGGATACTTGTACATGTTTGTTTTGTTCGTTTGAGTGGTTTTCTAATGAGAGGAAGATGATATTTGGGGAAGTGCTGCCTGAAAACAGATTCTGGACTGTTACTAGAAAAATTCGTGCGCACAGCCAGAGCGTTATTTTGAGCTGCCAATTTTGGTGCAGGTTCCCCAGGTTGTTATCTAACTTTCATTAGTTGAACACTTTTCGAGCTGAGCAACGTAAGATTTTTGTAAAAATCGATTTCTGTACTGCTGTCAGGTTTTGGCAGATTTGTCATCCTGTTGTTATGTGTTTCTTTTAGTTTGCTATTTCTTGTTTTCGCTTTGTTTCTTTCCCAAAACACAAAAAGACCAAAAATATTTCTGTTGTTTCTCTTCACCATTTGTTTGCTTTGGTTTCTTGCATTTGTTTCACTTTATTTGCTATTGCTAGTTTGCTATAAGAAAACCCAAAAAGATTTTGCTTTGTTTGTTTGTTTCCTTTTGTTCTTGTTTCTAATTCGAAAACACCAAAAATATTTGCTGTTCTTCTTTGGTTTGTAAAGTTCTTTATGAGTTCAATGGTCTTCGGTGGCTGGAGCGTGGTTTTCATTTCATATTATCCAAGCTACACAAGTGAAAAGGCAATAATGACGATCTACGACAATTTGATTGTGGTGAGAGGCTGGTATGAACTCTATTTGTTTTCATTTTTGTACATATACTCATCCATGTGAGCATGCTTAGTTGGTTCATGTGAGGTATATGTTATTTGAGAAAGTCTAGTAGTTTATGATCTCTCATGATTAGCTCCAATCTATTAATATGAGTAGCATGTCATGGATGTTTGCTTGCATTGTTTTATTCATAAGTAAGTATGGTATTGTGGTATCCTCCTCTGAATAATTCATTTATATCGACTTGGCACATGCTCACGCATGCATATGACTGAACAAAAGTCAATTAAGCCTCGATGATTTATATTGCTTCAGAGTTCTTGTATCACTTTTATGCCTCCGTTAATTTATTTTGCCGCAAGCATGATTATGACAGTTATGCTCTCTTGATTTGTCGCTCCCTAGTCTATTGCTAGCCTTCACTTGTACTGAGCGGGAACGCTGCTCGTGCTTCCAAACACCTGAAAACCAAGTTGTTCCAAAAGTGTCCACCATAAATACCTATGCATGGCATTTCAAACCATTCCAAGTAAATTCTCATGCGCTACCTTTAAAACCTTCAAAATGCTTCTCAATTTGTGTTTATGTTTCATAGCTCATGAGGAAGTATGTGGTGTTTAGCTTTCAACCTTGTCATTTACTTTTGACGGACTCTCATATGGACTAGTGGCACATCCGCTTATCCAATAATTTTGCAAAAAGAGCTGGCAATGGGATTCCCAGTCCCGAATTAATTAACTTAAATAGACACTCCTCCATGGTTTGTGATTGTTGGACGGCACCCGAAGGATTCGGTTAGCCATGGCTTGTGTAAGCAAAGGTTGGGGGAGTGTCATCATAATAAAAATAAAATAAAAAGGCACTCCTTCATGGTATGAGATTGTTGGCAGGCACCCGAGGATTCGGTTAGCCATGGTTTGTGTAAGAAAGGTTGGAAGGAGTGCCAAATAAATATGCAATAATT
Organism: Lolium multiflorum; assembly: GCA_030979885.1. Taxonomy (NCBI): domain Eukaryota; kingdom Viridiplantae; phylum Streptophyta; class Magnoliopsida; order Poales; family Poaceae; genus Lolium; species Lolium multiflorum. Next base: position 246,437,290 of record CM061747.1, read on the forward strand.
CATGGGAGCCGCTCTTGAAAGTTCGGTTGGCGAGGTAGTTGGTGTACCCATTACCATTCATTGACAACAACAAACACCTCTCAAAATAATTTTACTCCTGTCTTTATAAAAATGAAAAGCTCTAGCGCATGTTAATCCTTCTTCCCTCTGCGAAGGGTCAATCTTTTACTTTTATGTTGTGTCTCCATTATTTCTTTGAGCACTATCTTGAGAGCACAACTGTCATTCTTAGTATAATATGCTTGTCTCAAAATATGATTGATTGTGGTATAACTTTGATGCTTTTATCTTTTGACAATCACTACTTCTAGTCTTTCTATGAACTCCAAAGGTGCCCGGCATTTATGTTTTGCCAATCAAACACGGCAAGCGAGATACCACTTTATCATACTCTCTTATGAACATTGCAATCCTGCTTATATACATGATTCATGATGCTTATTATTAATTGTTGGTACCTCTCCATGATTGACATAGCTGTTAGATGATCTTATTTGCATGTATCTCATTATGAACTGCTTAAGTATTAGCCATAGCATGAGAATATATACATCATATGAGCAAATGTGTTCGTGAAAGTTCTTTTATCGCTCAGTTGTTAACTGAATTGCTTGAGGACAAGCAATAAGCTAAGCTTGGGGGAGTTGATACGTCCAAAACGTATCTACTTTCCCGAACACTTTGCTATTGTTTTGCCTCTAATTTGTGCACTTTGGATGCAACTAACACGGACTATTTGTTTTCAGCAGAACTGTCTGTGTCTCGTTTTTGTGCAGAAATCCAACTTTCGGGAAAATCCTCGGAATTTATGCGAAGGCCCTATTTTCCCAGAATAATGACGGGAGAAGGACAATTAAGGTGGAGGCCGAGGGCCCCACACCATAGGCGCGGCGGGGGGCCCGCGGCCCCGTGGTGTGGCCCCCTCGGCCGCCTCCGACGCCTCCTTCGGACTATTTATCGGCCTCGACCTAAAAACGCACGGGAGAAGTCGACGCAGAAACCCTCCGAACGCCGCCACATCGCGAAACTCCATCGCGGGAGCCAGAAGTCTCCGTTTCCTCCGCCGGGACGGGGAATTGGAGGAGATCATCGCCGCCATCACCGCCAACGCCTCTACATCAACCAGCCATGTTTCCCCCATCCATGTGTGAGTAATTCCCCCGCTGTAGGCCGAAGGGGATGGTAGGGATTGGATGAGATTGGTCATGTAATAGCATAAGATTGTTAGGGCATAGTGCCTAGTGTCCGTAATTGGTACTTTGATGATATTGTTGCAACTTGTTATGCTTAATGCTTGTCACTAGGGCCCGAGTGCCATGATCTCAGATCTGAACATGTTATTGTTTCATCAAGATAATCATTGTTTATGGTCTTACCTATAAGTTGTATACACATGTCGCTGTCCGGAACCAATGGCCCCGAAGTGACAAGAATTGGGACAACCGGAGGGGATGGTAGCGATGTGAGGATCACATGTGTTCACGGAGTGTTAATGCTTTGCTCCGGTACTCTATTAAAAGGGGTACCTTAATATCCAGTAGTTTCCCTTGAGGCCCCTGGCTGGTAGGACAAAAGATGTTGTGCAAGTTTCTCATTGCGAGCACACGACTATATATGGAACACATGCCTATTGATTGCTTTGTACTTGGACACCGTTTATTATTATCTGCAAATGCCCTGCTATGATTGTTACATGAGTTTCTCTCATCCATGCAACGCCCGTCATCCGTCCCGTGCCTACAGTATTTTAATCTCCTGCTGTTTACTAAAATCATCTGCTGTCTTTGTTACTCTCCTGCTGTTATTTCACCTCTACGCTATAAACTGTTACCGATAAACTCTTGCGAGCAAGTCTGTTTCCAGTGCAGCTGAATTGACAACTCCGCTGTTAAGGCTTCCAAGTGTTCTTTGTCTCCCCTTGTGTCGAATCAATAAATTGGGTTTTACTTCCCTCGAAGACTGCCCCTATACTTGTGGGTCATCACCCACCTCCAAAACCCTAGATCCCTTCTTGGCAGCCATGGGCGACGACAGCGAGCGCGCTGCGAGGGAGCTCAAGGAGAAGCAGGAACGCGAGGCGACCAGCAAGCTTGCCATCACCAACCCCGCGACCTCCAGCGCGGGACTCTTCTCCATCTCCTCCTTGAACGCCCAAGCCGTCGGACTCTCCTCCATCAAGGGGCATGTTCCCGTCGAGCTCGCCCTCGACACCGGCGTTCACCGCCAATGGCGCACGTTCTTCCGCGCCGCCCTTCGCAAGTACGCCCTGCTGGATCACATCGACGCGGCTGCTCCGTCCGATCCGACGCCGGAGTGGACTCTGCTCGACGCCACGGTCGTCTCGTGGCTCTATGGGTCCGTCTCCCTTGGCCTCCTCGACGCAGTCATGAAACCGGGCGATGATCCTATAGCCGTCGAGCTATGGACCAGCATCAACAGCCTCTTCACCGACCACAAGATCAACCGCCAGCTTCATCTATCCACCGAGCTCGACGGGCTTGACATGGGCGAGCTGACGATGAAGGACTACTTGACCAAGGTTAAGAGCCTTTCTGATGGCCTTACTGATCTAGGTGCTCCGGTCAACGACGCCAAGCTCGTCATCCAGTGTCTCAACGGCCTCCCCGAGCAATACGACTTGGCCGCCGATCTCATCTCCCTCATGCCCGGGATGAACTTCGACAAATGCCGATCCCTTCTTGAGCTTCAGGACATGAAGAAGAAGAACCGTTGATCCCGCTCTGGTGACATGGCTCTCTACTCCGCCACACCCAACCCAAACCCCAACCCTGGCAAGGGTGACGGCAAGGGAAAGAAGAAGAAGAAGAAGAAACAGGACAAGGAGAAGCAGGATAAAGAGGTCGCGCCCGCTACGGCCCCGGCCCCAGCCGCCCCATCTTGGATGCCAATGCAACTTCCCTGGAACGGTGCCTTTCAGGTGTGGCCCTACGGCCAGGCCGGCTTGCTCGGTCGTCAGCACTACGTGCCCCGCCCCACGCCGCCCTCTCATGCCTACTACGCACATAGCCCATATGGTGCGGTTCCCTCCTACGGCTATGGCACTCCACCATTGCCCCACGGCTACGGCAACACCGCTCCCATCGCTGTGCCTCCGTCTCCGGCACCCTCGACGGCCTCCTGGGACCAACAGGCTTTGCTCAATCAGTTCCAGACTATGGGACTGCAAGCTCCTCCGCGTGAATGGGTGATGGATACTGGCGCATCCTCCCACTTCGCGTCCGACCCCGGTATGCTCACATCCGTGTCTCCCCCTTCACCTTCTTCTCGTGCGGTTATTGTCGGTAATGGTTCCTCTCTTCCGATCACTGCTACCGGCCACGCACGTCCCCTGTCATCCTCCACCCGCCCACTTTACCTTCGTAATGTCTTAGTAGCTCCTCACATTGTCAAAAACCTTCTGTCCGTACGTCAATTCACTACTGATAATCATGTCTCCGTTGAATTTGACCCCATTGATTTTTCTGTGAAGGATCTGCGTACCAGGACCGAGATTCTCAGATGCAATAGCTTCGGAGCTCTCTACCCGGTCCGAGCTTCTTCCACCAGTCCACCCACTGCCTTCCTCGTTGCCGATTCCGCACTGTGGCACCGTCGACTCGGACATCCAGGCCGGCCTGTCATGGACTCCTTAGTTCGCTCTTCAGTTATACCTAGGGAAAAGAATAAAGATAAGACTAGCTTGTGCAATGCCTGTCAGTTAGGTCGTCATGTTCGTCTTCCTTTCTCCTCCACCAATCGTGTAACTGTCGCCCCTTTTCAAATAATACACTGTGATTTGTGGACGTCTCCTGTTGAGAGTATTTCTGGTTTTAAGTACTACCTTGTTTGTCTTGATGATTTCACTCAGTATGCCTGGGTCTATCCTCTACGAGCGAAGTCTGAAGTTTTCTCTCACTTAGCGTCCCTGCATGCCTTGGCTCACACCCAGTTTCAAGCACGCCTGCAAGCTATACAATGCGACAATGGTCGTGAGTTCGATAATTCTCTCCTTCACACGTTTGCCAAAAACCATGGCATATCACTTCGCTTTTCATGTCCATATACATCTCAACAAAACGGTAAAGCAGAAAGGATTATTCACACTCTTAACGACATCACACGCACTCTCCTAATACAAGCTAGCATGCCACCTCGCTTCTGGGTCGAAGCTCTTCATACAGCCGTTCTTCTTCATAATCGGCTTCCCTCCAAAGCCATTGCGGGGCGCGTCCCCTTCCGCGCCCTTCTTGGTAAGGACCCCTCCTATGCTGGTCTTAGGGTTTTCGGATGTCTGTGTTACCCCAACACCTCGGCTGTTGCACCGCATAAACTTGCCCCTCGCTCCGTGCCTTGTGTGTTTCTCGGATATCCGTCGCATCATCTAGGCTATCGCTGCCTCGACAGGTCTACCCAGAAGATCATCATATCTCGTCACGTTGTTTTTGATGAGACGAGCTTTCCCTTCGCTACCACTGTGTCCTCTCCATCGTCCACTCCTTCCTTGCATACCTATGAGTTTTTGCAGGTCCCTGAGCAAACGATGGTGCCGACACCGTATACCGTGCCCGCCACGGTTGCTCCAGCTGTGCCTCCTGCGGCGCCCCCTACGGCGGATCGGTCGTCTGCTGCCCGGCAGCGTGTCGCGCCTGGCTTCTCTGCCGCGGCAGACGAGCCTGTTGCGCCATCACCGGCCCCGACCTCGCCCTCGGCTGCCTGGCAGCCTGCCACGCCTGGCTTCTCTGCCGCGGCAACGCCCTCCACTGCAGCCTCGCCGCCCGAGCTTGCTGCACCTGCACCGGTTCGACGACCGCGTGCACCACCGCCACCACCCTCTCATACCATGGTCACTCGCGCAAAGTCAGGGGTTGTGCAGCCCAAGAAGATTTTTGATCTTCACGTTGAAGGTTTATCTCCCATTCCGAAGACATATCGTGCTGCGCTCAAGGACCCTAACTGGTGCTCAGCTATGACTGATGAGTACGGTGCTCTGCTCTCAAACAATACTTGGGAGCTTGTTGATCCTCCTCGCAATGCAAACATTGTCACAGGGAAGTGGATCTATCGTCACAAGCTCAAGTCTGATGGTTCTTTGGATCGATACAAAGCTCGTTGGGTTCTGCGAGGATTCACCCAACGTGAAGGGATTGACTTCGATGAAACTTTCAGCCCGGTTGTGAAACCAGCCACCATCCGTACAGTGTTGTCTATTGCCCTGTCTAGCAACTGGCCCATACATCAGCTCGATGTCAAGAATGCGTTTCTCAATGGCACTCTAGTGGAAACAGTCTATGCTCGTCAGCCGTCAGGGTTTGTTGATCCCAACTTCCCTGACAAAGTGTGTCGTCTCAACAAGTCCTTATACGGCTTAAAGCAAGCACCTCGGGCGTGGTTTCAGCGGTTTGCCACCTACATCACATCTCTTGGGTTCATTGGCTCCAAGTCCGACAGTAGCCTGTTCATCTATCGGCGTGGACCAGACATAGCATATCTTTTGCTGTATGTGGACGACATAGTATTGACGGCCTCCTCCTCAGCTCTGCTGGCTAGCTTAATTGTCTCGCTTCGGTCAGAGTTTCGTATGACAGATATGGGAGATCTTCATTACTTTCTCGGTGTCTCCGTCAAGCGTAGCAAGGATTGTCTGTTTCTCTCCCAAGAGAAGTATGCGTTAGAGCTTCTTGAGCGTGCTGGCATGTCGCATTGCAAGTCTATAACCACACCCGTTGATACCGCCTCCAAGTTATCAGCCAAATCCAGTGAACCAGTGGCAGATCCTACAGAGTATCGGAGTCTTGCAGGAGGTCTCCAATACTTGACGTTTACCCGGCCAGACATTTCCTATGCGGTGCAGCAAATCTGTTTACACATGCATGATCCTCGAGCAAATCACTTGCTCCTTGTCAAGCGTGTTCTTCGCTACATCCGCGGCACCACAGACTATGGACTGACCTTGTTTCGCCGGAGTTCCAGTAAACTGACGGCCTATTCGGATGCTGATTGGGCAGGATGTCCCGACACTCGACGATCTACCTCTGGCTACTGCGTTTTCCTTGGCTCCAATCTAGTGTCATGGTCTGCCAAGCGACAACACACAGTGTCCCGTTCTAGCGCTGAGGCTGAATACCGGGCGGTTGCAAATGTGGTGGCAGAGACTTGTTGGCTTCGCCAGCTTCTTCAGGAGCTTCATCGGCCAGTCTCGGGTGCAACGATTGTGTTCTGTGATAATGTTAGTTCAGTCTACATGACGCAGAATCCAGTGCACCATCAGCGCACCAAGCATGTGGAGATTGATCTTCATTTCGTCCGGGATCGAGTCACCACAGGCGATGTTAGGGTGCTGCATGTGCCAAGTTCTTCACAGTTTGCGGATATCTTCACTAAAGGATTACCATCTCCTCTCTTTTTGGATTTTCGGGACAGTCTCAACATTCGTAGGACGCCCATTTTCGACTGAGGGAGGGTGTTAGAATATAAACCGTATATGTATTTGTATAGAGATACGGTTGTATATGTGTAATCCTGTTTGTGTCCGTGTCGTATGTGACAAGGACTCTGTCTTGTATTCCCCCTATATATAGATCAATACAAGACACCACAATGCGTGGTTCCTAAACTCTTACACTAATTAGCTGTGGAATTGATTGGTTGACGATGGAATTAAGTTAAGCTGCAGCGAAGGCTGACTTGTGCGGGGCAAAAGTCTATGGATCTCGAAGTAAAGAGAGGGTTCAGTTCATGTGCACCAGCCGTTTGAACAAGGCAGCTCGTCGGTCAGTCAGATCTTAGGCTGCTACGTTCCTGCCAGGGTGCCAAGGACATTTGACCATACCACAGCCTGCGGTGAAATAATTCTGAATTTCCACCATCCTGAAAACTGTTGGGGTGCTTCTAGCTTCTCGTTGGACGGCCAAGGCATGTAGCGACGCGTGGCTGTGTGGTGAAGTGTTGTGGAGTGTAGTGAAATGTAATCAACCAAATCCAGCGGCGGCACGCGCAACGGGGTGCGTTGTTGAATGAATGGAGTGGCGGCGACGTGCTCACGACGGGCAATCAAGCGACGAATCTTGCTGCACGCGACGGCGTAGGCCGCGCAGAGTCGGCCGCCCTGCGCCGCAAAAGGCACGCGCGTCCGTCCACGCACACGCCCCGGCTCGCTTTCGGTCACCGCTGGGCGGCATCGGCATCTCTCGGCCCTGCCTTCCTGCGTCGCCACTTGTCCCCCGCTCGAAGTGGCCGCCTGGCCGGACACCGTGGAGACGTCGTGGCCGATGCTATTTCGAAATATTCGCGCCTGCTGACGGGACGTCGCGTGTGTGGCGGCAAGTGCTGCAGCCCATGAACGTGTCTGTAAGATTTTCAAAAAATATCAACGCGGTAGTTATCGAAATACTATTTAAAGCCAAATTAAAAGAAATTTCATAAATCTAACTTAAATTCAAATTTGGACGAATTTTGTGAAAAAACAAATGATTCACGTGGATAACTTTTTGAAATAATTATAACCCTCTTAAATTTTGTTTTTTCATTCATAAATTGTTGTCGCTCACCTTTTCGTGAGAACCTAAGTCATAAAAAAGAGATGGTTCGCTCTTGGCACCTTAGGACCAAAATTTTGTGCTGCGGAAACTTTGAAGTTCAAACAACACCGTGCACGATGACAAGGAGATTTGCAAGAGATGCTTGCATACATCTGCTTTTCTTCTAATATTTATAATGAGCTTGACAAGTTAAACGAGTTAAGATCTTCTCAACGATATCTCTCAAAGTGGCGCCGTCTGTGGGATTGGAGGCTGCAAGAAGGTGATCTCGATGACATCGTCAACATCATCAACGGCAAGCAATGCGATGGACGGAGGTAAACGGATCCAACCTAATCCAAGATGATGCGTCCAACCGTTGGATGAAAATGGGAAGTGTTGTGAACCCTACGCGTGTCCAAAGGGTAAAAGCGTCTTACCGCTCCAAATTTACTGAAGGGAAGTTACTTTGCGCATGCCGAAAATTACGGAGGACATGTGTCCCCCACTTGCGCGACGTGTCGACGGCGCAGAGTTTTGGATCCACGACCCAGTGGGTTGACAGGAGTCGTGACTTCCCAAGGTGTGCGAACGTGGCTATCGTCAGCAGCGATGTCATTCAAGAAAGCTTTTTCGAGTGGTATAACAAAATATAGTGAAAAAGGAAACTTCGAGTTCTAAAAAGGTGCATGGTTAAAAAGAAAAAACTTCGAGAGCCTATGATCAAATGCAAGCATCTATTCATATGCTCGGACGTTATTCTTATCGGAAGTATTGTTTATACTTCTGATAAGAGGATGAGGCGAAAGAAAAAACACAGTGTTGACCAAAGTAGCAAAATTTGAGCTTACAGCCAAGTGCAAACACTCGGTTGTAACCTCGGGGCTACTCCCATCGGGAGCGCCGGTCACGCACCCGATAAAATATAAGGATGAAAAAACAAGAGAATGGCAAGACAATATAGAATTGCAGATGAAAAAATTTCATCGTACATCTTCGAGTTACACATAACTCATCATGTACTCCCATCGAGAGTTCAATATATTGTCATTAGACAACTCGAAGAAATTCACAATTTCAGCAGCCGATAAAAGCACTCGACAATATATTCTCAGAGCACGTCCGCCGAGGTAAAAACTCTGAATGTCGTAACTCAAAAGAGTTTACAAAGATAATTCCCCAGGATCCGTCCTGTGTGGCGTGGTATCGCACCCGAATGCGCTCTCCCACTTTATCCGTATCAACATATGCGAAGAAAAATCCTTGCGGACGCGTTAGGTACTCGATAAAATATAGCTAGGATTCGATCCACGATAAGTCCTTAAGCGGCACATGTCGAATTACGCCAGTATCCCGATTTCAAGTCCAGGGATTTGAGCTTGAAGTAGGTTTATACGGGTTTGCCACAACAACAGTTAACTGGTACCTGATCCATCAGATGAACCAGCCCCATTTACCGATGTCCCTGTAGAAAATAGATGCTAATCAAAATATTCGATTCTATGATGCGTAAAGATGCGACTCAATTCTACGTTGGAGATTTTACTTGATTCTACGATTAAAGCAAAATCTCGGGGCTACTGACATAGGCATCCCGAATGGGTCTGCCAAATAAGGTACCCGAGGTTATCTGGAGGCCCATGACTCGAAGTTAGGCCCAGAAGCTCGGCGAACATCGATAAGAAATATAGAGTTATATTAGGAATCACGAATCATGTAATCATAGGGGAAAGACTCGGATGGCTTCCCAGAGCTTGTAACTTGTACGGCACGAAATCCATCGGCTCTTCCTCCTATATAAAGGGGAGCAAGGGGAGGAGAAAGGATCGAATCTATTGTCAACATAAACACTAGTTTCTTAGTCGAGCACCTTTTCGGCTGAATCTTCGAGATCTAATTGCCCTCTACTTTCTACGAAACCCTAACTCTACAATATGTAGGCATTGACAAGTTAATATTTTATCACAAAGGGCATCCCAAAGGGCTATTGGGCGCACCTGATAGAAATTCACGCTAAGTCGCTCGCCCCAAACTGGTTTTCTAGCTAAGTCGCTCGCCCCAAGGTTTTCTAGCCTGAGTGGCCCAATAGCCTCTCCAACATCCCCAAATCGTCTCCTCAACCACGGCTTCGTAATGTTCAGATTGGCCGCTCAAGACATCGATCCAGCCGTCATCCGACTCCCAGTCCGGCAACTCCGAGTAGGATGCCGCCAGTTTCTTCATCCACGTGCGCCCAATCTGAACACTCCACTTTTCTTCCCTCGCCGTCCAGTGAACGAGTCCTTGATGCAAAGACCGTGCCGTGCCCAACATTATGCCGGCGTGTGGGCGTGGCCGTGTCAGCTCAGCCACCTTCTTGCCCGGTGAACCAATAGACTAATCGTTGGAATAAGGAAACCGATGACGGCCGGTCGCAAGATTAGATTGCGATCGGCCGTCATCGGCTTCCTTATTCCAACGATCAGTCTATTTGTTCACCGGGCAAGAAGGCGAAGAGTGCAGGGCGCGGGAGACACGGCCTGAAGCGCGGCAACAGTCGGCATGATGCTAGGGAGGCCGGCACGGTCTTTGCATCAAGGACTCGTTCACTGGACGGCGAGAGAAGAAAAGTGGCATCTGTAAAGTACTCTACACTGTGGAGTCCGACGATAGTGGTGATGGCGATTATCATTATTCCCTCGGTGTGTCCAATCGTGGTCCGGCCATGGAGAAAAGCGCGGAGCGCAGGAGACGCGCCACAAGGGAGGCGTGGGACGCGTGTTCTGCGCCGGAGAGAGGTCGGCGTTGTTGTCTCGTCAAGGACTCGTTCACAGAACGGCGGTCGGGGAAAGGGGGCCCGTCTACAAAGTATATTGCGGCGTAGTATAGGTGACCAAACATTCTAATCATCGGCACTAAAATGGAAGAAAGAGCCAAGTGGTATCTCAACTAGATATCATATGCCTCATACTTTGTTGGTCGAAAGAAATATTAACATTCGGGGATGGGGTCAGCGAGGCCATGTAGGATGCACAAGAGATTGATATTTGTGCCATCGCACCGGCTCACGGCCTCACCCAGAGTGTACAAGTGACCAAACAATTTAATCATCGGCACTAAAATGGAAGAAAGGCCAATGCAATTAAGAAGTAGCTAGTATGAACTAAATGGAATGCCTCATACTTTGTTGGTCGAAACAAATATTAACATCAGGGATGGAGTAAGTGAGGCAGGTAGGATGCACAAGATATTGATATTTGCCATCACACCAGGCTCACTTGCTCCACCCAGTGTACAGTGATCACCAACCATCTAATCATCGGCAAGTACAAAAACATCAACAAACCAACAACCATGGTGACATAAGTCAAGATGCTCAACACACATAGCATGCATGGAGCAGATGCTCCAAAGGGATTATTCATCACTTGGTATATAGACCAAGTGATGGCAAAAGAGAGGCCAATCAAGAACCAGTAAATCCAGTAAGTGATAGATATGCCTAAACAAGCAACAACACATAGCATATCCCAGCTAACCAGATGAGACAAGTCTTGGTAGCCAACTTAATCACCTAGCACCACCTAGCTTTTTAAAACCATCAGAAACATTCCATTTTCTTCAAAGGATACCACAGTGGCATTCATTTACATGATCCCCTACTGTGGATATCTCTATTTTCATCAAAGCCAACAAGAAATAGAAATTTATCATTACTCGGTTGAGTTCAAAACAAAGCTGGGGTACCATAAGGGATTACTCATCACTTGGTAGTAACCAAGTGATGCTGGCAAGAGAGAGGCCAAGCCTAAGCTAGTCAATCCAATAGAGATGGATATGCATAAGTAAGCAAGAACACATAGCCTATCCAAGTTAACCAGATAAAACCAACCTTGACAACCAACTTAATAACCTAGCATCACCTAGTCTTGTAAACCATCAGAAACTTCCCATTTTCTTCAAAGGATACCACAGTGGCATTCATTTACATGATTCCCTACTGTGAATATCTCTATTTTCACCAAAACGAACCAATTATCCAACTATGAGATGCAACCAGTGGCAGTAGCAAGAGCTAATGAGGTCACAGCACAGCATAAGCAATCCACACCAGTAAACAAGTCCTCATCACCTTATACAGGTTCAGACTTTGGATTTGTTTCCAACAAAGGTTGGAAAACAAATCAAATCCATTTAGTACCAAGCATAGCACCAATTAATCAAGCAATATAGCAGCATCAGTAACAAGCATAGCACCAATTAATCAAGCAATATAGCAGCATCAGTAACAAGCATAGCACCAATTAATCAACTATAGCTCCATCAGTAACAAGCATAGCACAAATTAATCAAGCAATAGCAGCATGACCTGCACATGACACTTCACTAAAGCCAAAGCTTCAGTAAAGCAATTAATCAAGGCTTTCATGCAGTGCTTGACAGGCAACAACTGCAAGCAATGGGATCATAATTCAATCCCTGTGCACATACCAGATAAATGGCATCAATTAACACCAACTTCTCCCCCCTCTCTGTAATTAGCCAAGTTATACAGAATAAGAAAAGGGGAGCACAACAGCATTTCATCGAGCACAACAAAGCAGCAGCACAACACAACAACATTTCATCGAGCACTTTGTGCTCGCACGGGAGAGGAAGAGGGAGGGAGGGAAGAGGTGGAGCTCACCGACAACAGGGGTGGAGGAGGAGGTTGACGACGACGGCAGGGGTGGAGGAGGAGGAGGACGCGGCGGCTCCTCCTCCTTGATGCGGCGCCGGACCCTCCTCCCGCGCACGCCGGCCCTCCTCCCTCCCGCAGCGGCATGTGCTGATGGTGGCGGGGATGGGTGGAGCGTGGCGGCATGCGGCCCTCGCGGAGGAAGGCGGCGGCGACGGCGCTCGCCATGGAAGGCGGCGACGCGGCGGTAGGGATCGAGGGAGAGAGGGGGTACGGGCGAGGGAGGGGGTGGCAGTGATATAAGAGGCACTATTTCGTGGCGCACCAGAACTAGTGTGCCACAGAAACACTTATTTATGTGGCGCACCAGAACTAGTGCGCCACATAACACTTATTTCTGTGGCGCAGCATGCCCTGTGCGCCACAGAAATAACTACACTAATTATTGGTGGTGGCAGGATGTGGGCCCCATCTAATTTCCGTGGCGCATGGTTTAGTAGTGCGCCACAAAATTAAGCTGGTGCATTCTTTCCGGTGCGCCACAAAAAAGCTTTCTGTGGCGCATTTTTAGTGGTGCGCCACAGAACTAAGCTCCACCTATAAGCGTTTCCCTACTAGTGTTGCATACATTTGTTTTTCTTCTAATATTTGTAATGAGCTTGACAAGTTAAACGAGTTAAGATCTTCTCAACGATATCTCTCAAAGTGGCGCCGTCTGTGGGATTGGAGGCTGCAAGAAGGTGATCTCGATGACATCGTCAACATCATCAACGGCAAGCAATGCGATGGATGGAGGTAAACGGATCCAACCTGATCCAAGATGATGCGTCCAACCGTTGGATGAAAAGGGGAAGTGTTCTGAACCCTACGCGTGTCCAAAGGGTAAAAGCGTCTTACCGCTCCAAATTTACTGAAGGGAAGTTACTTCGCGCGTGCCGAAAATTACGGAGGACGTGTGTCCCCCACTTGCGCGACGTGTCGACGGCGCAGAGTTTTGGATCCACGACCCAGTGGGTTGACAGGAGTCGTGACTTCCCAAGGTGTGCGAACGTGGCTATCGTCAGCAGCGACGTCATTCAAGAAAGTTTCGAGTGGTATAACAAAATATAGTGAAAAAGGAAACTTCGAGTTCTAAAAAGGTGCATGGTTAAAAAGAAAAAATTTCGAGAGCCTATGATCAAATGCAAACATCAATTCATATGCTCGGACGCGATTCTTATCGGAAGTATTGTTTATACTTCTGATAAGAGGATGAGGCGAAAGAAAAAACATAGAGTTGAGCAAAGTAGCAAAATTTGAGCTTACAGCCAAGTGCAAACACTCGGTTGTAGCCTCGGGGGCTACTCCCATCGGGAGCGCCGGTCGCGCACTCGATAAAATATAAGGATGAAAAAACAAGAGAATGGCAAGACAATATAGAATTGCAGACGAAAAAATTTCATCGTACATCTTCAAGTTACACATAACTCATCATGTACTCCCATCGGGAGTTCAAGATATTGTCATTAGACAACTCGAAGAAATTCACAATTTCAGCAGCTGATAAAGGCACTCGACAATATATTCTCAGAGCACGTCCGCCGAGGTAAAAACTCTGAATGTCGTAACTCAAAAGAGTTTACAAAGATAATTCCCCAGGATCCGTCCTGTGTGGCGTGGTATCGCACCCGAATGCGCTCTCCCACTTTATCCGTATCAACATATGCGAAGAAAAATCCTTGCGGACGCGTTAGGTACTATGATGCGTAAAGATGCGACTCATTTCTACGTTGGAGATTTTACTTGATTCTACGATTCAAGTAAAATCTCGGGGCTACTGACATAGGCATCCCGAATGGGTCTGCCAAATAAGGTACCCGAGGTTATCTGGAGGCCCACGACTCGAAGTTAGGCCAGAAGCCCGGCGAACATCGATAAGAAATATAGAGTTATATTACGAATCACGAATCATGTAATCATAGGGGAAAGACTCGGATGGCTTCCCAGAGCTTGTAACTTGTACGGCACGAAATCCATCGGCTCTTCCTCCTATATAAAGGGGAGCAAGGGGAGGAGAAAGGATCGAATCTATTGTCAACATAAACCCTAGTTTCTTAGTCGAGCACCTTTTCGGCTAAATCTTCGAGATCTAATTGCCCTCTACTTTCTACGAAACCTAAATCTACAATATGTAGGCATTGACAAGTTAATATTTTATCACAATGGGCATCCCAAAGGGCTATTGGGCGCACCTGATAGAAATAAACGTTAAGTCGCTCACCCCAAGGTTTTCTAGCCTGAGTGGCCCAATAGCCTCTCCAACATCCCCAAATCGTCTCCGAAGCCACGTAGAATACTGACTGTCGGGCACATTACGCCAGCGACCTAGCCCTAATACCTCCTCTTCTTGGCGAGCTAGGGGATATATAGATCTAGTATTCAAGTTGTTATATATCTTACTTATATCATTCGTGTCATTCTTTTTTTTTCTATTCAGGTCGATTTTGTGTAAAGTTTTATGCCAAATGTTAGCTTTATCAATTTAAAGTTGGGCTCTTCGCGTACATTTCGTCTAGAAAAAGATTATTCAGGCTTTTGTCTTCCATATATTTTTTGTTTCATGGTTGCGAGTTTGGTCCAATCATAGTCTTTACTCTTTAGTCAAGAAATATTTCTAGACGTATAAACGAAAAAAAAAGGTTTCTAGTAGATGTTTGGTGCAAGAAACAGTCAGGTGGTACTAGACCATCGGTGGACTTTGCAACGGCACACCGTCAAAGTAGCAACTAGAACCGGCCAACTAATTTTAATTTTTCAGGTGCAGCCGCTGACTTGTACCATCGTTCACGGACGTCCACGCTGACGCTCGTCATCCATCCAGAACACCAACCCCAGCGCACTGCTACTTGTGTATGACAATCTATGTAGTAGGAACAAGACAAGCGACCGAGACTTTGACAAAGTATCACTACCTTCCTAGAACACTCGGCTGAGCGCCTCTAGATAGAACAAGACTGATCGACTTGCTAGAGATTTGAGAAGGTTCTTTCGTTTCCGACAAGATCAGCTAAGGACGAGGAGCGGTCAAGCCCGGGCCGCGCGTTCCCATCCACCGCCGCGAGCGCGTGCTCCACGACCCGAAAACAGCTTGCTTCTCACGCCTTTTCCCTTCCGTACCTTCTAATCCGCACGTTCCATGTTCTAAACTTGCAATCTCCCAAACCTTTTCTTCTCTTCTTCTCCAACCCTATATATACGCTCACAAACTCATCTGCACAATCTCGAGAATAGAGGACCAACAGAAACTGCGATCCGCAATTCACAAAGCAGAGGAGCTAAGAGAAACGCAAGAAAGAAGACGGCAATGGCTCCGAGCAAGCAATGGACGCGGGTGCGCACGCTCGGCCACGGCGCGTCGGGCGCGGAGGTCTTCCTGGCGGCGGACGACGCTTCGGGCGAGCTCTTCGCGGTCAAGTCCGTGTGCGCATCCGGCGCCGCGGCTCTGATGAGGGAGCAGGCGGTGATGGCCGGCCTCCGCTCCCCGCGCGTCGTCTCCTGCATCGGCGGCCGCGCCGGCCGACACGGGTCGTACCAGCTCTTCCTCGAGTTCGCCCCTGGCGGCTCCTTGGCCGACGAGGTGGCGAAGGGCGGCGGCCTCGATGAACCCACCGTCCGGGCCTACGCCGCGGATGTGGCCAGAGGCTTGGTCTACCTCCATGGGGAATCCATAGTGCACGGAGACGTCAAGGCGCGGAACGTCGTGATCGGCGCCGACGGCCGTGCCAAGCTCACGGACTTCGGGTGCGCGAGGAAGGTTTCCAGCAGCCCGATCATCGGCGGCACGCCGGCGTTCATGGCGCCGGAGGTGGCGCGCGGGGAAGAGCAGGGCCCGGCGGCCGATGTCTGGGCGCTCGGCTGCACGGTCCTCGAGATGGCCACCGGCCGCGCGCCCTGGAGCGGCATGGATGGCGACGCGATCGCGGCACTGCACCGGATCGACTACACGAATGCCATGCCCGAGGTGCCCCAGTGGCTGTCTGCTGACGCCATGGATTTCTTGGCCGGGTGCCTGGTCAGGCAGGCCGGTGACAGGTGCACGGCGGAGCAGCTGCTGGAGCACCCGTTCTTGGCATCCGCTGTTGTGCTCGACAGGAAGATTGAAGATGTCAAGAACAAGTGGGTGTCGCCCAAGAGCACCCTCGACGCGGCGTTCTGGGAGTCGGAGTCGGACACCGAGGACGAGCTGTCAGCGTCGGAAAGGATCAAGGCATTGGCCTGCCCCGCCTCGGCGCTCCCGGACTGGGACGCCGATGACGGCTGGATCGACGTGCTCTCCTCAGCACCAACGGAAGGGCCAGACTCCAACGCAGTTGCAGTGCCGGCCGAGGAGACGGCTGGCCTGGACGACGCATTGACAAGCGAAGAACCAACAGCAGAGGCCGCCGGCGTTCTCGACATTTTCGTTGACAGCAGCACCTGTAGCAGCAGCAATGTAGGAGAACCGTGTGATGATTCAGTGGTGCGCACTGTGCATCAGCCTTTACAAATTTCATTTTGGCATGAATTGGTTCCATGTAAACTATTTTGCGACGTAAGCACTAATGCAATTGATTTCCTTCTTGCACAAACACTCTGCTTGGCACTGCTGCTCTGTTTCTCTGCGCATGGTACCTCACCTGCCCTTCATTGCGACACGTTCGATTAGCATTTTCCAAGAAAAATAAGAACAGGTTCACGTAAGTAAGGGAATCTCTGGCCGATCCATTATTTTTTTGAGAATTAACTCTGCCTGGCCAATCCCTTAAAAAGCTTTAATTTCTTAGACTAGTCACAATACATAGTATCATATAGAAGTATCATGTGTATGATACTACTATATGTTATTATGTCCACAATCCATGGTATTATATGCTAGTATCATAATCTTCTTATATTAATTGATTTGTAGAATCTCAATGCAAATATATGTACAAGATTTGTTTGACATTAAATTTTCTAGTACTACGTGCTATGATACGGTATCTACCTATGATACTACTATCATCTCTCCCATCTTTAATCACACTGCCACATCAGCTTTTTACATGCATGGATTGCATGATACTACCTATGATACTCCCATTGTGGGTAGTCTTATAGTCTTTAGCTGACCGCACCTAGCTAATCTTCTAACCGGTTAGAGCAATTCCAGTAGTGTAGCCAGCTGCTGGCTATAAACTAAATGATATGTCATTTATAGCTAACTTAGAACTAACATATACAATAGTGAGCTATAAAAATGTAGTAATTTATTAATGTATGACCTACCTTTCTCCCGCACAAAAGTGCCTAGAAGCACGTGCTAGAGCTAGCTTTTACATAAGAGCCCACTTTCCTTCTTTCCCCTCCTCTTTCTCCTCCAATTAAGAGCAAGAATAATAGGAGAGTCAGCAGTTGAGTACTACTCCCTCCGACTCAAGGCTTAAGGCGCTAATTTATCAGCGCGGTTATTAAGGAAGGGTTAGGAAGAGGAAAAAGTATCGGCACTTTCCTCTTTTACCCCTGCATGCACGGCGGAATCAAGGGAGATTTCATGTTCTCGTGCGTAGCTGGGTCTAAGGGGCAGTTTCCTCTTTTACCGCTGGAGGCAGTTTCCCCTTTTATTGCACCAACCAGCGTTTAAGATGGAAAGGATTGAGAGGCAGCGAATTAAATTGGTGCAGAAGACAAAGAATAAAGTTGCCGCGCATAGAAATAACTACTCCTCGTTTTGAGGACGACGGGGTATGAGAAGTAGGGTAGAAACGAAAACATAGCGACTGCCCACGTTCCGCGCCTTAAGCCTTGAGGAAAAAACGGAAAAAAAATTACGCCCTAAGCCTTGGGTCGGAGGGCCTCCGATTCAAGGAATAATGCGCTCTTGTTTTACGTGCTTTTCGTTTGACTAAGTATTAATTTAAATATATAAAGATTGTTTGTATGAAATTAACATCATTAGAAAGTGTTTTTCAATACAAATCCAACGATACTAATTACATATAATATAACCAAGATTTTGTTGCTCAATTTTTATGGTCAAAGTTCATCTTGAAATACGCGTGCGCTATATTCCTTGGGACGGAGGTAGTATATGTTTTTGACATGTCATCTATAGTCTACTTGTAGTCAGCCCATACAATAGGTAGATACAAGTATGAACTACTTTAGATGCATATGGCCCACTTTGCAATCTCACAAAGTGCGTGGGAGCACGCGCTGCACCTGGCTATTATCCTGTGGCCTTCTATCCTTCTCTCTCATCCAACTCAGTATATCCTTCTCTCTCATCCAACTCAGTAAAACTATATTATATTAAATCTTATAGCCTCCTGATTGTACCTTATTGTACCGGCTCTAAGCAATAATATACTAATTTAATCATTATAGCCAGCTGAGTAGGACTTATTGTATTTTCTCTTAGAGGAGCAAAAGTTATAAGAGTTGCCCCTAAAACGAACGCCTACACCCTCAAATAAACTCGACACTAGCCTCTATGAAGAGTAATTTTAGCGATTCCCGCTCTAACACCTCAACATTCCCACCCCCTCGTTTTCGTCTCCATGCCTTCTTACCGACACCAATGCCCCGACTATGGCCGAAATGGAATCGGAACGCGCAACCCTGTCAACTATCGACCATCGCTTTGACACCAATGTCAAGGAAGTGGTTGGGGACGACAAATTTTATGCAGGCCACCTCACCGTCAATTAAGGCCGGTGACAAGTACTCTTGCAAGACAACAAGGGCAGCGCTGAGCGTTCCCCGGGGGATCAAATCCCCGATCCCCCGGTTCGCCAGCCACACGATGTAAATCATAACAACCGTCAATTGTAGTCAACGCTCTCGCACGGAAAAGAAAATAGTAGTAGAAACACAACCATCGAAGAAAAAAGAATCTCCTCCTCCTCCGACCCGCACGACCTGTAACACGCAGACGATGTCAAGTCCCGCCGGCAAAAGCACCGCGGCTCCGGCAGCACCGCCGCCCGCTCTGGCAGCAACTCCGTCCTCTCCGGCAGCGCCGCCTGCTCCGGCACCATCGCCGTCCGCTCCGGCAGCAACGCCTACTACAGCAGTACCGCCGTCCTGGGCTTGTAGCATCGCCGCCGGCCTGGCAGCACTGCGCAGGCCTCGCCGCTCTCCTTGCAGCACGACGACGCCCTGTTTGTAGCAACCACCACCGGCGTTTGCAGCAACTATCGGCGCCGCTTGTACAAATTCACCGCCCTTGTAGCAGTCGCCGCCGCACCTCTGCCGCCGATTAGAAGTCGGCGCTCGTTGTCCCCGCTCGCTGGTTGTAGCTTGTAGCAGCCCTGCCTGCCGATTGTAGCAGCCCTGCCAGACTATTGTAGCAACGCGATTGCCGATTGTAGCAGCGCTCAGGGCTATTGTAGCAACGCCGCCGAGGCTGATTGTAGCAGCGCTCCCGGGCTATTCTAGCAGTGATGCATGTCGAATGTAGCAGCGTCGCCAGGCTACTGTAGCAGCGCCACCGGGGCATGTAGCAGCGACGCGAATGTAGCAGGGTCGCCGTGCTATTGTAGCAGCTCCATCGGAGGCTTGTAGCAGCGCCGCCGGAGGCTTGTAGCAGCGACGTCGCTCATCGCCGGCAACATCAGCACAAGGCCCAAGCATCAAACGGCAGTCCCTCGCGGGAGTGGAAGTGCAGGGAGGGGAGGTATAGGAGGGACGAGATGGAAGGTCGACGGTAGCAACGGGACAAGCACCGACCGGAGGAAATTGTTGGGCATGGGAGGATGAGCTGCAGGCGAGCTCAGCCGCCCACTCCACGGCACAGATGCGCGGCGGCGAGAGCGAGACTGTGAGTTGTCCGGCGGCGCGAAAGGTGGCGGTACGAGGAGGCAGTGAGAGGAACGACTAGGATACTAGTGCGAGTGCACGCGAGGTCCCAGGGGAAGCCATCGCGCCACAGTGAGATTGGGGATTTTTCGGTGGGAAAATCGTCCGAGGAAGGGCGCCAGAGCTTTGGTGGCGAGCGGCAGAGGCATGGGTGGTCGGCGAACTGCAGCATATGGCCTTGCAGCTCGACGGGATGCGCCGCAGATGAGAAATATGCCAGAAGAACGTGTGGAGGAAGAACACTCGGAAGGGATAACGGTCGGTGTGCTGGGCACGTACCCCTCGCTGCCTCCACGCGGATGGACACGCGGCGTCCAGCTGAGGCGGAGGATGAGAACGAGGGATCCCCCGGGGGTTTGTAAGCGTTTTCCTTAGAAAAATGTGTATATTATTTGCATGCATGTTTAACCAAGTTTTTTCTTTTACTTCTGCCCTACCAGGCAAGCACCTCCCCCCTGCGACCTATGTATTTTTTGATGCTCTAGCGGCTATCTGGAACTGGATCAGCGTCTGAATCCAAAACGTAGATGTCCAGTGAATGTCCAGTCTCGCATGGTCCGGTCCATCTCCAATCCACGATACAGTGACACATATCCACGTCCGTCCAAGTCCAACCAGCTATAATAATGGATTTGTCCCTCGCGAGCGCACCTGGGCTCTCTGTTCTGCCTTCGTCAACCTCCCGATCCCCATCCTAAAAATAAAAAACTCTCAATCCCCTCCCATGTTCCGATCCCTGTCCTGCCTGACTGCCTCATACCAGGAGAGTTCGTCGTCTACAGGAGCTGCGGCCGCCCCCTCGCGGAGGTGACCGGCGGATGCCGGCTCTATTTGCGACGGTGGCGTGCCTGGGCTTCCTGCGCTGGCGCGGGATGTGGAATTGAAGGCATACATGAGCGCCGACAACGATGGCGCGGTGTCGGACGAAGCAGAGGAGGAGCGTGTTGAGTTCAGCTTCACCGTTGCCGGCGACGTCGCGTTCGGCAGCGCCAAGGTGGTGGCCGTGGATCCGGTCGGCGAGGACGGCGGCGTCGCCAACGAGGCGGCGGAAGCTGCAGGCGCACCAGCCTTCGGATGCGGTGCAGGCGATCAAGGCCGAGGAGCGGCGCTTCGCCAAAGAGGTGGATGGCAATGGTCTCGCACTCACCGGCGCTCCGGTCTGGTGGCCGTTCTCGTCCATAGGATAATGGAGTCCCACTTCAGATAGGAAATAAAACGACCACGTCAGATGCATTGTTCAGCGTGTCCGGTGGATTTTGGATCGCCCACTCTTTAGGTCCACGGTCCACCCAATAGTGTTGGACCAAATGTCCACTAATATCCACGTCCAATGTAATTCAATCCAATTGTGTCCAACAAAAATAAGTCCATAGTCCATTGGACTATGCTGATCCAGTTCCAGATTTGACGTTCTTTGAAAAAGGGCTAGGTAGTTTGAGTCTTGTGTTATGATGGTTTAATCGAATATCTTTTCATATCCACATTTATAAAGTAGTGGTGTGTAGCTAGTCCATAGATTTCGTGGGCCCTTGGATGACACGATATCAAGTGGCCCTTGTTCATAGTGGACAAGCTTTCCTAGGTAGGGGGCCATGGCCCCCCTACTCTAGAAAATACCTTAAATATATCTATCTATGTTATGTAGCCCGATCTCTAAAATTGTGTAATCCCTTATAGCGTGTTTGGTGACTGAAGATAGGGAATGGGAGTTTGGGCTGGGAAGTTTTTTTGGGGGATTAACAAAGGAAATTGATTATTAGTCCCAACTAGCATGGTGGTCGTCTTAATTTTTTTAGTAGATAGAGAGGAGCTTCATCTTTGGTGTGTCGACAACTATCAAGAAATATATTTACATATTTATAGATATATTCATATTTTGTAGAAAATAGTATTAGTTCATCGATATTGATATAAAAGGTGTGTTTTATCACACGGTATCAGAATTATAGGAGATCATCCACCATGTATATTGTTCCGAAAGCTTTTAATCAAAGAAAATATGCTTTGAAAATATATAAGTGTGATGAATAGATATATTATCGCGCCCATTTCAATCAGAGTAGATCGCAACCTTGGCGATACGGTAAATTATCGCGCCCGGTCCTACTGCAAAGGCCACGTAGGCAGCAATGACAAGAAGCTTGACCACAAGTAGAATGCATGAGAAGACAATATACTTTATCTGCAGGAGGAAGAAGAAATAGACTGCCGCCATGACAGTGGTGGCCGTGGAGCAGCCGATGCTAGCCATGAAGAACCTGCACGTAAACCTGTCACTGATTAGGGAGCTCAAATGTACCCAAACTGAATCCGTATGAGAAATTTAAGCAAACAACAAAACCAAACAAACCCAGGCAGATGTGTATTGGCACCGAATCTGAAGCTCTGAACTGAACCAAATGACATCTCGCCCTGAACCGCAGTTTTATAATATGGGTTGAGATTAGGACCTAGCTGAACGAGGCCTAATCGCCTTCCAGATCGAGGCTGCATGGATGTTCTAGTGCCCTGTCTATGCAATGAGCGACATGGGAAGAGAAAGAGTCGGGCGACGCCGAAGGCTGTAAGGAGGAGCGCTGTCGTGGGCGGCACCGCTGGGCGAGAGGGACAATCTAAGGCTCAAAATAGCGAGCGGAAAGAAACCATAGCAGTGGTGTGTTTGCCGGTCCATAGATCTCGTGGGCCCTTGAGAAACACGATATTAAGAGCCCCTAGTTCATAGTGCACAAGCTATCCCAGGGCAGGGGGCCATGGCCCCCTGTTGTATGAAGTTCTTAAAGATATCTATATATGCTAAATTATAAATATTATTCAAAGGTTAAACTGAATGGATGGTGTTTCAATAATGAATGGGCTATTTGATTGTGTTTCACAAGTTGAACATGGAATCCATAAACTATTTCACAAGTTGGAAATGGAATCAATCTAGTGTTTTATTTCTTGGACATGTTTCACATAGTTAAAAATAGATGGACGTTATTTCAATAATGCATGGGTTGTACAACCGTGTTTCACAAGTTGACCATGTATGCCTTCTAGTGTTCAATTCTCCGGACATGTTTCACAATAATTCCAAATGGATGGAAGGTGTTCAATAATGCATTGGTTATTTGATTGTGTTTCACAAGTTGAAATGGAATCCTTCAACTGTTTCACAACTTGACCATGAAATTATTCTAGTGTTTAAGTTTTTCAGGCATGTTTCACATTAGATAAAAATGGATGGATGGTGTTTCAATAATGAATGGACTATTCTGTTGTGTTCCACAAGTTAACCGTGGAATCCTTCTAGTGGTTTAGTTCTCCATGCATGTGTCACATTAGTTTCCAATGGATGGACGGTGTTTCAATAATGCATGTGATATTCCACAGTATCTCACAAAATGGATGAACATTTAAATAATCTCGTCGTTTTATTTCCACATTTATGCTGATGTTTCACAAATTTTACAATGATGCGTGGGCTTTATGATTGTGTTTCACAAGTTCACCATGGGATCCTTCAAGTTGTTTTATTTCCAC
The DNA here is from genome assembly GCA_030979885.1 of Lolium multiflorum. Classification (NCBI taxonomy): domain Eukaryota; kingdom Viridiplantae; phylum Streptophyta; class Magnoliopsida; order Poales; family Poaceae; genus Lolium; species Lolium multiflorum. The sequence continues at coordinate 246,460,843 of CM061747.1, forward strand.
AACTAAGTTGATGTTTCACAAATATTTCAGTGTTGCACGTGTTGGATATATGCCCGGGAGGCAATAATAAAAAAGTTATTGTTATATCTTAGTGTTTATGATAAATGTTTACACCTTCATGCTATAATTGTATTAACCGAAAACATTAATACATGTGTGTTGTGTAAACAACCAGAGTACCTAGTAAGTCTCTGGTTAAACTAGCTTGTTGATTAACAGATGATCGTGGTTTCCTGATCATGAAAATTGGATGTTATTAATAACAAGGTTATGTCATTAGGTGAACGATATAATGGACATACACCCATAATAAGCGTAGCATAAGATCAAATCATTAAGTTCATCTTGCTATAAGCTTTCGATACATAGTTACCTAGTCCTTCGACCATGAGATCATGTAAATCACTTACACCGAATGGGTACTTTGATTACATCAAACGACACTGCGTAAATGGATGGTTATAGATGGGATTGAGTATTCGGAAAGTATGAGTTGAGGCATATGGATCAAGAGTGGAATTTGTCCATCCCGATGACGGATAGATATACTCTGGGCTCTCGCGGTGGAATGTCATCTAATTTGCTTGCAGGCATGTGACAGGGTCACAAGAGATGACATACCACGGTACGAGTAAAGAGTACTTCACGGTAACGAGGTTGAAATAGGTATGGAGATACCGATGATCAAACCTCAGACAAGTAAAGTATCGCGCGACAAAGGAAATCGGTATCGTATGTAAATTGTTCAATCAATCACTAAGTTATCGATGAATGTGTGGGAGACATTATGGATCTCTAGGTCCCGCTATTGGTTATTGATCAAACCTCAGACAAGTAAAGTATCGCGCGACAAACGAAATCGGTATCGTATGTAAATGGTTCAATCAATCAATAAGTTATCGATGAATGTGTGGGAACCATTATGGATCTCTAGGTCCCGCTATTGGTTATTGATCGAGAGGAGTCTCGGTCATGTCCGCATAGTTCACAAACCGTAAGGTGACGCGCTTAAGATTCGATGACGTATAAGTAGATTCAGAATATGAGAGGGAGACCGAATGTTTTTCGAGTCTCGGATAGGATCCGGACATCACGAAGGTCGGAATAGTCTGGAGAATAAGATTCATATAAGGAAAGTTGATTTCTGGGGTTCGAAAAAGTTCGGGATTTTTTTGGTGGAAGATCGAGAAGATTCTAGAAGATTCTGCGGGGTCCACCAGTGGGCCCACGATCCTAGGAGGGCCAACATGAGCCGAGGGGGTGCAGCCCAGCCCTAATGGGCCAGGCGCACAAGCACCACAAGGCCCAGTGATGTCTACTCACGCTTCTTTTCCTGTAGACAGTGTTGGGCCTCCAAAAGCAGAGGTTTGTAGAACAGCAGCAAGTTTCCCTTAAGTGAATCACCCAAGGTTTATCGAACTCAGGGAGGAAGAGGTCAAAGATATCCCTCTCAAGCAACCCCTGTAATCACGAACAAGAAGTCTCTTGTGTCCCCAACACACCCAATACACTTGTCAGATGTATAGGTGCACTAGTTCGGCGAAGAGATAGTGAAATACAAGTAATATGGATGTATATGAGTAGTAATAGCAATCTGAAATAAATATGGCAGCGAGTAAACATGCAACAGAACAATAAGTAAATGGAGATTCGATATTCGGAAACAAGGCCTAGGGATCATACTTTCACTAGTGGACACTCTCAACATTGCAATCATAATGGAATATAAATAAGCACTTCACTATGCTATTCTGAATTACTCTCTGGCAGGATAACGAACTCTAATTCATCATGTAGGCAAACCTTAAAGATGTATTCCCAAGTACTAATAAACACCCCACGCTGTCACTGTGAGCATTCATAGGAGGTACTAACACACCACAATTTCATAGAGACATCCAATCATAACTCAGTGAATAAGTATTCTGTGAAATATAGCCTAAGAGACCCACACGGTGCACACACTGTCACCTTTACACACGTGGGACAAGGAGTCTCGGAGATCACATAAGTAAAATCCACTTGAATAGCATAACAACATCTAGATTACAAAGCTCATCATATGGATCTCAATCATGTAAGGCAGCTCATGAGATCATTGTATTGAAGTACATGGGAGAGAGATGAACCACATAGCTACCGGTACAACCCTTAGCCTCGATGGAGAACTACTCCCTCCTCACGGAGACAGCAGCGGTGATGAAGATGGCGGTGATGTCGATGGAGATGCCTTCCGGGGCACTTCCCCGTCCGGCGGCGTGCGGAATAGAGACTCTGTCCCCCAGATCTTGGCTTCGCGATGGCGGCGGCTCTGGAACTTTTCTCGTACCGTGGCTTATTCTTCCGAAGTTTTTAGGTCAGGAAGGCTTTTATAGGCGGAGAGTCGGAGTCGGAGGGGCCACGGTGGGGCCAGACAATAGGGGGCGCCCCCCTGGGCCGTGTCGCCACCATGTGTGGGGCCCCTAGGGCTCCCCTCTGGTCCCTCTCTGGCTCTTTGGAAGCTTCCGGGAAAAATAAGGTTCTGGGCGTTGATTTCGTCCATTCCAGAATATTTCCTTACTAGGATTTCTGAAACCAAAGACAGCAGAAAACAGGAACTAGCACTTCGGCATCTTGTCAATAGGTTAGTTCCGTAAAATGCATAATAATGACATAAAGTGTGTATAAAACATGTAGGTATTGTCATAAAACAAGCATGGAACATCAGAAATTATAGATACGTTGGAGACGTATCAGCATCCCCAAGCTTAGTTCCTACTCGTCCTCGAGTAGGTAAACAATAACAAAGATAATTTACGAAGTGACATGCTACCAACATAATCTTGATCCAATAATGATGTAAAGCATATGAACTGAGATCAAATCACTCAAAGCAAATGTCTATATTGATATAAGAGATGATAATGCAAGAGTTAAACAAGCTAGAAGTTTTCATGAACTATTGCTTTAAAGACATGAAACCGTACAAAGTTCATTAAAGATGTGTTAAGTATCCAGCGTAAAAGTTCTATCCTTCATTCCAAGCATCAAGTAAATTTTCACAACATAAGAAGGATCCAGTCAAGTAAACAGAAACATGAACGTCATGAATCAACTGTTGCGAAGTCTACTCAACCGGTGAGCGCAAGCATTTGGTATTAGCACCAGGATGTTATGGCATAAAGAACGTTAATGGGGGTTTGGAAGGCCAAAAAGAAAGTCTTACAAAGCTATAAGTGATCATTAGACAAGAGGAAGTCTTATGATCGAAGCTATGCAAGGAGTAGTGATTGCCATGCAATGGATGCACATAGAGCTATATGTGTATGAAAGCTCTCCAATGGAACTAGTGGGGGTGCATCCAACTTGGTTGCTCATGAAGACCTAGAGAACTTTTGAGGAGGCTCATCATTGGAATATACAACCCAAGTTCTATAGTGTAAATTCCCCACATAGTTATACTAGTAAAACATGAAAACTCTCTCATATGGAGTGTAGGTGCTAAACATGAGCACAAATGATGACTATGAATAATGCAGGTGCTAAAACATGAGCACAAGTGTGGATAAAAGATAGTAATGCTGCCCCCTTTTTCTTTCTCTCTTTTTTTCTCTTTTTCTTTTTCTTTTCTATTTTTTTCTTTCTTTTTCTCTTTTGATGGCCTCCATGGCTCTTTTCACTTTTAGGGGCAACATCCTAATATGACAACACACTTTTTGGTACAAATAACTCATAATGAATGAAACATGATGTATAAAACTGTATGCCTCTGCCAGTGTAGCAGGATGTGCAATGATCTAGCGTAACATGGGTAAACCTCACATCAGCTGTATAGAATCATGCAAAGCAATATATAAATAATAAATGACAACATGTGATGTAAAATGGAAGTTGCATGACAATATATCTCGGAACAGCTATGGAAATGTTGTGGTAGGTAGGTATGGTGGCTGTTTTGAGGAGATGTATGGGCTTATGTGTAGGAGAACAAGAGAAAGTCCTCCCACGGGTTTGGATGTACCGGCGAAGTATGCACAATTCTCAATGTGAGCAAAAGGCAATGCACAGTACCGAAGAGGCTAGCAAATTTGGATGGTGGAAGTGCCAAAAACCGTAGCTTAACATTAGTCAAAAAGAACTCACAAGCTTATTGCAAACAATTGGCAGGTTCATCATTAAGAGCATGATTAAAATTTACTCCAAGGAGGGCCGTTCACGGTGGCACAAGTACCCCGCTAGCTCCCTCGACCTTCAGCACAACTTAGTTATTACAATGAACTCTCAGAGATGGAAAGCTATCAAGTCCAACTACACCTTCAGCCATTTAAATAGAGTTTGTAGTACGGCACAAGCTTAAAGACAACAATCCACTACTAATTTTAACTTATTTATCCAGCAAGCTTTACCATCTAAATACCTCAAAATGTTTGCAAAGAATCAAGTTATCAAAGCTCAATGATCTACAAGATTATGCAAGTATTTCATTATACCACTACCACATGCAACATTTTCTGTTTCCAACCTTCGCCATGAACATTAAAAGTAAAGCTAAGAACACTAGTGTTCATATGAACAAGCGGAGCGTGTCTCTCTCCCACACAAGCATGAATTTATTCAGATAATTAAAAATAACAAAAACGAAAATAAAAGCACACAGACGCTCCAAGTAAAGTACATAAGATGTGACGGAATAAAAATATAGTTTCAATAGAAGAAACCTGATAAATTGTTGATGAAGAAGGGGATGCCTTGGGCATCCCCAAGCTTAGATGCTTGAGTCTTCTTGAAATATGCAGGGATGAACGGGGCATCCCCAAGCTTAGACTTTTCACTCTTCTTAATCATATATCATCCTCCTCTCTTGACCCTTGAAAACTTCCTCCACACGAAACTCAAAACAAACTCATTAGAGGGTTAGTGCATAATCAAAAATTCAAATGTTCAGAGGTGACATAATCATTCTTAACACTTCTGGACATTGCCCAAAGCTATTGGAGGTTAAAGGAACAAAGAAATCCATCAAACATAGCAAAAGAGGCAATGCGAAATAAAAGGCAGAATCTGTCAAAACAGAACAGTCCGTAAAGATGAATTTTTCAGATGCACTAAACTTGCTCAGATGAAAATTCTCAAACTGAATGAAAATTCCGTACATATCTGAGGATCACGCACGTAAATTGGCAGATTTTTCTGAGTTACCTATAGAGAATACTACTCAAATTCGTGACAGCAAGAAATTTGTTTCTGCGCAGTAATCCAAATCTAGTATGAACCTTACTATCAAAGACTTTACTTGGCACAACAATGCAATAAAATAAGATAAGGAGAGGTTGCTACAGTAGTAACAACTTCCAAGACACAACAAAACAGAAGTGCAGAAGTAAAATCATGGGTCATCTCCGAAGAAGTGCTTTCTTTATAGCCATTAAGATGGGCTCAGTAATTTTAATGATGCACTCGCATAAGGATGAGAATTGAAACAAAGAGAGCATCAAAAAGCAAATTCAAAACACATTTAAGTCTAACCCACTTCCTATGCATAGGAATCTTGTACACAAATAAATTCATGAAGCATAATGCAACAAGCATAGAAAGATAAAACAAGTGTAACTTCAAAAATTTCAGCATATAGAGAGGTGTTTTAGTAACATGAAAATTTCTACCACCATATTTTCCTCTCTCATAAAGATTTTCAGTAGCATCATGAACAAACTCAACAATATAACTATCACATGAAACATTCTTATCATGAGCTATATGCATAAAATTATTACTCTCCACATAAGCATAGTCATTCTTATTAATTGTAGTGGGAGCAAATTCAACAAAGTAGCTATCATTATTATTCTCATCAAGTGTAGGAGGCATAGTATAATCATAATAAAATTTACTCTCCATAGTAGGTGGCACCAAAAGACTACTATCATTATAATCATCATAAATGGGAGGCAAAGTATCATCAAAGAAAATTTTCTCCTCCATGCTTGGGGGACTAAAAATATCATGCTCATCAAAACCAGCTTCCCCAAGCTTAGAATTTTCCATAGCATTAACAACAATGGTGTTCAAAGCGTTCATACTAATATCATTGCTACTATCATGCAAATAAGGTTCCATAGGTTTTTTAATTTTCGCAGCAAACAATCCATGTCTTAACTCAGGAAATAGATTAAAAAGCTCATAGTTATTTTCCATTATGCCCAACTAGTGATAAACAAGAAACAAAAAGATGCAATTGCAGGATCTAAAGGAAATAGCTTCGAGCACTTACAACGGTGCCAGAAAATAGCTTAGTTGCCTGGGACCAGAGTGTCACTTTTACCTTTCCTCCCGGCAACGCGCCCAAATAGCTTGATGTCTACTCACGCTTCTTTCCTGTAGACAGTGTTCCTCCAAAAGCGAGGTTTGTAGAACAACAGCAAGTTTCCCTTAAGTGAATCACCCAAGGTTTATCGAACTCAGGAGGAAGAGGTCAAAGATATCCCTCTCAAGCAACCCTGCAATCACGATACAAGAAGTCTCTTGTGTCCCCAACACACTCAATACACTTGTCAGATGTATAGGTGCACTAGTTCGGCGAAGAGATAGTGAAATACAAGTAATATGGATGTATATGAGTAGTAATAGCAATCTGAAATAAATATGGCAGCGAGTAAACATGCAACAGAACAGTAAGTAAACGGAGATTCGATGTTCGGAAACAAGGCCTAGGGATCATACTTTCACTAGTGGACACTCAACATTGCAATCATAATGGAATATAAATTAGCACTTCACTATGCTATTCTGAATTACTCTCTGGCAGGATAACGAACTCTAATTCATCATGTAGGCAAACCTTAAAGATGTATTCCCACGTACTAATAAACACCCCACGATGTCGCTGTGAGCATTCATAGGAGGTACTAACACACCACAATTTCATAGAGACATCCAACTCAAATCATAACTCAGTGAATAAGTATTCTGTGAAATATAGCCTAAGAGACCCACACGGTGCACACACTGTCACCTTTACACACGTGGGACAAGGAGTCTCCGGAGATCACATAAGTAAAATCCACTTGAATAGCATAACAACATCTAGATTACAAAGCTCATCATATGGATCTCAATCATGTAAGGCAACTCATGAGATCATTGTATTGAAGTACATGGGAGAGATGAACCACATAGCTACCTACAGCCCTTAGCCTCAATGGAGAACTACTCCCTCCTCACGGGAGGCAGCGGTGATGAAGATGGCGGTGATGTCGATGGAGATGCCTTAGGAAATTCTCGTCCCGGCGGCGTCTTGGGAATAGAGACTGTCACCCAGATCTTGGTCGCGATGGCGGTGGCTCTGGAACTTTTCTCGTGCGTGGCTTATTCTTCCCAAGTTTTTAGGTCAGGAAGGCGCGAGAGAAGTCGAGAGGGGCCACGGTGGGGCTAGACAGGGGGGCGCGCCCCCTGGCCGCGCCGCCACCATGTGGGGCCCCTGTGGCTCCCTCTCGGTCCCTCTCTGGCTCTCTGGAAGCTTCCGGGAAAAATAAGGTTCTGGGCGTTGATTTCATCCAATTCCGAGAATATTTCTTTACTAGGATTTCTGAAACCAAAAATAGCAGAAAACAGGAACTGGCACTTCGGCATCTTGTCAATAGGTTAGTTCCGGAAAATGCATAATAATGACATAAAGTGTGTATAAAACATGTAGTATTGTCATAAAACAAGCATGGAACATCAGAAATTATAGATACGTTGGAGACGTATCACCCAGCCGGCGAACCCTTAGGGTTTGCCCAAAACCCTAAGGGGGGAAAGACTTTGGGGGGGAGGGAGAAAACTCCCTCCCTCTTTGGCCGCCGGACCTTGGTGGTTTTGGGGCGTGAGGGGGCCACCCCAACCGACCTTCCCCTGTATAAAGAAGGGAGGGGCAGGGCGCACCACCCCTTCAACCCGAAACCCTAGCTGCCACCTCTCCTCCCTTCTCTTTCTCTCTGATCCGGCTTAGGCGAAGCCCTGCAGAGATTCTCCTCCACCACCATCACGCCGTCGTTCTGCTGGGATTCCAAGGAGATCTACCACACCTCCGCTGCCCGCTGGAACGGGGAGAGGATGGAATTCATGGACACCGTACGTGTGACCGAGTATAGAAGTGCTACCGGATTGCAGCACCGGAACAATCGTCTACATCAACCACGAGATCTGATCCCGTTAAGGCTTTGGATCTACGAGGGTTAGTTCTCATCTATCTCGTTGCTCCGATCTCATAGATTAGATCTTGGTTTTTCCGTAGATTGGATCTTGGATTTATTCGTCTTTGCGATAAATTTTTTCTTTTCCATGCATCGAACCCATCATCACGGGCCATATGACTGTGTTCCACAAGTTCCATACAATCCTTTTGGTGTTTCACTTGGTTATTCTTGTTTCGCATGGAGGCTGTTTCAATATTCGATGGGCTATTTGATTGCGTTTCGCAAGTTGAACATATATATAATCATTCAATTGTTTCAGAAGTTGACCATGAATATTTCTAGTGTTCGAGTTAGTCGGGCATGTTTCACATTGGTTACAATTGGAGGGACGGGGTTTCAATAATGCATAGGCCATAGGATTGTGTTTCACAAGTTGACCATGAAATCCTTCTTGTGTTTTAGTTCGTCGGTCATGTTTTATATTAATTACAAATGGATGGACGATGTTTGAATAATGCATGGGATATTTCACTTTGTTTCACAAAATGTATGACAATTTAAATAATCTAGTTGTTACATTTCCACAATTAAGTGATCTTTCACAAATATTTCAATGGTCCATGGGCTATAGTGTCGTCGAGGTGTAACAACAGATGCCATGGGTAGGCTTAAGATAGGGGCCGAATGTACGCTTGAGGATGTTGGAGATATGCCCAAGAGGCAATAATAAAATGGTTATTATAATATATCTTTGTGTTTATGATAATGTTTACATACCATGCTATAATTGTATTAACCTAAACATTGATACATGTGTGTTATGTGAACAACAAAGAGTCCCTAGTAAGCCTCTTGTATAACTAGCTTGTTGATTAATAGATGATCATGGTTTCGTGATCATGAACATTGGATGTTATTAATAACAAGGTTATGTCATTATATGAATGATGTAATGGACACACCCAATTAAGCGTAGCATAAGATCACGCATTAAGTTATTTGCTTGTTTCGATACATAGTTACCTAGTCCTTTCACCATGAGATCATGTAAATCACTTATATCGGAAAGGTACTTTGATTACATCAAACGCCATCTGCGTAAATGGGTGGTTATAAAGATGGGATTAAGTATCCGGAAATATGAGTTGAGGCATATGGATGGCAAGATTTGTCCATCCCGATGATGATAGATATACTGGTTCCCTGGAATGTCGCCTAATAGCTTGCAAGCATATGAATGGTTCATAAAAGACCACATACCACGTACGAGTAAAGAGTACTTGTCATGAGACGAGGTTGAACGAGGTATAGAGATACCGATGATCAAACCTGACAAGTAAATATCACGTGACAAAGGGAATCGGTATCGTATGTAAATGGTTCACGATCACCAAAGTCATCGTTGAATATGTGAGAGCCATTATGGATCTCGATCCCTGGTTATTGGTCGGAGAGAAGTCTCAACCATGTCTACATAGTTCGCGAACCGTAGGGTGACACACTTCAGGTTTGATATCGTTTAAGTAGATATGTAATATGAAATGGAGTTCGAAGTTTGTTCGGTCCCTGATGGGATCCAGGACATCACGAGGAGTTCCGGAATGGCCTGGAGAATAAGATTCATATATAGGAAGTCATTTTCTAGGTTTGAAAATGATCCAGTATTTTCTCTGGAAGGTTCTAGAAGGTTCTAGAAGAGTCCTAAGAAATCAGGATGGAAGGTGGAGTCCTGTGAGGGACTCCACTCCACTGGCCGGCCAGGGAGGAGGAGTCCCAAGTGACTCCTCCCATGGTGGCCGGCCACCCCACCAAGGAAAGGGGGGAGTCCCACTCCCCCTAGGTTTGGTCATATGGAAGGTTTATGTTGGGGTCTATTCGGAGACTTTTGACCTAATCCTTGGGGTTTCCACCTATATAAAGAGAGGGGGAGGGGCTGGCCGGCCACTCAAGCCTCCAACCTTGGCTGCCCCTTGTATGGCCCAAGGCACCCCTCTCCCCAAACCCTAGCACCCTCCTCCACATACAACCCCAGATGCTTAGGCGAAGCCCTGCCGGAGTTCTCCATCGACACCGCCACCATGCCGTCATGCTGCCGGGAATCCGAGGAGGATCTACTACTTCCGCTGCCCAATGGAACGGGGAGAAGAGCATCGTCATCAACACCGAACGTGTGACCGAGTACGGAGGTGCTGCCCGATTGTGGCAATCGTGATCTTCTACGCGCTTTTGCAAGCGGAAAGTGATCGTCTACCGTAGCAACACGAGCCTTATCTTGTAGGCTTTGGAAATCTTCAAGGGTGAGTCTCGACCATCCCCTCGTTGCTCCATTTTTCTAAATTGCATCTTGGCTTGGATTGCGTCGCGCAGTAGGGAATTTTGTTTCTATGCAACGATCCCTACAAAGGGGTATCAGAGCCGTGTCTATGCATAGATGGTTGCACGAGTAGAACACAATTGTTTTGTGGACGTTGATGCTTTGTTGTCTTTAGTTCGCACTTTGCATTTTTGTGGCATGGTGGGATGAAGCGGCTCGAGCTAACTTTACATGACCGCGTTCATGAGACTTGCTCCACGTCGATATGCAACTTGTATTGCATAAGTGGCTTTGCGGGTGTCTGTCTCTCCACCATAGTGAAGATTCAATTTACTCTTTCTGACAACACTAGTATCACCGTTGTGGTTCATGTTCGTAGGTAGATTGGATCTCACTCGAAAACCCTAAACCACGTAAAATATGCAAACCAAATTAGAGACGTCTAACTTGTTTTTGCAGGTTTGGTGATGTGATATGGCCATTATGTGATGATGAATATGTATGAGATGATCATTATTGTATTGTGGCAACCGGCAGAGCCTTATGGTTGTCTTTAAATTTATGCCTAGTAGTATTTCAAAGTAGTTGTAATAGTTGCTACATGAGGTGAACAACCATGAAGACGGCGCCATGGACCTTGACGCCACGCCGACGATGATGGAGATCATGCCCGCGATGATGGAGATCATGTCCGTGCTTTGGAGATGAAGATCGAAGGCGCAAAGAAAAAGGGCCGATCATATCACATATCTTTATGTTATGTTAATGTTTATATACCATGCTTATTTTTTGCTTAAATCGATACATAGTGTATTATAACAAAGAGTCCCCTTCCCTTAACTAGCTTGTTGATTAATATGATTAGTTTCATAATCATGAACATTGGATGTTATTAATAACAAGGTTATATCATTGTATGAATGATGTATGGACACACCCAATTAAGCATAGAAATGTCATTAAGTTATTTGCTATAAGCTTTCAATACATAGTTTAGTCCTTGATGAGCCTAGCATGTACGACATGGTACTTTGATTACAACGAAACTGCGAAATGGGTGGTTATAAAGGTGGGATTAAGTATCCGGAAAGTATGAGTTGAGGCATATGGATCAACAAGTGGATTTGTCCATCCCGATTGAAGATACATATATCGTGTTCTGGAATGTGGATATGGATCGCACCACTTAACAACTACGAGGGATGAGTATTAGTGGGAGTTCTTAGTAACCGAGATTAACAATGAATAATTATCATGAACATGGTCTGTATAATATTTTGAATTAATTTTGTGGTATGTGACATCCATTTCTTCATCATAGTCTTGTAATTAGTGGAGAAATACCGTTAAGTCCCATTAAAGAACTTTACGGATCGGCATCAATATTGTTAAAGAATCAAGATATGATTAAGTCCTATTGCAAACTTCTTTAGTAAACCTCACATTGTTGATTCAAAGAGTTGTGGTTTCAATTAGTGCCTAAAGTTATCTTGTCTCCATTAAATTAGTTCAAATATGTTTGAAAAGTAAGGAGCTGCAAAATTTAGTTTTCATAAATAATCAAGGTATGAGATATATATGTGATATCTAAGACCTTATCACAATGATAGAATATAGTTTGGTGAGACTACATAAACTCATAAGTTTTATGGGAATATGTTGAAGACGACGTCCCAATTCTCCAACTATTTGGGGCACTAAATTTATATAGATTCCACGTAGGCATACAACTAGTGCAAGCCGATGGCACATGCTAATACTTTAAGGTTAAACTTTAGAGCCTAGTTATTTGTTACATGGTCTCAGAAAAGTCGTCATAATTGATGGATAAACGTTATGAAATTGTTCATCGCATTACAAATTTACTAATAAAAATCTAGAACACTTGTCATATGATGATCAACTTCAAAGCAAGAACCTCAAGGTTATCGGTATTTCATCAACAAAAAACCTAGAAGTTATTAAAGATGAAGTGTTTTTCTGAATAATGAGGAAAGCTAAAAAAGAAATTACAAAAGATATTTTGGCAGAAGAAAAGAAAAGACTAGAGCTCACGTGTATATAAATGATATACATGTTGCGTGGTTGTATTCCGCTTAGACTACACAATGAAATTTCCGGTATTAGGTAATATATAGGTTGGTATGAAGTGTCATACAAAGCAACGCAATACAAATACAATGGTCATGACCGACAAGGAATAAGCATAGGAATGTATCATCGTAGTCAGCGGTTATTGTGTTCATCGCTATATCTTATCTTGCCCTTAGATTTTATAATAAAGAACTTAATAATTGTTATTTTGTTCTTCAAATGAAACAATGAGTTGTTCAAATTATGACATTACTCCACAATGGTGGATAAGTTATTATAAATCTAATGGTGAAACACACACACATAATATCGACGCTAAAATGCCATAAATGATTTGAATTCAATTTCTATTTGTGGAAATCATGAATTTAGGTCTTGTTAGAAAGGAACGCATGAAAAACTTTTTGGAGTCATTTGATTTTGAATCATTTGGCGCTCAAAATCTTTCTAAAAGAGAATGACTTAAAATACCGCTCATAGGCCAAGAGTTGAATGCGCAACTAACTTAGTGGAAAAATACAAGGATGAGAAGTGTGGTTCACCGGGCATAGCTGTGTGCGAGATTCTCTACTTCATGGAAAACTTAACAATGAATTATATATGTGGATATATTCGATAAGGAAGAAGTTTGAAACATTCAATGGATTCAAATAAATTTCAAAGATGAAGTGGAAATCATCGTAATAGAAAAGTCGAATATATGATTGGATCATATTGGAAATATTTGAATTACGACTTAGAACATCTAAGAGAGTCATGAATTTGTTCTACAACTCACATTTCTTTGAGTATCATAATGATGATATAGTATCCTAGAGATGTATCCAAACCTTTGTTGTATTAATGATGAGATAAAATATTATGATCAGCCATTATATTTCTTGTGGATTATGCTGTAGTGACTACCGCTTTTACACTGAACAGAGCATCATCATGATCCGTTGAAATGACACCATACGAGTTATGGCATGGCTATAACCTGATAGTCTTTTCGTAAATTTTGGTATGCATGCATAAGTAAATAAGTTTTATAACCAAAATCTGATGAATGTCTTTGTTGGTTATCCCAGAGATTTGATTGGAATTTGCATTAAAAAGACAAAAGTGTTTGTCAATATTTCTTATTTCCGAGAAATTGTTTTTGAGTGGGAGGACAATAAAACTTGATAAGGTTTACACCCGAGCATAATGACTGGCAGCATGATCAGAATTGGTTCCTGCTGCCATTTGCGATCATGTGGCTCCCATGACTACAAAGTGTTTAGCCATGGAGATCAAGTACATTATTGAACCTTGTAGGTATGGTTTACTTTGTGATCAAATAAATGATTTGTGGACAAAGGATTGATTTTGAACAATGATAAACCAACTACAAACAAAGAAGCTATGATGCTGACTCCATTAAAATGGCTATACGCCATGAAATCCAAGATAGATGAATATTTTTTGAAAGTAAATGAATCTAAAATTTGATAGCTTGACTACGTAAAAGCTACTACAAAATTAAAGAGTTGATCACGATACATTAGACTTCCAGTAATGCTTAGGGTTCATGTGATTATTCTAGTAATCACTACATATTTCTTTCATGAGATATGATAGTAGGATGGCAAAATACATTGCTTAACAGAAGTGTGTATTAAAGGTGTATACAAGATACGAACCAAGAGTTTTGCTAGTCCGTGGAATACTAGATAGTATACGAACTTCAATTGGATGAAGTGAGCATAGCTAGAATCTTCACCAGATGAAAGTTTTTGATTTCATCAGAGACTATGAAGAGGCTTGCATTTGCAAGAAATTAAGCTGAGCGCTGAGACATATTTATAATACTTTATGTAGATAACAACAGTTGGTTATAAATGATGTAATTATATACTTGATTAAAAGGTTTCATTGAAAATTAACTTCAATGAAAGGATATGGACCGAACATATTTAGTGTCAAGATCTATGAAGATAGATTTAAACATATATTAAGTCAAAATACATAGAATGGATATTGAAGTGGCTCAATAGAAATATTTAGAAAATGTTCTTGTCATGTGAAGTTTTAACAAGACTTGAGTGTATCTAACACTCAATGAGTAAAACACATGAGTGATTTTAAATCACAATTAATATGTACACAATCAGATGTCCTGAGCTCTAAAAAGTTAGGAGCATGTACCAGAATGATTCATGTGATGATCATTCAAAAACAGTAAGAATATTCTTGAGTACTTAAGAAGAACCAGGGATATATATATAGTTTTGTATGGAGAAAATGACAAACAAATTGCTGTAAGGTGTTGCACCGATATTTGTTTTGTCACATATGAAAATAAAATTTCAATCTCAAATTAGACTAAGTGTTGTTTAAAAGGTAGTACACAATGAGCTAGAAGTTGTCTATGCTAGATTTGGAAGAGTTCTAAATATTGTGATGATTCTACAAAAGAATATGTAGCATGTCATTGTTTTGACAATGACAAAGGATGTTAAGTCAAGATGTTCTTTGAGAACTTGGTGTAGTTAATAGTGTCAGAACTTTGATGCTATATTGTGTGTGACAATATTAGTGACATATTTCAAACCGCAGAATTATTTAATGCCAGCTCATTTGAAATGAGTGATGCGTTGAGACGCAAATGAATTAAAAAATACATACTGAGCATGTCGGATCCGTTGACTAAAACCTCTCCCGTGAGCAAAACATGGTAAAGCACCATAAGGCCAAGGTGTTATATCTTTAACAAATGTAAACTGACTCTAGTGCAAGTGTGAGACTGTTGGAGATATGCCTAAGAGGTAATCAAATGGTTATTATAATATATCTTTGTGTTTATGATAATGTTTCCATACCATGCTATAATTGTATTAACCAAACATTGATACATGTGTGTTATGTGAACAACAAAAGTCCCTAGTAAGCCTTGCATAACTAGCTTGTTGATTAATAGATGATCATGGTTTCGCAGATCATGAACATTGGATGTTATTAATAATGTTATGTCATTATATGAATGATGTAATGGACACACCTAATTAAGCATAGGATCACTTATTGGTTATTTGCTATAAGCTTCGATACATAGTTACCTAGCCTTTCGACCATGAGATCATATAAATCACTTTATTGAAAAGGTACTTGATTACATCAAACGCCACTGGCGTAAATGGGTGGTTATAAAGATGGGATTAAGCATTCAAGCATGAGTTGAGGCATATGGATCAACAAGTGATTTGTCCATCCCGATGACTGAGCAGATATATACCGGGGCCCTCCTCATGAATGTCGTCTTAATAGCTTGCAAGCACATGAATGGTTCATAAGAGACCATATACCCGAGTAAAGTGTACTTGTCATGAGACGCAGGTTGAACGAGGTATAGAGATACCGAACCGTAGGGTCGGACAAGGAAAATATCACGTGACAAAGGGAATTTGATTTATAAATGGTTCTGGCCACTAGCTACTTGAATAGAGCGCATTAATATGATCTCCAGATCCCGCCATTGGTTATTGGTCTGAGAGGTCTCAACCATGTCTAGTTCACGAACCGTAGGGTGACACACTTAAGGTTTGATGTCACATGTAGATATGAATATGAAATGGAGTTTTGTTTGTTTGAGGTTCGGATGGGATCCAGATTATCACGCCAGGAGTTCCCAATGGTCCTGAGAATAAGATCTATGAGATAGGTGTTTGCTTGTGTTTTAAAAATGATCTCGGGCTTTCTCCGAAGGTCTGAAGGTTCTAGAAGAGTCCGCCAGCGGGGAGGAGGAGTCCTGGATTCCTCCCACAGGCCGCCACCCCACCATGAAAGGAGCTCCCACTCTCCAGGTTTAGTCATATGGAAGGTTTATGTTGGGGTCTTATTCGAGACTTTGACCTAATCCTTGGGGCTTCCACCTATATAAGAAGGGGCACGGCCACTCTTGCCTCCAACCTTGGCTGCCCCTTCATGGCCGGCGCCCAAGGCACCCCTCCCCCCAAACCCTCAGGAACCTCCCTCTCTCCAACTCCCGATGCTTTTGTATCAAGCTCGCTGAGTTCTCCATCGACACCGCCACCACGCCGTCGTACGGCCGGGATTCCGAGGAGGATCTACTACTTCCGATGCCGACCCGAATGGGGAGAAGGAGACGGCTATCAACACCGTAACGCAGACCGAGGCACTAGGTGCTGCTCCGATTGTGGCACCGTCAAGATCTTGTACGCGCTTGCAAGCGGCAAGGATCGTTCATCGCACAACAAGAGCTCATTCAGAGGGCTTTAGAAATTTTCAAGGTGAGTTCCGATCATCCCCTCATTGCCCTGCTTAGATTGCATCTTGCTTGATTATGCTCATGTAGGGAATTTTTTTGTTTTCTATGCAACGTATCCCTACAGAGGATCCGGGAGAGGGATATGTGACAAGGGATTAACTTATCAATGTCTGCGATTGTAGACTAGGTTTTAGCTGGAAGTGTAGGTGTAGATTCAAGGTTTAGCTTAAAAGTGCTCAAGATATGAAAATTAGCGGGAAACAATGTATCGATCCTTTTCCCTCTAATTTCCTTATAGAGGCGACTTGTGGGATTCATAATACAAATTACAAGAGTCCTGATGATTTTCAACCCGTCCAAACTTACAAGTCTATATTTCCTAATACAACTCGATGTTCACTCACGTTCTTTCCTCAGATGTTGTTACCTAAGAGCAGGTTTGTAGAACAGCAGCAATGCCTTGATCACCCAAGGTTTATCGAACTCGTGAGAAAAGGTCAAAGATTCAGTATCTCAAGCAAATTCAGCTCGCACTAGCTTAGCCCCAACACCTAACACACTTGATTCTGATGTATAGGTGCACTAGTTCTGCCGAAGAGATAGTGAAATACAAGTGGTATGAGTGTATATGAGCAGAGTAACTATGCTGGGTGAAAACAGTTGCTGGCGTGAAGTTGATGGTGGTAATATTGGGCAGAAGTAATGATGCAGAGAACAAGAATGTTTACGATTGCAAGATTTTGGAAACAAGGTCAGTGGATCATACTTTACCAGGGACACTAACATTGATCACATAATAAAACCACTTCTGCACTCTCTTGTTGGATGATGAACACCACACTGTGTAGGGCTACAAGAGCAATCAATGCCGGAGAGCTAACAAGCTCCACAACATTCAATGTTCATATTTAAGTAACCTTAGAGTGCATGAGTAGACCAACGCAATTATACCCTGAAGTACCAACATAGCATGCACACTCACCATCAACACCATGTAGGAGAATAGATCACATCAATTACTATCATAGTAATAGCTAACTTCATAATCACAAAGAGATCACAATCATAAACTATGCCAAGTACCACATGATGCACACACCGTCACCATTACATCATGGAGGAGGAATAGAGTACTTTAATAACATCACTAGAGTAGCACATAGAGAATAGTGATAATGCTCATCATATGAATCTCAATCATGTAAGGCAATTCATGAGATCATTGTACCGAAGTAGCTAGAGAGAGATTAACACCATAGCTACCGGTACAACCCTTAGCTCAGGAGAACTACTCCTCCTCATGGGAGACAAAGCACGTGATGAAGATGGCGGTGATGTCGATGGGGAAGCCTTCCGGGCACTTCCCCGTCCCGGCCATGCGTGCCTAACAATGACTTCTTCGCCTGATCTGGCTTCGTGGATGGCGGCGGCCTGAAGGTTTCTCATCGTGGCTTTTTCAGACGTAAGATTTAGGGGTCAGGGGCTTTTATAGGCGAAGAGTCGGAGTCGAAAGGGGTCTGGGGCCATTGGTCAGGGGGCGCGCCTCTGGGCCGCGCCGCCACCTCGTGTGGTGGGCCTCGTGGCTCCTCCGTTCTCCTGGCCCCGAAGCTTCTGAATTATAAGATGTCAATATCACCCACCCAAGAATATTTCCTTACTAGGATTTCTGAATCAAAAAACAGGAACTGGCACTTCGGAATCTCTTCAATAGGTTACCGGGAAACGCATAAAATCATCATAAAAGTGTGAAATGTAGGTATTGTCATTAAACAAGCATGGAACACGTAAATTGAGTAGATACGCTGAGACGACGCATCCTGTTTTTTCTGCTCCGCCTCGGCCTCGAGCAGGTAAATGATAACAAAGATAATTTCGAAACAGACATGCTACCAACATAATCTTAATCATACTATCGAAAGTATATGAGATGAATGCATCGATTCTAAAAATGGTAAAGATAATGAGTAAACAAATGAACCATAGCAAAGACTTTTCATGAATAGTACTTTCAGACAAGCATCAATAATTCTTGCATAAGAGTTAACTCATGTCATACTAATTCAAAGTAAAGGTATTAAAGCAACACAAAGGAAGATTTAAGTTTCAACGTCAGCTTGCTTTCAACTTGTAACATGTATAACATACAAAATTCAAAGAGGGAAGCATTGATTGCTATATTTGTGTTAGTAGAGCTTTTATTTTAAAAACATAAAGAGACATAAAAATAAAGTTTTGAGAGGTGTTTGTCAGTTGCCAACGAATGGTAATGGAACTCTTCTAACCCCTTGCTGCATGCGCACTCTAAGAGTCGTTCCCATGAAAAGATTTTTATTTGGGTGGCACTCCTTCCAACCTTGCTTGCCAAACCATGGCTAACCTAATCCTCGGGTGCCTGCCAACACTTATACCATGACACACTCCTCCCCACCTTGCTTTCTCAAGCCATGGCTAACCGAACTTCCGGGTGCCGCCCAACAATCACATACCATGGAGGAGTGTCTGTTTGTAAAATGATGAAAGTTAATTAATTTGGGACTGAGATCACAACTACTTTTGCAAAATTATTGGATAAGCTAGATGAAGCCACTAGTCCATTGGTGAAAGTTGTCTAACAAGATTGAAAAGATAAACACCACATACTCTCATGAGCTATAAAACATTGACACAAATAAGAGGTAATAACTTTTGAAGTGTTTAAAGATAGCACTCAGCAATTTACTTTGGAATGGTGGAGAAATACCACGTAGTTATGGTAGACACAAATGGCATAGTTTTGGCTCAAGGATTTTGGATGCACGAGGAGTAATCCCTCTCTCTATACAAGGTTTAGGTTAGCAAGGTTGTTTGAAGCAAACACAAGTACAAACTGGACAACGAAACTTACATAAGAACATATCGCAAGCATTATAAGACTCTTACATTGTCTTCCTGTTGTTCAAACACCTTTAACAGAAAATATCTAGACCTTGAGAGACCAATCATGCAAACAAATTTTAACAGGCTCTATGTAGTTCTTCATTAATAGGTACATATGATGCAAGAGCTTAAACAAGATCTATAGAGCACAACAATTGCCAAGTATCAAGACATTATACCAATTACCACATGTAGCATTTTCTCGTTTCCAACCATATGCAACACTAATCTGGGTTGTGCTCAACTTTCGCCATGAACATTAAAAGCTAAGAACACATGTGTTCATATGAACAAGCCAGCGTGTCTCTCTCCCACAAGCATGAATTAGAAAAACAAACAAAATAAAAACAAACAGACGCCCAAGTAAAGCAAGATAAGCAAATGAATAAATAAAAATATAGTTTCAATAGAAGAAACCCGATAAATTGTTGATGAAGAAGGGGATGCTCTACAACACTCCAATCTTGTGACGCTTGAGTCTTCTTGAAATATGCAAAGGGATGAACCACGGGGCATCCCCGCTTAGACTTTTTCACTCTTCTTATCATATCCTCCTCCTCTCTTGACCCTGAAAACTTCCTCCACACCAAACTCAAAACAAACTCATTAGAGAGTTAGTGAATAATCAAAAAATTCACATGTTCAGAGTAATAATCATTCTTAACACTTCGACATCTTCAAAGTTAATGGAACAAAGAAATCCATCCAACACAAAGAAGAGTGCACGAATCGCTACCGTTAAACAGTAATGGAATTAAAGATTTAATTTGTTAGAGGAACTTAACTACTTCAGATGAAATTAAATTAAATGAAAGGCGCACATATTCGATCACGCACGAATTGGCAGATTTTTCTGAGTTACCTACGTAGAACCCTGCCCAAATTCTGCGACGCATTGCAACTGCTGCTACAGTAAATCCAAATCTAGTACTCAACCTTGCTATCAAAGACTTTACTTAACCACAACAATGTAATAAAATAAAGATAAGGAGTTACACATGAGTAACAACTTCCAAGACTCAAATATAAAATAAAATTACTCCACAGTAGTAAATAAAAACATGGGTTATCTCCCAAGAAGTGCTTTCTTTATAACCATTAAGATGGGCTCAGTAATTTTAATGATGCTCACATAAAAACGAGAGTTGAACCAAAAGAGAGCATCAAGAGGCAAATTCAAAACAAATTTAAGCCTATCTCACTTCCTATGAAAAGGAATCTTGTAAATAAACAAATTCATGAAGCATAATGTAACAAGCATAGGAAAACTAGACAAGCGCAGCTCCAAGATTTTCAGCAAAAAGAGAGGTTTTTTTAGTAACATGAAAATTTCTACAACCATATTTTCCTCTCTGATAATAATTTCAGTGAGCATCACAAAACTCAACAATATAACTATCACATAAAGTATTTTATCATGAGCTACATGCATAAATTATTACTACTCCCAACATAAGCATAGTCATTCTCATTAATTGTAGTGAGCAAATTCAACAAAAGAGCTATCATTATTATTCTCACTAAGTATATAATCATAATAAAATTTACTCATAGTAGGTGGCACCAAAAAGAGTACTATCATTATAATCATCATAAATAGGGGAGGCAAAGTATCATCAAAAAAATATTTCTCACAATGCTTGGGGGACTAAAATATCATGCTCATCAAAACCAGCTTCCCAAGCTTAGAATTTTCCATATCATTACAAACAATGGTGTTCAAAGCGTTCTTACTAATATATCATTGCCACTAGCATGCAAATAAGATTCAGGGTTTTTTTAATTTTCAAATCAAGTAATCCATGTCTTAACTCAGGAAATAGATTTAAAAGCTCCATGTTGCTTTCCATTATGCCTAACTAGTGAAATAAAAACAAGAAACAAAGAGATGACTGCAGATCTAAAGGAAATAGCTTCAACACTTACAACTACTACTTTAAATAACTTAGTTACCTCGGGGACCGAGGTGAGTGCCTTTACCTTTCCTCCCCGGCATGTAAATAGCTTGATGTCTACTCACACTTCTTTCCTGTGTAGACGTTGTTGGGCCTCCAAGACAGAGGTTTGTAGAACAGCAGAAGCAAGTTTTCCTTAAGTGGATCACCTAAGGTTTATCGAACTCAGTGGAGGAAGAGGTCAAAGATATCCCCTCCTCAAGCAACCCCGCTGATCACAATGCAAGCAGGTCTCTGTGTCCTCTAACACACTCAATACACTTGTCATATGTATAGGTGCACTAGTTCCTACGAAGAGATAGTGAAATAAAGTGGTATGAATGTATATGAGCAAGAGTAAGGTGCTGTAAAAACAGCTTGTCAAGGCAAATGATGGTAATATTGCAGAAGTACAGATGTAAAGAGAACAAGAATAAGCCGATGATTGCGCATTTGGAAAACAAGGCCTAGGATCATACTTTCACTAGTGGACACCTCAACATTGATCACATAGTCAAAACCACTTTACACTTTGTCAGATGATGAACAATTACTTATTGTGTAGGGCTACAAGAGCACCTCAATGCCTGAGTAAGCTCCACAACATTCAATGTTCATATTTAAGTAACTTAGAGTGCATGATAGACCAACGCAATTATACCGAGTACCAACATAGCATGCACACTGCCACCATCAGGCTATGTGAAAGGGTGAATAGATCACATCAATACTTATCATAGTAATATTAACTTCATAATCTACAAGAGATCACAATCATAACCAACGCCAACAATAACCACATGATGCACACACTGCCACCATTACATCATGGAGTAGTATACTTTAATAACATCACTAGAGTAGCACATATGTAAGGGTTTACAAGAATTATCATATGAATCTCAATCATATAAGGCAGCCACAGATCATTGTATTGAAGTACATAGGAGAGAGATTAACCACACACAAACACGGTATACAACCTCATTCTCTTTAGGAGAACTTACCTCCTCATGTGGAGACAGCACGCCTTGGAAGGTTTCGGTGATCGTGGGTTTTTCAGATCGAAGATTTAGGTCATGGGCTTTATAGGCGGTAAGGAGTCAGAGTCGGCTGACGGGGCCACACAGGGGGGCGCGCTTCCCTCAGCCGTGCTTCTACCACCCGTGGTGGCCCTGGCTCTCCCTCTCGTCCCTCTTGGGTGTTCTGCTTTCAGGAATTATATGATGTCAAGGGCGATTTTGTCCCATTCCAAAATATTTCCGCTAGGATTTCTGAAACCAAAAACAAAGAGAACAGAACCGGTACTTCGGGCATCTCTGGTCAATTGTTAGTTCTAAAACGCATAAAATCATCATAAAGTGTGAACAAACATGAGGTATTATTACTAAACAAGCATGGAACATCAGAAAATAGAGATACGTTGGAGACGTATCAAACTCTAACTTTCCTTCCTTAATATAACTTGGGATTCTAAACTCTCTATATTCTTCGACTTGTGGGGCTTCAGAACCCCCGGTACCATCTTTGGCAGGCCCATTGGGATGCTCATGTCGTGAGCCCCCAGATACTTTTACTTGAATCGGAGAATCAGGGAAAATCTCCAACTTTATAACCATCCAATAACTCTGTCGAATTTATCACATATCTTTGGATACGTAATTATATATTGTACATGGATAATGGTTGTTGGGGCTAGTTCATCTGACGGATCAGGTACTAGTTAACTGCTTCAGTGGCAAGGCAAACCTACTTCAAGATCACGCCCCCGGACATGATCTCGGGATACCGGTGTTGGTCTCGATGTGTGCCACTTAAGGTCTTACCATCCGTCGAGTCCTGGTCATGTTTTATCGGTACCCACGCGGGTCAATTAGATTTTTCTTCGTATCTCATGGATACGGAAAAGTAGCAAACCGACGCCGTGAGACGTATACGCCGCTCGTAATCTGATTCGGTCTTACTCTTCAGAGTTTTATGGGTATTCAGAGATTATCTGCGATTTGGCGCTCCGAGAATATATTGTCGAGTGCTTTTTCACGTTGGAATAGCAGTTACTATTGAGTCAATCTGGATGACTTATTCAAGTTCTTCCCCATGGGAGTATATGTAGAGTTATTTGTGTAACTCAAAATATGCTCACTTCTTTTTATACTTCACCGGGCATCGCGAATGCTCTCATGGGAGTAGCCTCTGTACACAATTTATGACTTGTGCTTGGTTGTAGGTTCAAGACCTGTAACGCCTTATGTCGCTATATTGTCATTCTTTATCGAGCCTTTCATATCTATCGGGTGCGCGACCAGCACTCCCGATGGGAGTATCCCCCGAGGCTATGAACAAATGCTTGCTTTTGATCATAGGCTCTCGCCATTTCTATTTTGTCATACTCGAGTTTTTCTTTTCCAAAGTAGCCCCCGAGCATTTGATCAAAAACTTGTATTTGATCAAAGGCTCTCGAAATAATCAATAGTCTTTTACTGTCGCCAATTTCATTAATCTTCACAGTCAAAATTTTCTCTTAGCAAGGTGACATCATTACTAACGATAGCCACGATCACTATATCGGGAAGACGCGAGTACTGCTCTCTCTCTGTCTTGCGGGCCCAAAACCCTCATGAATTTGACACGTCGTGCAAGTGGGGGACACACGTCCTCCATTTTTCCTGGCACACGCACTGTAGCGCCTGTTCCTTTCCTTCACAGTGAAAATACACTTTTACCCATTATCCACGTGTACAACATCCATCTCACACTTTTTCCATCCAACGGTGCGACGATTCACCAATTCTCTATTTAAGGTCTTCTTCTTCCTCCTCGTCACCCTTTTGCTCGCGCCGTGATAAGTCTCCGACGTATCGATAATTTCTTATGTTCCATGCCACATTATTGATGATATCTACATGTTTTATGCATACTTTATGTCATATTTATGCATTTTTCCGCGGAGCTAACCTATTAACGAGATGCCGAAGAGCCGGTGTTGTTTTCTGTCGTTTTTGGTTTCAGAAATCCTGTGAAATATTCTCTGATCTGACGAATCAACGCTCAGGGCCTGGTTTGCCACGAAGCTTTCCGAAGACCGAAGAGGAGATGAAGTGGGGCCACGAGGCTGACACCAGTGGCGGTATGGGCGGGCCTGTGTCCGTCGTCGGCCATTGCCCGGGCCCTCAGGGCCCTCGACCTGCCCTTCCGCTACATACCTCACGCGTAAAACCCCCAAGATCGAGAGCCACGATACGAAACCTTCCAGACGCCACGCCGCTAATCCCATCTCGGGGGATTCAGGAGATCGTCCCCGGCACCCTGCCGGAGGGGGATTCATCTCCGAGGACTCTACACCGCCATGGTCGTCCTCCGGAGTGATGAGTGAGTAGTTCACCCCAAGAGGATAGCAGTAGCTTGATGGTTGTCTTCTCCTTATGTGCTTAATTGTTCTGATCTTGTGAGCTGCCTAACATGATCAAGATCATCTATCTCGTAATGCTATATGTTGTGTTTGTTGGGGATCCGATGGATAGAGAATACCATGTTATGTTGGATTATCAATCTATGTGTTGTTTATGATCTGGCATGCTCTCCGTTATTAGTAGAGGCTCTGGCCAAGTTTTACTCTTAACTCCAAGAGGGAGTATTTATGCTCGATAGTGGGTTCATGCCTCCGCTGAATCTGGGACAGTGACAGAAAGTTCTAATGTGCTGTTGCCACTAGGGATAAAACATTGATGCTATGTCTGAGGATGTAGTTATTGATTACATTACGCACCATACTTAATGCAATTGTCTCTGTTGTTTGCAACTTAATGCTGGGGTTCCGATGATAACCCGAAGGTGGACTTTAGGCATAGATGGCGTTGGATAGCGGTCTATGTACTTTGTCGTAATGCCCACCTAAATTTTTCAATACCATCATATCAAGTATGTGCATTGTCATTTCCTCTCTATTTTATCAATTCTCCAACTGTAATTTGTTCACCCAACATGCTATTTATCTTATGGGAGAGACACCACTAGTGAACTCTGGACCCGGTCCATTCTTTTTAATCGAATACAATCTACCGCAATACTTGTTCTATTGTTTTTTGCAAACAATCATCATCCACACTATACATCTAATCCTTTTCACATAAAGAAGCTTCTGAGATCATAACCTCACTATTTCGTTAGCAAAGTACTTCTTTGCTGGGCAGTGTGTTCCACGTTACGCCATCCTCGTGTTGCGCCGCATCTCGCCTCCATCAACCTTCAATCGTGCTTCTTGGCTCCTACTGGTTCGATAAACCTTGGTTTCTTACTGAGGGAAAACTTGCCGTTGTACGCATCACACCTTCCTCTTGGGGTTCCCAACGGTCGCGTGCTGTACGCGTATCACGCCGCACCTCTGCTCTCATATCCAAAAAATCCCCATTGCGCCCAATCACCTCCTGAGCTCAGCCACATTCATACTCACTCCTACGCCACTGTTAATGCCACCACGCACACGGCTCACCAGGCACAGCACTCCTGAGTCAAAGATGGCGGCGGAAGATCTGGAGTGGGAGAGATCCAAGATCTCAAATCAAGACTCGAACTTGATGAAGAAGCTTGGCCTGAGAAGAAGAAGGAGGTGTTGCGCTTCCCCAAATAAGAAAGCTATCCATCGCCCCCCACGAGTATCTAGTCAGTCGGCTGACCATCTCATTGCACTTCTACCCCATTCACGATTCGCGTCTTCTTCTCCAGGGTTGCAAACAAATGACTCCAATTCCATCCTCCATGTCTCTTATTTTCATTATCGTCACAGGCTTCCTGAGTCCAACCTAATTCCGCTCAGGAAGCGCATCTTCGCCTCCACCGCACGTGGCTCTCACAACATCGCCACAACATAGGCGGTGTTGTTATTTGTGCTCCGCTTCCGACATCTATTTCGACGTCAAATTTCGATCATCTAAGGTGGCGCAAAATATGGCTCTATGTGCACGAAGAAAGCTCCGACTCGGTGGATAGCTCCTTTCGATGGAGGTGCCAAGATTCTTCGCCGCCGATCCTGGGACGCTGAAGCCACCGAAGAAGAAAAACGGCGAAAGAAGCGCTGATGACACGCATCCATGAGCCAAAACACCGGGTAAAGGAGTTTTCTAGTATCCGTGATTACGACGTACTTCCTTAGATTAGAGTGCAGCCTTTGCTGTGCCTTAAAACCTCTTCATGCATGTCGGGCGAAGAAGATGCCGATGTGCTCTCCAAAGATCTTCCTCAGAAGGACTTGAGAAGCTTCATCCGAACACTTCACTTTCAGCAAAGATGCTATTCCATCCTCTTGCCGCGTGGAGCCATCTAGTGGCGCCAACCCCCTCCCCGAGGTAATTTTTTTTGACTTTTATTTTGCCCTCTCGACTTTTTTAATTTTTGTCGACTACTATTTTGTTGACATCCCTTGCGTAACTTCTTTTGAAGTATATGATAAGTAATCCCTAACCATGCCATATAGTACTAAAACCAATGACTGTCCATCACATGTTAAGATTATACCAAATCTTATTGTTGTGTGCTATTAATATTATTGTTGTATTGTATTGCACTACTTGTTTATGATACCAAGTAACCAACCCTTAATAAGAACCTTGTTTGTGAATCACTCTAAAAGTGCAACACACTTTGAACTAATCATTACAACTCACTAATCCTAAATCATCAGGGTTAGGCCACGCTTAGAGCGATTGCATCTCATACTTATGCATTATTGCATCCTTGCCAATATTTTAAACATCGTCCTTACCGGACAATGATGCTATTTTAGAATTTGGAGTTATTGTGTATCGAAGACCTTGCCTGCATAATCTTGAAGTCAAGAAAGGCAAGTCATCGCTTGCTCATGTTACTTGAGTATTTTTACCAAATTACTTGCAGTACTATGCTTATCACTCTTGCATGAAAAAGTAAAATACTAATTTATAACTATGAATATGACCGTATACGTCCAAAACGTATCTACTTTCCCGAACACTTTGCTATTGTTTTGCTTCAATTTCCAGTATTTTGGATAACTAACACTTTAATTAACGTCGTTTTCTCGGGCAGAATTGCTCAGTGTCTTTATTTTTGTGCGTAAATCCAACTTTCAGAAAACTCTACTTATGTCGAAGGTCTTATTTTTCCAAAAGAATTACGGAGCCAGAAGGGCAAGCTGTGTGGATAGCCTCGAGGCCCCCACACACCAGGCCGGCGCTGCCCAGAGGGGCGCGTCGCCATCAGGTGGCTCCCGCTGGCCTCCGACGCCTCCTCTCGACTACTTAAGGGTTACGATCTAAAAACACGAGAGAGAAGTCGAAGTCGCCAGAAACCTCCGTACGTCGCCCTGTCACAACTCGTCGCGGGGACTGCAAACCTGCCTGCACTCCGCCGGATCAAATGTGTGTGGGAATTGAGAGATCATCGCCATCATCATCACTGACCCCTCCATCGACCAGCAATGTTTCCCACATCCATGTGTGAGTAATTCCCCCGCTGCAGGCTGAAGGGGATGGTAGGGATTGGATGAGATTGGCCATGTAAAGTCATAAGATTGTTAGGCATAGTGCCTAGTGTCCGTAATTGTACTGCATGATATTGTTGCAACTTACAGGTTAATGCTTTGTCACTAGTCCAGGTGCCATGACCTTAGATCTCGAACATGTTATTGTTTCATCATGATATGCATAGTTTTATGATCTTACTCGCAAGTTGTATACACATGTCGCTGTCTGAACCCGAGGCCCCGGCGTATTTAAATCGGGACAACCTGGAGGGGATGGCATGGATGTGAGGATCACATGTGTTCATGGAGTGTTAATGCTTTGTTCTGCATTTCCTATTAAAAGGAGTACCTTAATATCCGGTAGATTCCCTAGAGGCCTGGCCGCCACCTACTGGTAGGACAAAAAGATGTTGTGCAAGTTTCTCATTGGGAGCACGTACGACTAAATATGGAACAATGCCTATGGATTGTTTAGTACTTGGACACCGTTTTTATTATTATCCGTGAATGCCCGCTTTGATTGTTACTTGAGTTTCTCTCATCCATGCAACGCCCGTCATCCATCCCCGTGCCTGGCGTATTTAACTCGTCACACTATAATCACTATCAGCTGCTCTCTGGCATTCGTCAGTATTTACCAATGCTACCTATAAACTCATTACCGATGAACTTCAGCAAGTCTGTTTCCAGTGCCTGAATTGACAACTCACGTTAAGGCTTTCAAGTATCTTCTTTGTCTCCCCTTGTGTCGAATCAATAAATTGGGTTTTACTCAAGGGTTGCATCCCCTATACTTGTGGGTCATCAAGACTATTATGATTTTAGCGCCGTTGCGGGGGAGCATAGCTTTATTTCTGAAGTTCACTTGGATTGATATTGTTCGCTGCAAATTCTCCATCATGTGTAAACCTCGCTAAAGTCTCCATATACCATCCACTACAACAAAAGGGACAACTCAGTACCTTCGCTACTCTTGATTCAATTATCCGTGGATAAGTCAACTTAGCTCACCGCCGCAAGCTCACCTGTCGGGTAATTTCGCTTGAATCTGAAAACTTCATAATATTGATAATGTTTCGGCTGTGTTTGATGATAGTGGTTCATTGGGATCTTTCAGATGCTACAATTGCTAGACAAATTGAAAATACTGAAACTCCTAATGAAAATGCTTCTACACCTGTTAATTCACCTGAGTCTGTTGATTACTCTAGTGGTGATCCTGATGAGGATTATGTGGAGCTTAATGATGATTTCATTGATAAATGCAATGCTATTACTGATGCAAAAAAATTAAAAAGTTTCTCGCATAACATACTGTTAGATATAAACTATCTCCTAATCCTAAAACATCTCCTATAAACATTAAGGATGAAGATTATGATTTTTCTCTCTTGATCTATCTCATATAGCTGTTGTTGAGAAAACACCCTTTTGTGGTACCGAAAAAGAAGTGCTGTAGAACATATGAATGAACTTTCTTCTATGAGTGGCTTGTTTTCTGATGATGTCAGGATGCGTACTTATTTTGTTGCTAAAATTCTTCCTTTCTCATTAAAGGATGATGCTAAAACTTGGTATAATTGTTTGCCTCCTGATTCCAGGCGATTTGCTTAGTGTTTTCTTTCGGAAATACTTTCCCGTTAGTGCTCAACATATGGCTCTGCAGAAAATTATAGTTTTGACCAAGAAGATGGAGAGAAATTGGCTGAGGCTTGGGCGAGATTTTATTAGAGCTCGGCCTTGACATGATTTGGAAAAGCATGATTTACTTGATATATTCTATAGTGACTAAATCGCTGAGTCTAGAGCAAAAAGTAAGGAGCTGAAAAGTTGTGTTTTCAGAAAGAACCTGCATCAAGTTTCAAGAATTATTGGCTAAAATAGGTCGGAATCATGATGATTGGACTACACTCAACCAACTCCGACACCAATATTGAAGAAGAGGGGTTTGATTAAAATTAAATGATGAAGATATGAGGAAGCAAGAAATCTCTAAGGAGAAAGTGCATTAAATCCAAGATGTGAACAACATCTCATGAAGATTTATGCGAGATACCCCCTTCATCCTATGATTGAGGTAAACTCCTCTTCAACGCTTTTACTAGAGAAGATATTCCATATTCAAACCTCCTGGTCAATGTTTAGATGAGTTTGATAATTATATTGTTAAGCAAGAAATTCTTAATATGAGAGTAGAGAATCATTTAATGAAAATTTCAAGCTATTAGCAATTTGCATGATATTGTGGAGAGAATCTCCAATGATGTTAAGATGCTTGTTAAACATTTTCATATGGTTCAAATCAAATTGATCAACTCACTAAAGTGCAAAATGACGTGTTAAAAAATAGTTCTAAAGAGAAACATGCTATATGCAACAACTAGAGGCTAGTGGTTTCTACTCAAAGATCCTCTATATCCTCAAGAGCATCCCAAAAGAGTTGAACAAGATTCTCAACTAATTGAACATAGAGCTCCTTCTAAGAAAAAGAAGAAACATAAAAAATGTTGTAGAATCCTCCGAACCTCGTTAATGATCCTAATAGTATTTATTTCTCGATGTTGAAACTGAAAGTGGTAACTGAACATGATAATGATAATGATAAGAAGGATGCTCTGATAAAGAAGAAGTTGAAGATGAAACTCTAAAAAGCATGCTAAAAAATAAAAAGTATACTAAAGAAGATTTTACTGCTAAGAAACATGGTAATGAAAGGGAACCTTGGGTACAAAAGCAAATGCCTTTTCCATCTAAGAAACTAAAATCAAAGGAAGAAGAACATTATAATAAATTTGTGATGGATGAAACCTTTATTCTTGCAAATCCCTTTGACTGATGCTATTAAATTGCCTCCTTATTCAAAGTATATGAAAGATATTGTTCCTAACAAAAGGAAAATCCCCAATGGAGATTTCCACTATGCTTGCTAACTACTCTTTCAATGGTAAAGTTCCAAAGAAGTTGGGCACCCAGGTATACCGACTATTCCGTGTTCAATTAAGAATAATTATGTTAGGACTGCTCTATGTGATTTGGGAGCCAAAGTTAGTAAAGATGCCTTTTCTTCTTTACAAGAGACTTTATTTTAGATAAGCTGATACCGACCGACATATCTTTGCAAATGGCTGATAACTCCACGTTATTCCGTTGGCATAGGAGGATGTTCCTGCTCTGCTACTAATAACCGCTGATGTTAACCCATTTTGTTGTGTTGGAAATGCCCTAAGATGATAATATGTCTATTATTCTGGGAGACCTTTTTCTTAACACCGCAGGGGCTGTTATTGATTGCACAAAGGAAAGGTTACTTTCAATGTCGATGACAAGGAGCATACCGTTTATTTTCCTAAGAGGATTGATAATAGAGTGGAGTGATACGTCCAAAACGCATCTACTTTCCGAACACTTTGCTATTGTTTTGCCTCTAATTTGTGTATTTTGGATGCAACTAACACCGACTAACGCTGTTTTCAGCAGAATCAAGCCTGATGTTCGCTTAGCAGAATCCAACTTTCGGGAAAATCCTAATTTATACATAACCCTATTTTGGGCAAATAACTGAGCAGAAGGGCAAGAGAGGTGGAGGCCCCAGGGCCCCACACCATAGGGCGGCGCGCCTGGCTTCTCGGCCGCACGTTTGCTTCTCAGGGCCTGCCTCCGACGCTCCTCCTTCTGACCATTTATCGCCTCACCAAAACGACGGTGAGAATAAGCCGCGAAACCCTCCGTAACGCCGCCACATCATGGGAATCGTCGGCGGAGCGAAGTCTCCGTCTGGCACTCCGCCGGGACCGGGAATTGGAGGAGATCATCGCCGCCATCACCGCCAACGCCACATCAATCAGCCATGTTTCCCCCATCCATGTGTGAGTAATTCCCGCTGTAGGCCGAAGGGGATGGTAGTGGGATTGGATGAGATTGTCATGTAATAGTCATAAGATTGTTAGGGCATAGTGCCCAGTGTCCGTAATTATACTTTGATGATATTGTTGCAACTGGTTATGCTGAGACGTATCAGGGCCCGAGTGCCATGATTCCAAGTTCTGAACATGTTATTGTTTCATCATGATATTCATTGTTTATTGATCTTACCCTGTGTTGGGTACACATGTTTGCTGTCTCTAACCGATGGTCTCTGATAATCTGGACAACCGAGGGAATGTAGCTTTATGTGGAGACTCATGTGTTCTGAGTGTTAATGCTTTGTTCCTGCATCGGCTGTGCTGAGTACCTTAATATCCAGTAGTTTCCTTGAGGCCCTGCTTACAATTGCACTGGTAGGGACAAAAGATGTTGTGCAGCCTTTGGGGTCAAGTATACGCACGACTATAATTGAACACATGCCCATTGATTGCCAGAAAATTTGGACACCTGCTTTAATTATTATCCTGGGAATGTTCCAGCAAGTGATTGTTGGCATGAGTTTCTCTCATCCATGCAATTGTCATCCGTCTCGTGCCTACAAGATTTTAATCCGGCCGTTTACTAAATCACACGCTGTCTCGTTACTCGCTGTTATTTCACTACCGGCATCGTTATAAACGTTATATCGATAAACTCTTGCGAGCAAGTTTGTTCTTCTGTGTGCAGCTGAATTGACAACTCAGTCGTTAAGGCCTAAGTGTTCTTTTGTCTCCCTTGTGTCCAATAAATTGCTTCTTATCAAGACTCGTTGCGATCCCCATACTTGTGGGTCATCAAGACTATTTTCTCAAGGCGTCGTTGCCGGGGAGCATAGCTTTATTTGGAAGTTCACTTTGACTAATATTGTTCGCTGCAAATTCTCCATCATGGGTAAACCTGGCGCTCGCCATATTACCATCCACTGCAAGAAAAGGTACAACAGTACCTCCGTTACACTTGATTCACCATCTCGTGATTGATAAACTTACTTAACCGCCACATGCTTCTCACATGCGTACTTCATGAATCTGAAAAACTCTCATACATTGGTAATATTTCTGCTGTGCTTGATGATAATGGTTCATTGGGATCCTTTCTAGAGCAATACCACAGGGTCTAGACAAATTGAAAACAAAACTCCTAATGCTACTACACCTAATTCACCTGAACTTGATTATTTTAGTGATGATCCTGATGAAAATTATGTGGAGATTAATGATGATTTTATTGAAAAATGCAATGCTACTATCGATGCAAGAAAATTTATAAAGTTGTTATAACATGTCGTTAGATATAAACTCTGCCTCCCGATCCTAAGTTTACACATTCTATAAAACATTAAGGATAAAGATTATGATTTTTCTCTGATCTATCTCATATAGTTATTGTTGAGAAAAAACACCTTTTGTGGTAATCAAAAAGAGTGTCATGAACATATGATTGAGTTATTCTCACTCTATGAATAAGCCAATGAGGCAGATGCGATCATTTTGTTGCTAAAATCTTTCCATTCACATTAAAGATGACGTTAAAACTTGGTATAATAGTTTACCTCCTAATTGAAGTCCGTAAGAATTGCTTGATGTTTTCTTTTGTAAATACTTCCCGCTAGTGCTCAACATACTGCTTTGCAGAGAATCTATAATTTTAACCAAAGAAGATGAGAGAAATTGCTCTGAGGCTTGGGCGATTTGCTCTTATTAGAGTTTCATTTCATTCATGATTTGGAAAAGCATGATTTACTTGATATATTTTATATGGACTAACCATTGAGTCTAGGCATACCCGATAGTTGTGCCGGTTGGTGTTTTCAGAAAGAACCTCCAGATGACGCCAGTTAAATTATTGGCTAAAAGAAATGGAATCATGATGATTGGACTACGCTCGAACCAACTCCAACGCCAATATTAAAGAAGAGGGTCATGAATCAAATTGGAATGATGAAAGATGAGGGAGAAGTCTCTAAGGAGAAAGGTATAACCAAGATGTGAAGAATCTTCCTCCCATAGAAGATGAGATAATTCTCCCTTCATCCATGATTGAGGTAAACTCCTTTCACTCTACTAGGGAAGATATTCCGTATTCAAACTCTCCTGATGCTTAGTTGAGTTTGATAATTATATTTATAAGGAAAATTTATGAGAGGAGAATCATTTAATGGAAAATTCTCTAGCTATTAGTGAATTGCATGATATTGTAGAGAGAACCTCCAATGATATGTTAAGATGCTTATAAAACATTTTCATGATTCAAACTCAAATTGATCAACTCAATAAAGTGCAAAATGACTTGTTAGGGAATAATTCTAAAGAGAAACATGCTTATGAAGTAACAACTAGAGGTGGTGTTCCTACCCAGGATCCTCTATCCTGAAGGGCATCCCAAAAGAATTGAACAAGATCCTCAACGAACTGAAAGTGGATTTCCTTCCTCAAGAAGAAAAGAAGAAGAAACACAAAAATGTTGTAGAATCCTCAACCTAGTAATGATCCTAATAGTATTTCTATTTTGATGCTGAAACTGAAAGTGGTAATGAAATATAGATAAAGATAATGATAAGAATGATGCTTTTGATAAAGAAGAGGTAGAAGAAGAACCTCAAAAGCATGCTAAAAATAAAAGCACACTAAAGAAGATTTTATTAGTTGAGAAACATGGTAATGAAATATGTCCTGGGTACAAAATGCCTTTTCCTGCCAAGAAACTAAAATCAAAAGAAGAAGAAATACTATAATAAATTTTGTGATTGGATGAAACCTTTATTCTTGCAAATCCCTTTGACTGGCGCTATTAATTGCTTCCTTATTCAAAGTATATGAAAGATATTGTTATTAACAAAAGGAAAACTCTAATGAGGAATGGCTATGTTTGTTAATTACTCTTTTCTCAATGGCAAAGGCTAAAGAAGTTGAAGCACCTGTATACCTACTATCTTTTGTTCTATCAAGAATAATTATGTTAAAACTCCTTTATGTGACTTGGGAGCCGGTGTTATGCCGTTTTTCTCTTTATAAGAGACTTTATTTAGATAAGTTGATACCTACCGATATATTCTTGCAAATGGCTGATAAATTCCATCGTTATTCCCGTTAGTATATGTGATGTTCCTGTCAGTTACTTACTAACTCGCTTGATATTAATCCGATTTTGCTATGTTGGAAATGCCCGAAGATAATATGTCTATTATTCTTGGGAGACCTTTTTCTTAACACCGCAGGGGATGTTATTGATTGCAATAAAGGAAAGTGTTACTTTCAATGTTGATGATAGGGAGCATAAATCATTATTTTCCCAAGAAGATTATTGATAAAGTATGTGGAGTCAATACCATTTTTAATGTGAGAACTATCAAAGTGGGAACTATTGATCATTCTATATACGAGCCTACACAGAATATCAAATTTCGTGATTGGATCCACTACTACACCAAGGTAATGATTGATTTGAGGTTTATTTCTTGCTATGTCAAATTTATTTGGTGGCAAGACTTGATTAACCTTGAATAACTTTTATATGCATAGAGGAGGTAAACAACATCTCTTTCTTCCTCCACTTGCTTAGTTGCCGTAGCACTTTTAATTTGCAAAGTTCCTTAGTTAATTGGAGATTTCAAAAAAATTTTCCTGGCCAGTAATAATAAACCAAATACTAGAAATGTGCATTTTTCAAAAGTTTTAAAATCACAAAATTGAGCACCTGGTCCTATTTTCTAATGAAAGGCACCGAGCACTCAGATGACTCCCGTGGGCACTGGGAAAAGCACACCATGTGCCGGCGCGGCCAAGGAGGGGCGCGCGCCACCCTGTGGTGTGGGCTCCTCCTTGCCCCACTACTTCATCTCTTTCTCCCGCATCTTCTCCCGAAAAAAACTCTGCACCAGTTACTCGCGTTTCTGCTCAAGAGCTCAGGATTTTCCGATCTCTTTGCTCAGCCCTGATTTCTGTCTGAAATTTGGCACATTTGTTTCTAAGATGTGACTCCCTCCGCCTATCCAAGTAGAATTTTGTTTGGTTGAGTATATCTTGAATATTTGCTGCTGTAGGTAACATGTTTAGTGAGCTTGTATGCTTCTAGGTTGTATAAACTAGTTTTGATGCGTATGGGTACTCTAGCAAGTTCCTATGGTAGTTTCCCCCAATTATGTCACCAAATCAAATTTTATATCACTTGTTGAAAATTTCAGAGAAGCTATGAAAAAGTTCAACTTTGGAGAGTTGTTCAAGAAAGGAACAACTAGCACCGGGAGACCTTCTAGGACCGCCACCCGGCTTAGGCGATCGTACAACGAGGATATCATCGCGCCTAGCTTCGCGCCCGAAGAGGACAACGGGGCTCCTAATGCTTCGTCTTTCCATGCTATAATTTTCTGAGGAATGCAGGGATATTGGAGGATTTCTTCACCCTGGTCAACAGGGCGGGCTTAGCCACCTACGTGGAAGACGTGAAAGGGAGAAATACTACATGCTCACCAAAATCTTCGGCGAGAGCTTCAAGTTCCACAACAAGCAATATGAGCCGATAGTTGCATTCAAGATCTATGGTAATCCTGCTACTATGGAATTGGAAGATTTTGTCGTGCATGACATGCCCTCGTAGGTGACAAAGAAGTAGATTTGATGACAAACCCTGGACTTGCTGAGCTCATCGAGGGATTTGACGATGATGATTGCCACACCATTCAGGCGTGGCAAGATAAGGAACATTCAACTCCCGCCATTAAGTATTTGCATATTACATTGCTACTACCATTCTTGGGAACACTGGCAATATTTCTAGTTACCATCTTGCTTTCTTGAATATTGCATTTACTGGTCGGACATCTTATCACCTTGGTTCTCTTATTGCTCGCCGCCCGTCTAATAGAGGGCCTATTTTTGGAGGAACTATTGCACCGCGTATTTTAATATCTAAGGCTTCCTTTTGATCCTAATGATGTGCCATTGGCCCCTAGGAGACTCGATATTGCTGCTATGAAGAGTCATCATTTTGTTACCACCGATTCCAAGAGATAATATGGTCTATAGAATGCTGTTTGCTGACGGGGAAGAAAGAAATTTCTCTTCCCCAACCAGGTTTGTTCAATATTGGACAGGCAATCATGGTCGTGCACCAAGGAGGAGGATGAACATATGAAGATACAAGACTTCCCCAAGGCCAGCAGCATGACTCGAGACCAGGCCTCCCACGACACACCGTCACGTATCCGGTGTGCCTCTTCTAGCACATGTTCTAATACGGATCCATCTTCGTCATACCACGAGATACTAAATCATGGTCTCCCGATGGGATTGAACTCCACTTAGCCAAAAGCCTAAGCTTGGGGAGGCCCCCTCTCTGCATATTATGATTGCTGGATACGTGTACATATTTGTTTTTTCTTAGAGGGGTTTTCTAATGAGAGGAAGATGATATTTGGGGGAAGTGCTGCCTGAAAACAGATTCTGACTGTTACTTAGAAAAATTCGTGCATACAGCCAGAACGTTATTTTGAGCTGCCAATTTTGTGCAGGTTCCCCAGGTATTGTCTAACTTTCATTAGTTGAATACTTTTCGAGCTGAGCAACGAAGATTTTTAAAAATCGATTTCTGTACTGCTGTCGTTTTGGCAGATTTCTGCCACTCTGCTTTTGTGTTTCTTTTAGTTTGCTATTTCTTTGTTCTTGCTTTGTTTCTTTTCCAAAAAAAATATGAAAAGACCAAAAATATTTCTGTTGTTTCTCTTCACTCATTTGTTTGTTTTTGGTTTCTTGCATTTGTTTCGCTTAATTTGCTTGATATAAGAAAACCCAAAAAGATTTTGCTTTGTTTGTTTTGTTTCCTCTCTTGTTGTGTCGCAATTCGAAAACACCAAAATATTTGCTGTTCTTCTTCTTTTGTTTGTAAGTTCAGCCTGAATTCAATGGTTTTCTAGTGGCTGGGAGCTGGTTTTCATTTCTCATATTATCCAAGTCATATATGAAAAGGCACATGATGACTACGACAATTGATTGTGGTGAGAGGCTGGTGTGAACTTGTTTTCATTTTTTGTACATATACTCATCCATGTGAGCATGCTGAGTTGGTCATGTGATGTATATGTTATTTGAGAAAGTCTAGTATGATCTCTCATGTTTAGCTCCAATTATTAATATGAGTACCATGTCATGATGTTTGCTTGCATTGTTTTATTCATAAGTAAGTATGGTATTGTGGTATCCTCCTCCTAATAATTCATTTATATCGACTTGACACATGCTCACGCATGCATAAGACTGAACAAAAAGTCAATTAAGCCTCGATGCTTTATATTGCTTCAGAAGTTCTTGTATCACTTTTATGCCTCCGTTAATTTATTTTGTCA